>JAWWTY010000106.1:92927599-93000907 GCA_035222235.1 Margarornis squamiger
CCTTTCCGTTCCCCTCCCCTTCCCTTTCCGTTCCCCTCTCCTCTCCGTTCCCCTCTCCTCTTCGGTCCCGTCCCTTCCCCTCCCCTCTCTTCCTATGAACAGAATGGTGAAATAATTGCTGAAATTATTTCTTAGGAATCATACAGCATAGTTTTGAAAGACTAAAATATAAATATTCACCTCCATCCCAAAGGAAACAAGTAGATCAGCTGCCATGTGAAAGTCCCCAGTAGCTGATTAAGTGTTACTGTTGCACAACAAAAAATGCAAAGCACCTCCAGACAGGGCAGCTCAGCCTAAGCATATAAGAGTTAAAAAGTACAGTAGTTGGTGTGGTGGGGGAAGAAATATTATTTTTTTAAAGTGATAGAATAGAACATGTACAAGTTTAATTCATGAGGCTGGTCTAGGAAAAGGAATGAGTAATTTGAAGTATTGAGTATGTGTGATCTCTGCAGATACTGAACATTTAAAATTCAAGTGCTTTCACAAAGAATTCAGTAAATAAATCATTATATTGTCCCCTACTGATTCCACTTTAGTTATTGGTGTCTAGACATTATATTACTGGAGCAATACAGAAACCTGGCTAAAAGAGACTTGATCTCCAAGCGAAATACTGTAGTTTCCCCCAGCTGCTACTTGCAGTGGTTTGCTATTAAAGAATGAAACCAACTCTCCACCCGAATTCCAACCCAGGAAAAAATATTCATTCTAGTTCCTTGTACTCTTTCCATGTTCTCTGTGGACAATATGTGTCACTTTATTACTGTGAGCCCTTGAATTTTTCAAGAAAATATGCACTTCCAACTTATGCCTTTTCTATGTGCTTGGTCAAGCACACACCTGTCTTCTAAAAGCAGTTAGGGGCATCATAAGTCTTTTTCTTACTCAATTTCCCTGTAAAATGATACAAGATAAGTATTCACTGTGGGATTTCTACACAATTTCTGCTTGTCTCCTTTCCCAAATCACATTTAGAAAAATGGGGAGGATGAGCATCTCACCTGAGATGTATGTAGGACACTAAGGGTATATTTGTATGAATAAATTGAACAGCACCAATGTGTATCCTCTGGCAAACTTTATCAATGTCCCAGCTTTCAAACTCTTCCATCCTCCAGTGTGGAATGATGCAACTGGCTCCTTGGGAAAGGCTGCTGTGGGAGTGCAAGTTTGTATGTGCTGTGTGCACCTCAGTGGGTATTTGAACAGCATAAGGACTTCACCCTCAGGCCCCATGTTTGTTCCCTGACACTATTCACTTCACAGGTATAAAGCCTCCTTTAGTTTAGTTCAGTTTAGTTTAGTTTAGAGAGGAATAAGCCTTTAAAGGTGTGTGTTAACTATGTATGACCCATGCAAATAGGATTATCCTGCAATTTACTTCTTTGTTTTCTTTATGATTAAAATGTCTAGAATTAACCCTGTAATCAGAAATAACTGAGCCAAGGCTAAAGCCCCTGTACTATTTTAAGGTGAAAGTGAAAATACATACAGATTTCACTGTACATTTTAACTGTTTTTCCTACAGAATACGAAAAATATTCTAGTTCCTCTCCTTATGGAATTCTATCTCTCACCTCATATGATTTCAATTACTGTTTGTGGATACAGGTAAAAGAATATATATATTGATAAACACCTGCTTTGATGAAAAAGTTATTTCAGAATAACTGGGTCTCTGCAAAATCTTGCCTTCTTTCATCACAAAGACTTCTACTAGATAAATGTTAAGATATAAAAAGATATTTGAAGCCATAAAAAGTCGTCTTCACACTCCCTCTCCATCATGGGATTGAATTTTTTGCAGGTCGGTTTGTCTGAAACAAGAATATGGTCGATCTAATATTGAAAAAAAGGCAAAGTGAACTGCAGTAATCTTATCCTTTCTGAGTTTTAAATTCATCCTTGCTGGGGAAAGCCATTGTCAGAGTGTGTAGCTTGGGCTGTGGGCAGTCAGCAGCTGAGATAAAGACAATCTGTCCTCTAGGACTATTTTTACTGGATACCTGCATAGCTAGGTAAAATTAAGCTGAGATGTACAGTTTCTTTAAGAAGTCCTAATCAATCTGTTTTTCAGACATCCTGGGTGACTTAGGAACCTGGAGACGATTCAATTCATCTTTGTTCCAAGTGTTCACAGATTATATGTTCTTATCCTTCTACAAAATTTTACCAGCTTTCTCATTGATCCTGATAATATATCCACTTACTTCAGGCGTTACTTTTCCTTCTGAATTGCTATCTTCCCTCCTTACCTCTTTCAGTCTGATTTAGGTATCTTTTTCACAGAATCTACCAAAGACTGTGGATAAATATAGAAGGAGGATAAATGTGCCTGACACTTGCATGCTGCTGCTGTTGCCAACAAAAAGTAGCTGCAGAAAGGATTTAGCAGGAGAGATTAAATAATGACTAAAAAGGTCCAAAAGAGGGGGAAGAAACAAAGAAGCCTCCGCCACAAGAATATCTGGATTGTACAAAGTCATTCAAGCAGTTTTACTGTCTCCACCTTGTATCAAGGCAACGAATATATTCATAAAGTGGTTGTTTTTTGGTTTGTTGTTTTTTTTTTTTTACTATTTCAGACAGGAAATCAGTTTTACATTTCTTTATAAATGAATGGAGAAGCTATGCTGAACAGCTTATTCCAAGCAAGGAACTGAAAGGCCTAATTTCTCCATCAGGGCAGATTCCAGTGATCACAAGACAGCAGTTTGGGATCAAAAGAGGTCAAGGTAGTGTGCCATGAGAAGCAGGAATGTACCAAAAGGATAATTTAAATTCAAGCTAAAAGTAGCAGTGACATTTAGCAACAGCCTGAGCAAAACACTTTACCTGTTCTAAATCTGAGCTGCTTTTGCCTCATTTTATGTCTCTAACTCTGGAGGCCTTTTTTGCAATACTGATATTGGTTTTTACCTGCCAGTTGAACATCTGAATTGATATTTATTTACATTCATGACTGAAGCTTAATTTCCAAATTCTGTCTTCAAAAATATGGATGTACTTTTCTCTGTGATAGAAACATTACTCTCCAAATGTTCAGCTTTATAGGAAGAACTAGTTCAGCCTCTTAAAAAAAAGGAAAACCTACCTTTTTCCCCCCAGTTTTGATCTGTCATTAGATGGTGCCGATTTGGCATGGAGTTCAAGGCATTTTGTCACCTTCACTCAAAAGAGCATTCACTTCTTCTTATCTAGCATCCAATGTTGTCCTCCTTTGGTTTCAAAGGCTTTCAGTCAAGTTTCATTATTCTCAGAAGTGTAGTCAGTCAGATCATCCATATCACTTTTTATTCATCCCCTGAAGTTTCTGAAATATGTAGACTTTAAAAAGAAATATATTTTATTATTAAATACATACAAACAGAGGCAGTCCCTGCCACAGAATTTGTGTTCTAGTGAATTTTATACCATATGCGTTGCTGGAGCTTGAAAAATTTCCTTCAGTCAGGTCTCATCAGTGCATTTAGTTTATTCAGCTGGATCACTTATATCTGCCACTCGATTTTAGTAGTATTATATAGAGTTACATTGACTGAGTTTGCTTTCGGCAGCTGTTTCAGTATGCTAAATTTAATCTAATCATTATGAGATACATTTTATTTTCATTTTATGTTTTATGGTTTTCAGAGGCTG
Organism: Margarornis squamiger; assembly: GCA_035222235.1. Classification (NCBI taxonomy): domain Eukaryota; kingdom Metazoa; phylum Chordata; class Aves; order Passeriformes; family Furnariidae; genus Margarornis; species Margarornis squamiger. Next base: position 92,931,245 of record JAWWTY010000106.1, read on the forward strand.
CAAATATTTTAGAGTCCAACAAAGTAATGAGACATTGCTTACACTTAGACAGAAATTATGTCCAAGGATATTTCATTCAAATATGTGATTCAATTTTCAGCCCTGTAAGAAAACTGAAACAAGTAGTAAGAACTCTTTAGAGGTATAAAGGAAAGAAAAAAAAAATCCAGGTCAGGGAATATGATACAGAAATTGCTGAAATACCACAAGTTTTGTCTCATTGTTCATGGATTAGTTTATTCTCAAATGTTGGTGCAAAACATAATGGTTTTAGAAAGAGATGGACAGCAGACTAGGACTATTGATAAAAATTGGATATATATGTAGATCTTTGGGGCCAGGTGAATTTCACCCAAGAATTGAAACTACCATTCTCCATACAGAGTCATGGTCCTCAGGGGAGCTTCCTCATGATTGACAAAAGAAAGTTTAATCTTACAATTGTATTAAAAAAAAGGAGATAGAATTGTGAAAATAATAGACTGGTCAGATTCATTTCAGGATTTAAATGAACAGCACATTCTATTAGGAACCATTTTCAAACAAGGAAGGCAGTCAGAAACAGGAAACATGGATTTATGAGGGCCATATCATGTTTGATCAGCAGGATTGCTTTTTGAGATAAAAGGACTGGCATGTGAATGAGCAAAATGGGTGAATGGAATGTGACTTGACTTTAGTAAGGCTTTTAACACCATCTTGGACAGCTGTTTCATTTGAAAGTGGAGAACTAAAGGCTAATCCTGTTAGATGAATTAAAAATTGACTAGACTTCATAGCTCAAAGGGTTGTAGCCAATGGTTTGAAATTCACTGAAAGGCCAGTAATACATGGAATATCCTGGTGGATGAAATGGAAGTCAGAGTTGTTCAGTATTTTTTTTCAATAACCTCAATGATCAGACAGAACACATCCTTAGCAAATTAGTACTACATAATTCTATGAGTGGGACTGATATGGGGATTAGTGAAAATAGCCTAGTTCAAGATGAAAACAAGACATACAAAAGTCATGATCAAATTACTCAGAACAGAAACACAGAAAGAACTTACATATGAAATCACAGGTCCTGTATCATGCCCTGAAGTAAACCTACCAAGTCTATAAGATGCCAAAAATAATAAGCATGTTGAAAAGGTAAAAAACTACTCTAAGCAAGTGTAGAAGCATTATTCTGATAAAAATAGACTGTAAGATTAAAAAAAAAAAAAAGGAGTGTGGGAAAGATGAATGTAAAGGAAGAAAACCAATATATAAATATATAGCAGTTCATAAAAATTTCACCAAAGATAGATTTTATCCAATTGTATCTTTCTTTCTCAAGACAACTTATTTTAAAGGTGAAGAAATATAGTAAGTTTGCCCTGTCTGGATCAAAAAGTACTTTGTTTGGCTACAGGGAAAATTACTAAACTAAAAATATTGAAGAAGATGAGATGTAGAAAACTGGTGTTGGACTGAAGAACAGATGACAGTGCGTTGTACAAAAATTGGAGTTTTCAGGCAAGGGTTAAATATTCCTAGATTGCTTATGCTGGAAATGATCTTTTTTAATATTTTCATTAATGTTGTGAGTACAGGAATTGACACGTGCTACAAAAAAGCAGATGTGATTAAAAGCTAAAAAATATTGCAAATACACAGTAGGACAGATAATGCCACACTGTAAAGTGAATCTTCTTGGGGAATGAAATAGTAGTAATGTGTTAAATTTTCAAAAGAAGTACAAGATAATGTATATATGGGATAGAAGACAAAATTCTGGTTTACTTAGTCAGACAGACAAAAGAGGAGAAAGACATGGTTATATCAGTCGGCAAATATAAGGTTACAGAAAGAACACTAATGACCAATGATGTACCTTTCTTAAGAGGGCAAGGCAATTTTTAAGCTATGTCAATATATTTCTAGTAAACATACAAAGCATAGTTATAGATATTAAGGTAAAAGATCATGGTGAGAACTAAGTTTTAGTGCTATATAAATATCTGATCACACATGTTTAAGAAAGATAGATTCAAGTGGGATTTGTACAGCTGAAATCAGCCTGGTGGAAGAAAATCTCATGAAATTACTCTGGAAAACAAAGTCTCTGCTTCTATCTCATGAAGACAGATCAAGCGTGGCAGTGGTGTAAAAAATGCCAAAAAAGAAAAGGATATGATCAAGGGGCCAAGAAGAGAACAAATTACTATTATCTGGCAATGTCTACATTTAGTCCAGGTATTCAGATTAAAATTTACACTCACAAGGAAGAATGAGAATCAACAGTGGGACTGTCAGATGAAGTCTGTGAATTTCAGTGAGAATTACTTTCATAGTTTTAACTTGCTTTTCGCTCAAGCTTGAAGTGAAATTTAAGGTGTTTTTCTGCCCACAGGGACCCAAAATGTACTGACAAACTACTAAAGCAAATTTCAGCCATCTGCTCTAACAGTATACAAGCGTAAGCAAGTAGGAAAAGAGATAGGACATCCTTTCTGCTTGGAATTGAAGGAAACAGCACCTTTTCGGTGTGAGATTATCTTTACAGCAAATGTGGGCAATCTGGAAGTGAAGGTGGGGTATAAGCTTTGTGGACAGAGCTCTCTAGGGATTCATATTAAGAGGAGGGGAGAATTCAAGAATTTTCTGTAGTAGTCAAAAGAAATCAATACTACTAGGGAATTTTTCAATTGCATACATTCTGTGGGTGGAAAATGCTGTTTTTTCAAATTATTTTTTATAGGAATTGGACATTCTTAACTCAGTAAGAAAAAATGTCAAATGTGCAGGAAAGGTATGAAATTTTTCTTAATAGGGAAATACTGGTAGAGTCATAACTAGGTTACTTGGAGACCAATTAAAAGTGTTTATATTCCTTGGTCTGCTTGATTTATTCCAGAACTTAAACTTAGTAATGCTTAGGTAAGTTCTCTGATCTGTTGAATAGGATACTGGCTCTGGTAAGATTATGGACCTCTGAATATCTTCCAGAGTCATGTTTTGATTTGTGTGAACAATTGCCAAACAAACAGAGATTTGGACTGAAGTTTCTCAGATCTCAAATGTAGACCAAATTCAGTTTTGCAGTCTTGCTCTCACATACTTTCACATTTGTAATGTATCAGGATTATCTGGAAAGAGCATAGAAAACCATTTTGATTCTCAAAACTTTAAGTAGTGAAAAATGTATCTTCTGCTAATTTCTATGAAAGTTCCAATAAAGAACTCAAGTGATGAATCATAAACCAGAAATAAAAGTCTCACTCCTTAGTTCTTCATAGACCTTTTATACTTCAAAAGTTTGCTCTTAGCCTTGCAAGATACTTGGTCTGCTGCAGTGTCACTGAATAATATTAGATATTTCATTTATATTGAGGGGATTATGAATAATTTGCACTCTGAGTGCCAAGTCATTGGGTTGAAGAGATTGAACTGTTGGTAGGTATTCACATACACCAAGGTTAGATACACGACCAAGCTGACCAGTTTTCCTAGACTCCATATATAAGGAATGCAGAAAAGCATTGTTTTAATTCAGAGCAGCACCTTGGTCTTTTGGGGGAGAATCCTGCCGTAGTGATACTGATCATCCTGCAGCAGACGAGTGTCTGGATGCTGAAATTGTTATATACATGGCCACTGCAGTATTTTAGTTTTCACAAATCAATATTTTCCATCAAAATTAGTTCGCTGAAAAATTCCCAGTGTGTGCCAGTTGGCATGTGTTTGCAGCTAGAGTGAGTCAGCCACATACACTGTCCTTTGGCACATGTAGCTATTGTTCAGACTGACACTGTGATATGATTAGTATTTGGCAGGTTGTTCTTAGTACAACAGCAAAGAAATACCTTTGTCATCTTTTGCTCCTCCAACCCTTACAGTGACCCTGTAGAATTACAAGTTCTCTGCATGTAGCAGCAACTCTGTGGATGCAAATGACTGATGGAAGACTTGAAAGAAAATTTTTTGTCTCTGTTTGGACTTTTTTTTTTTTTTTTGACTGGAAAGATTGTGCAATAGTGACCTCCTAGTTAACGCAGTGTAAGTAACTACTTTTTCTCAGGAGAAAAGTAAATCAAACTCAATATTTAATCTCTGATGAACATTTTCTTCACTTTAACTTGACGATTTTTCTTAAATTAATTCTAATAGTCTACAATAATTTTTGCCACAAGAAAAAATTGATTTTTTTTGTCAAAAAGAAAAATTGATTTTTTTTTAAGTTTTCCATTTTCCTTCAGCTTGAGTTACTTGCCACATTTGACTGAAAATCATGAAAAATTGCTTACTACCTACCAATTCCCTCCCCCATCAAATGATGTTTCTGAACATTTGTAATCAACCTGAGAAGAAGCCTCACTGAGAAAAGACATATGAAAAAATATTAAATTCTCTCATCCTCCAGTTCTTCAGAATTATGTATGGACCCACTGACTTCTGAAACACATACTTGCAATATATGGTTCTGTGTTGGGCTGATGGACAGTCCTCTACTTTGCTGGATATAACTAACATTTGTGCCTCTGGCACAAAAGTATTTCACAAAACAATACAAATATTCCCATTTCTTCCACTTACCCCAAGGCATTGGTTCTGCTTAAAAAAAACAGCTGCTTTCTTTTTTTCACACTGCTGTACCTTCCACCTTAGTGTTAGCTTAAGATGAAGTGGCCTGAGTTGCCTTTTTCCTGTCAGAACATTCTTTCTGAAATGAACTGCATTGCTACAATCTCTATCTCAGTCACTACTAGAGTCTGTGCATTTGTTGAATGCATCTTTCATGATTCTCCAAATGCTGCCCTTATTTTTACAGCAACATTTTCGTATGAATAATTTCACTTCAAAATCATCAAGCTTAGGATTTCCATTGTTCTCCTAGCTTTTATTCCCGATTTGTAATGCATTCTTGCTACAGCACTTTCAGCAAGTGCTTTTCCTGTCACTCTTCTCTTTCCTGTACAGTTACACTTTCTTAAACCATAATATTTCTGACCCTATGTTTGATTAGCTTCTTCATGAGGAAAGATGTCTGAATTTTCAAGCACACCCATTTCCACAAAGAGGACAACTTCTCTGGCGTCCAATTCATGTATATATAAAAATTAATCATAAAATCATAGACTCAGAATAAAGTAGGGTGGAAGGGATACTTGGAGATGTCTGGTTCAAAATTCAAATACTCATATCATTTATTGAAAACAGGAAAATCTATGATATTCCTGTTCATTCTATGTTCTGTGACTGTGGTAATGAATAAAAGGGCAATTAAAACTATTTTCCAAATGTCATGCAATACGTGTTCTATTCTTTGATGATAAATGCAATCAACGTGAAAGAATTAGGTGTTTTGGATGTTCTAAGCTGTTTGATCTTGATAAAAGGAGTGATTTTAGGAAGATTTATCACAGTTAGGAACCAAGTACCCTCACAGAGTATTAAAGACAGCCCATTATAACAGAGCTCTTCAAAAGAGAGCAAGTGTGAGCTGCGTCATTTCAGAGCTACCCTTAGTATAGTAGTATACCCTTAGTATACGCTTTCTATAATCTGGAATGGACTTTCTTTGAAAGGATCAACTGCCTTTTCAGTTTTCAAATTGCTTGTAAGGAATGTATGATGTCTGATCTGGTTAATTGAAGGTCATGCTAATCATAAGGCTAATCTGAAAATATACATAAAAAGAAAATCTTAGTAATCCTGGTTAAAATGGGAAGTATCTGCAGTATGCCTAATTGTCACTGTTTGAAAAATGAATGTCATTCTTTATTGAAGCAACACTTTTATTCTAAATTAAGACTAATAATACTCACCGATAGTCTTTTCTCATTTACTAAATCTGATATATGCAGAGACTTGTTTGATCTTTGGCATATTGCCATGAGATGGAGATATATGAGAGCCAGAGCAGAGCAAAGAGAACTGTAGGCTAATTGCATCCTTGTTAAAGCTGAAAAATTTTACAGTTGACTTCACTTAAAACAGATATATTTAAACAGATATATTAAAACAGATATATTTGGTTCAGAACAAATTACAGTCTGAATACAGTCTGAAGTCTCGTGTAGTAAATTGCTGGTGCATCTCATCTGCGTAACACTTCTAAAATACAACAACATGAATTAGAAACTAAAACTACATGATGTTTTTGTGGTATAAATGGGAACAATTACCATCAAAATTTCCTTTTCTGTTTCATTGGAATGCTTGCAATAGCTTGTATCCCAAAGAGATTGCCAGGCTGGGTATAATGGGCCATTGAACTGCTGTGAAGAGTTGTCTTGGTCCTGTGTAATTTTCTCATGCTTTTTGTAGGTGAAGACCATTTTTTCTTTTGTCTATGCATAGGTTATCTCATGAGGCCCTATATGCACTATATACACTATAAAATTTTTACTAATACTTAAACAACAAAGTTCTTATTATACGTTTGGAATCTACTACGTCATCTTGTCCATCTCATACTGTGCTGGTTTTGGCTGGGATAACATATAATATTGTTGTAGTGGCTTGTACGGTGCTCTGATTTGGACTTGGAATGAGAATAGTGTTGGCAACACATGGATGTTTTAGTTGTTGCTGAGCAGGGCTTACACAGCTTCAAGGCCTTTTTTGCTTCTTACCCCATCCCACCAGTGAGGAGGCTGAGGGTGTACAAGGTGCTGGGAGAGGACAGAGCTGGAACAGCTGATCCCAACTGACTCAAGGGATATTCCACAACATACGGTGTTGTGCTCAACATAGAAATCTAGGAGGAAAAATGAGGAAGAGAGGGGGACATTTGTAGTGATGGTGTCTATCTTTCCAAGTAATATTATGTGTGATGCTTACCTGGAGATGGCTGAACACCTGCTTCGCCATGGAAAGTGATGAATTAATTCTTTGTTTTGCTTTGCATGCATGCATGGCTTTTGCTTTACCTGTTAAACTGTCCTTATCTCAACCCATGAGTTTTCTCCCTTTTACTCTTCTGATTCACTCTCACACCGTGAGTGGGTGAGCAGCTGCATGGGGCTGAGCTGCTGACTGGGGTTAAACCACAACACATGGTTAAAGGAAAACCATTTCCCCACTGGATTTTCAATTGCTCTGACCAAAGTACATTTTAATAATTCAAACCAAATGTGCTTCTATTGTTCACACTGGGAGGCCTTCATTATTCCATATTACGTTTAATGTATGTAATATGTATTACATCAGGAGCCTGCTAGTTAACTATTGCCAAAAGTATGACTTATTTTTTTAATTGTTCAGTTATTCTTATTTATATAATATTCAAATTCATAAGAAAATAAGAAACTCAAAGACTGCCTTTTGTGTCTTAAGTAGTAACAGCAAGATACCTAATTCTCACCTTTTCAGATGGAGAACTTGCCCTGATGCTCCTGGGCTACTGGAACCAGCTTCAGAGTTCAGTAATAATGCAGCAGATGTTTCTAAACTGATAAAACAAACCTGTGGATACCAAGTAACCTTTTCTCTTAATCTTACAGAGGCAGGGAGCATTTAGTGAAATTTGCTTATATTGATCTAGCAGCTCAACATTAAAAAACCTGCTTTTGTAAAGCAGTATAGGTTGTGGAACCTGTGTGGTAGCTATGTATATTGTGAAGCAGTGCCATAGAGCTGCCCTTGCAGGAAGAGAATCGCAGAGGGATCAGACTCAGCTCCTCTTGTAGTTTATGGTGTGCCTCAGAGACCAGAAACTAAATGACCAAATCACTTGGTTCTTCAGTGAGGCTGTCAGCAGAAAGGATGGGAGAGAAAAAAATAAAGTCCAGAAGAGTATGAAGGAAGGTCTACATGTTGAATTTTGCAAGGCCTCACTTGTTGAGGGGTAATAAGGAGGAAGAATTCTGGCCTATAGCCTTTGATCAGTCTCAAGATTAAGTGAAAAACTAAGTAGATGTTGAAATGTATTCCTCAGTGCTAACAAATTTCTAACAAGCTACATATCAAACTATGTAAATCACACATTTGTCCTTGCTCTGTAATATCACAAAACAAAGTTTGGATGCACTTTTCAGGACAGTCTTAAGAAAAAGATTGTTCTTTGTCAGCTCAGTTAGGCAGTTTTTTATGCATGAACTCATTACTCCAGCTGACTGATTCTCACGACTGAGCATATCCAATGGATGCAAGTGTCAGAGTAAAATAGTCTCACACCTAATGCTTACAGATATTTCCAAAGCAACTGACATTTGTTATTTTAAAATCATTTCAGAGCAGCCAAAAACTCAGACAACACAGGCTTAAAAAATAATGGAAAGGTGAAGTACATTTTCATCCTGCTCAAAGGCTTCACTGTACACTGAGAAAGGGAGTCTGCTCTACATCTTTTCTGTGACCTCATTTTGTGTCCAAATATGTACCACTGAGTGCAGGAATTCCACAGCAGGGTGCCCTGTTTTTACCTTGCTTTGCTGTTTCAGGGAAAGTGAAGGCATCCTGCTGCTTGCTGTTGGCCTTCAAGGAGGTCTTTTTTCCACAATTCTGCACATGTATATATGCTCATATATATACATATATATATATATACATACATACATGATCAATGTATAACCCAGAAAGTGAGACGATTATGAAGAGATGCCCTTTGCAAGGGCCAACAGAGAAAGAAAGAATATCTACAGCATTAGCAGGGAAAATATTCAATCCCACTAGGCTAAGGTGATATCATAGGTAAGAGATTAACCCAAAAAGGATATTATTAATTTAAAAACGGACAAAGCAAAAGCTAATTAAAGTAGGCTGGAAAGGACTGTTTAAGCTCTGGAAAGCATTATCGGCCAGAAAGTTCATTGCTGAAAGGTAAGTTCCTTTACTAAAAATAAGCTGTTCAATTAACCAAAAATGTTTTAAAATTACAGAATTTACCTTGTAAAAATGTTTGGGTTTTCTGATTCTTCCTTTTTCCTGATGGTGAAGTTAATCCTTTCACTGCTCTTTTCATTATCAAAGCAGACCTCAGCTGCATAACTTCATTAAAATGGCAGCTCCCAACTGAGAGAAACAACTCTATTCGGTGAATGGAAATCCTGAGAGAGTGACAGCATGTATAAAAACTTCATGGAATATTTTTGTCCTCTATGAACATGATGTACACATACATGAGTGAAGGCACATGTATTTAGAAGTATGAATTTTTTGATATTTGTCTAGGAAATATCTGTGTTTAGCTCTGCAAACACACTAAAAAAAATCTCAGATCCTTTGCTTTCTGAATTATTCCCCTTGTCATTAGAATCTCTATAGAATGGTCACATCCAACAACTGAAACTAATTTCAAAGGACTCAGATGTGCTGCTTTGACACAGACTAGCATTAGAGGCTATTCAGCAGCAGCAGCAGCAGCAGCTACCCTCCTCTAACTGTAACATTGGCCACCCTCTGACTTCCAACAAAGAAATAGCTGGGCAGCAGCACATCATGCACAAGGTCTGTCAGGAAATAGAAGCTTCAGAGGGCAGCAGAAGGAATTTATTCTTTTCAACAAGATTAGTATTTTGCATTCCCCAGAAGGTTTATCAAGACTTTTTTTATGCATAGACTTTCCCAGTTGATAGACCAGATCCTGACATTGCACTAGGATGCTGCACATCATTTGGCTGTCCCACCTGCTCCAGCTATAAAGGATATTTCTTCTAGTGGAGGAACAGAAATCAAAGAAAGATCATGCCATAGTCTGCTTCAGTGACACCCAATCAGTTTATCATTGCTTGTATTATGCTGCACCTCCCCCAGAAGCTTCATCCCAGAATTATTTCTGAAATTTTGCACCAGACACAGGTACTCACTACTTTATATTTTAGTTAACTTTAATATCTTAGGCAATTTTTGTACCTTCCTAAATGTTCCTTTTCATGCACTTGAAAACTATGCAGCACCTTTAGAAAGTGGTCAAGAAGATCAGTTTTCAGGAGATCATGCCAGAAATTTTAAGCCATGCTATTTGGACTGTTCAGTACAAAAGGGACCTTAAACTTGGGCAAAAATTATAATTGTGGCATGAACTGCTATATTAGGGAAGAATATGCAGTAATTTAATAGTTAAATATGTCAGGCCCAAGGACGACATTACTAGATATTATCATTCTTTTATGTAGAAATGTCTAGGCAGGAGGGTAAAAAAGGTATATAATACTATTCAAGTTGCTTTTTATTGATGTACTTTTAACAGCTACTTGAACCTGCCACATAGGGCTTCATTTGGTGGTCTTTGAAGTTAATGGAAAACACTGAATTGACTTAAGGCCATAGTTCCGGCCTATAATTGATCTAAATGAGCTAAATCTAAATAAGCTATGTATATGAATATGTCTACTTTGCCTCCTCCAGTTCCTGGCACTACCATTTCATTGTATCTTGTCTTAAGATACGTGCATAAGCCTCTGAGAGAAATGACTATTTTCTTCAAGTGCAGAGCTACCTAGAAAATGCATGAGTGAAATATGGAATCTTAAAAAAGCAGAAAAGACTATTTAAAATAGCTAAAATTTGGTGAGATGTTTTGTAAGAAGGAAAAATAAAAGTTTTGCAAATTTCAAACTTATAATTAAGGAATTCTGGAGACTTCCAAATGTTTTCCTTTTTTGACCAATCAAGCAGCAGAGACAAATAACATGAAACTGAACGCCTTCCTACTACCAAATCCATTTTTACTGAAGCGGATGATATGACCGGATCTACCGTGCAGGTACAAGAAACCTGTCACTTCTTAGAAGGGCAGTCTCTTTGTGCACACAAAGCATGTGCAGCACTTCCACAGGAGCACTGAATCTGTGCAACCTGCATAGTTGCTCTGTCGCCAACCTGCCGCCAGGGTGGCAGAGGGCAACCCAGGAAAATGATAGCTGCTGCAGGATGTCAGGCTGAATGCTCTTTAAAATGCAAAGTCCTTTAAAATCTAGATTTGGGAAGGAGAAAAAGGTACATGGCAGAGGAGTTGCAAGAGAAGACAGTCTTGTTAATAAATGCTTAAACTACTTTCTACATTTTTCATTATATGCATTTTGGCTGCAAGACAATCCTGACATAATCCAGTCATATTTTTTCGGCAACTTAAGAATCACTTGATTTAAAGAACATAAGAAAGCAAGCAAATAACTTCATCAAATTTGCTGTTCTGACAGCCTTACAACCAAAGATATTTAGATGACAATGTTTTAAAAAATTATAAATAGACACTAATGCACTAAATATTATTAAAAATAATGTGGGAAACAATACTGTTAATTAGTTAGTGAATTATTCAAGCCTCACATGGTTGTATAAGGAACATGTGTTTTAACATTAAACTTTTAATATAGTCTGCTATTTAGTTACCATCTGCCTATATATTGATAAGATATTAAGCAGAACTTGCCCAAATATTGGAGCCCTGGGCAATACCACTTGCGGCCAGACACAAGTTAGATTTAACTCCATTCACCACTACTCTGTGCTTGACCAACCAGCCAGTTTTACCCAGTGAACACTGCATCCGTCCAAACCATGAGTAGCCAGTTTTTCCAGGAGGATGCTGTGGGAAATGGTGCCAAAGGCTGTACTAACTTCTAGATAGAGAACAACCACAGCTTGCCTTTTGATTTCTGTATTAAGGATGCAATTACGTAAGTCTTGAGACTTTCTCTCTCAGGAATTACAGATCTGTTAGAAAAATAGTCAAACTTGATGCAAAAAGACAAAGCAATGGAGAGAGATCTACACTGTTGAGTTATGTGCTTCCAGAAACACATACAGTATTATTACAGCCACTGTTATCTAATGATATTTCATTTGGGAATAGAAAACAACTATTACTGTGTAGACAGTGCCAAAAATCAGTTCCCTTCAGTTTAATTTGCTTAGAAAGACAAGGATCCAGAAAACATGTAGAGAAAAAGTGAATCTAATGTTATAGGCAAATGAATATTTATTCGTGGATCCTACATTGAATAGCCAACAGACTGATATCTCTGTCATTTGTCTGCTGTATGAGGCTGAAATCTTTGTCTTCTTAGTCAGAAAAGGTCTTGAAGCTGGGATTTACTGAACCAAGATAAATAATCTGCTGGTTGGCAGCTTCTGGATGTCTTTTCTGTTTGATGTTTTGCTGTTGTTGGGGTTTTTTTGATTGTTTGTTTGTGGGTGTTTTTTTTTTTTTTTTTTACTTTTAAAAGAGTGGTGTTGCACAACTTCCAAAATCATGAGAATAGGCAACAGGGGAAGAAGTGGTGGTGAGAAACAGGAGTTCTTTCAGATGGTAAAGCAAGCAGAGTCATTAAAGAACTACAAAATACTTTCATAAAAGGTTACTCTTACAGTGAATAATTTGTCTTACTCATCCATTGGGGATGTCTGGTAAGGCATATGTACACATATCAGTGTCTGGGGCCTTGTAATTATACTGCATTTAGTTTCCCCTTTTAATGATTAATTTTGTTTACAAATTGGGATAGTGTTAGGGTGTTTTCTCTCTAAATGGTCATATTTGCATTCCTTTGTCTTGGGAATCCTTAAAAAGTATGAATCTGGGATTTCCTCTGTTTGCTTGTCTCCTGACAAATTCTGTGACTGGTGACTTGCCTGTAGTTTGATATTACAATGACAATCATGCCCTTGGTTTTAATACTCTAAAGAGACTAGATAAAATTTGCACTGCCTGATACCAAGACTGTGGATGTAGTAGGTCACAAAAATACAGATGCTGGTATGTGTGGAGCTGTGGAGAGTAGAAAACAGGTGGTAATTTTTTTTACATTTAAAGGAAACATCAAATTTGTTATGTACATTGATTCTAAAAGAGAGACCACAAAAGTGATTTAAAAAAATCTAGGCATATGAGAGCTTAATATTTTAATAATATTTGTTGGTGACGCTCAAAATTTTTTGCCTTGCACACAGAAGAAAAATAGCTTGCTATCTCAGGATACATATTCTCTCAGTGCAGAAAAACAATCTTTCTAAATGGCAGCACTTTTTTTTTTTTTTCCCCCAGAAGAAAAGTATTTAATTCTCAGGTCAATAAAAATCCTCCATTGTATACCAGCAAAGCCCACTCTTCTTATCTTGTTCTTCCTTCAGATCCCTTTTTTTTCCCAGGGAAACGCTTAGCTACAGAAATTCCACTGAGATGATTCCCGTTTTCTAAGGAGGCTGCCTCTTGGGAATTACGCTGTGTGGCCTTGCATACATTTTTTGCTGCAGTGGCCTACTGTTGAGGAAAAGTTTAAAAGTGAAAACAGTGGCAGTGAAAGTTGTTCTGGTAATAAGCCTGACACCTGAACTGTATAAGTCATTGAGGTAGTGCATTGCCCATGTCTAATCCAATACTTTGCTGCTGCTGCTTTAGGAATGTGGCCAAAGCAGGACACCAGTGCTAGCTGTGCAGGAGCTTTTGTTTGTGCATGGTGTAGACATCTGTCACCTGAGACCACCGAATTATTTTCATAGACCAATGAGCTCCTATTAGAATGTATTCCAATACATTTTTGTTTACAACAGAGAAACTGAAATTACCTGAAAGAAATTAGAGAAATATTTTTATTAAGTTTACTAACTTGGGATACTTTTCCCTTTATTAGTTTCAAAAAGTTCATATTTGTGCACATATGACATATAACAGCTCCCAAAATAGAAAAGAGGAAAAGAGCACCGGGGATCAGTCACAATATTTGCTGCAAAGGTCCCAATTATTTCAATTTCTGTTAATTATGTATAGCTGATAACTGACACTTTTTACTCTAGAGATGAGTAACAAAACAAAAACAAATAAACAAAAGGGAAAATTACCACAAACCCAAAATATAGGTCAAATGAATAGGAGAGCAAAACCTTTAATAAAAAGAACCTTTAATAGTTACAAACAAGTCTGCCTGTTTATTATTTTGAAACTTGATGGGTATGTGTCCCTATCTAAGTCATTTTATATCCTAAGCCTTGCTTAAGTTACAGACCTATGAACTGTATTGTACTTTTGGATCTTTCTTGTTTTTTAATTTTAGAAATAGATTTTTTTCATCTGATTAAATATACTCTATTACCTGTGAATGGTTATTTCTCCTTCAGACACACAGAATAAGATCAAAACCTTCAGTGTTTACTCATAACAGACATTTTTGCAGCACCGCAATAATTTTTACACCTGCTCACAAAGCCCACCTGCAGCTTTCTAAAGTACATGTTTAGATTTGCTCCCAACTGTTCTTCTAGCTCCTGTGTTGTTTGCTTGGGTTCTTCATCTGATCTAAACACCCACACTTACTGAGCAGTCCACAAAAGTGAGTATCTCTTTGCAAGTAATGATTCACTTTGCTTTTATTGCTTTGTTTGTACTCTGTAGGAAATGACAACTGAATCCCCACAAAGAGGCCTGTCAGCTCATCCACCCAATTTCAGCAAAGGCCATGGCATTCTTAGGGGGCAGAGGGAGCAGTCAGCAATTCAAGTATTCAAAGTCAACATTTTATTTAGTGCTAAACTTAGTGAATCTTTACCCTACCATACACCATCTCAGAAGCAAGAGTAAGGACCTTAATGTTCAAGCAAATACCCATTTGCCTAATCTATGCAAATTCTCGTTCCATATATGCAAGTTGGTCCTGAAACACAGATCAGTTACTCAGAACTCATATTCTTTGAAGTAAATAATTAGATAAAGAAATAATTTACCCAGCTCTTGAACATTTCTTTTGCAGCTGTCATAGTCAAGAGACCATTTCTAGCACTGTGCCATGTAATGTGCTAGCTGGCAAAATCAAGCTTAGAATACTGAGAGCTTCAATCCATTTTGGATCATAAGAAATCAGTGTGTTCATTTGTCATCTTAAACAGCCATGCCTTTGTCCATGAACAACGTGCAAACAAATGTGCAGAGCACCTTCACAACATAAATATCAGGTGTGAGTGGATGGCTCAGAATACTTGAAGTTAATGCTCAGGTGCCACATTGACAAGCATAGGACAGATCTTTGGAGAAAGGCAAAGATAAATAACAGGAAACATCAAACACCCTTTCATCCCTCACAGTGCATTAACATCTGAAAGATGTTACTATCTGATTAATGTTGGACTTTGTATGATCATATCAGCCCAATCTCCTAGCAAGAAAGGCCAGATCCACCAAAAAAAACCAAAACCAAACCCCCAAACATGCAATCATTTTGTTTGAAAAGACCTTTAAGATCATTGAGTCCAACCATTAACCCAGTACTGCCAAATCCAGTGCTAAACCTTGTCCCTAAGTGCCACATGTATGTCTTTTAAATACCTCCAGGGATGATGATGCAACCACTTCCCGAGGCAGCCTGTTCAAGGGCTCATTTTAATTGAATGTTTTCAGTTCTGGTCTGGGAAAGGTAGAAGTTTCTCATTTGAAGCACTTAGATACTCGTGTACAAGGGTCACCAGAAACTCCAGATATCTCATCTTTCCCTCTTTTTTTCTTAAGGTTTTAAAGTGTATGAGTGGATGAATGCCTGCAAGCAAACAGAGGATGATAGAACAGGACCCTCACCAACTCAGTGTTCCAATGACTACAACTCCCAACTAAACTATGAGTGACTATGGTTTTCTTTATTGAAAGATATCAAGTTTAATTTCCGCTCTTCTCCAGAGCATGCCTTTTCCAAGTGCAGACACGCTCAGAAGCACATCTATTTTCTTTGCTCCCAGCACTTCACTGGGTAAGAGCTATTGTGAGAGACCAGATTTATATCCCACTGATCGGCAGTGCCCACAGGGACCTGATCCGCTCACGCGGCCGCTGGGCCAGCACGCGCGCGGCACGAGGGCCGCTTGGGGCACCTGTCAATCAATGCGGTATGCCTGCCCACAGCATTCCCTGGAGCCTCTGATTGGCTGCGGCACCTGTCAGTTGGGCCAGGGGCACAGTGAGTGGCCAGTGAGCCAAAGGTGCCACCTGGGGGCGTGGCCACGTGGGTAAGGGAGGCACACGGGAGGCGTCGTTCCCCTCCGCGGCCCTCCTGGAGCTTGGCAGCATGGGAACGCTTAGTGCGGACTGTGTCTGTCTCTCCTTATTCTTTCTTCTCTTAATCTCTCTTCCTTTACTCTTTTCTTCCTCTTGTGGGTAACTCAGACACCTGCTTTCTGTATTTCTCCTAAGTTGTTGGTTGGCGTTTGTCTAGTAGCTTGCTATTAAGTGCAGTGCTTCTGTGGAATATTTTCCTTGGTTGTATGTTGCTCCTGTAAACCCTTTTTGCTGAAATACCTATTTTCTCAACAAATTAAAAGAAATCTCTTAGAGAAAAGTGTGTAGGTTTTTCTCTGGATGTGAACTCAAGGTATCAAATAATCAAAGGCTTTGCAATAGTTCATCTTCTGGGTGAAATCTCTTGAAGTTTGAAATTAAAGTGTGCACCTGGTAAAGCGTGGAGCCTCTGGACTGCAGTGTAGCAGCTATCAAGCCAAAATACTAAGGCAAACATGACTCTGTAAGCTGACAGGAGGGTCCCCTTTTTTTTTTTTTTTTTTTTTTTTGAAGAAGAGAGAAGAAATCGAGTGCAAGTGCTACACTGCACCCTGATGATGTCTTAAGTTTCTTTGTCTAACTGTCTGCAAGCCTTATTCACTTTTCTGCTGAGCCGAGAAGATCCTGTGGCTCTTTCATGGGTCTAGGTCCATATATTTACATTTACCAGTACATGCTGAAACTGTATTGGGAATCAGAGAAATGGTTGAAAGAAACAGTGCATAGGAAGTGTTGCATTTGCTTCATTTACTGATTTTTCTGTCAGGCCAGCAGCAGGACAGGATAAAGGCACTAGATATGCTATTGCTAGTATACTGGTTTTGTGAATTAAAACAGCACACAACTCAGCCCACGGAGCTGGGCTCCACCTTGCTTCTGAAAAGGACAGATCCAATCTGATAATGCTAACATTCACAGAATCACAGAATATGCTCAGTTGAAAGGA
Source organism: Margarornis squamiger (assembly GCA_035222235.1). Taxonomy (NCBI): domain Eukaryota; kingdom Metazoa; phylum Chordata; class Aves; order Passeriformes; family Furnariidae; genus Margarornis; species Margarornis squamiger. The sequence goes on from JAWWTY010000106.1 coordinate 92,948,143, forward strand.
ACCCACAAGGATCATCAAGTCCAACTCCTGGCCCTGCACAGCACCATCCCCCAAAGTCACACTGTGTGTCCAAGAATATTCAAATTATATCAAAGGAAAATAGTATTTTATATAAGTATTTATGCTTTCTTACTATGGGGCTGAAAAAAAGCTGAGGTGATCCCAAAGAACCATTCCTTGCTACTGAGTTCTTACAACTCCTGATAAATATGAGGATTAAGTGTGCACATAGACATAGCTGTAGCCTCACACGCCACAAGGATGAAAGATTCCTTTTCAAAACTGATAGATATATCTACTGGACAAATACTGAAGATCCTTTTCTGAGCATCTTATTACTAATTTCCCTCCTTAGCTTTATTTGAATGCTAGTTTTTCTTTCTTAAATTTGGTGGGTTCTGAAATCACCTTTCTGGACGTACAACATATTTCATATCAGAAGTCTCTTCTCCACTAGAGTTTGGGAACATGCATTAATAGATAGAAACACAATTCTTTTATATTTTTTAATCTAATGTATTGTCACTTGTGTTCTTAGGAAGAATATAGATTGATGCATATTTATTTATGATAGCATATTTACTTTAGTTTACCATGAAAGAAATTAAGCTTGAGCTACTATTAGAGCAAATTCTCTTCCTGAAGTCACAGGTTCCTTTATGCCATGGTTTCAATCAGCTCAGTGTTCCAAACCACATGAGGTTAGGAAGAAATTAAGGTTCCCAAATGTGGACTCCAGTGAACCAAACAAAAAACATGTATTAGAAATCTCATGATTTTTCATCAGAAACATGACTCTTGAAGTGAAAGAAAAAGCCTTTTCTTTTTTAGCTTCAGTGCCTCAGATTAGTTCCATAGCTATAGTCTTATAGATGGAGAAGTATTGATTTTTAATGTGATTAGTGTGGAATCATCATCTCTAACTTCCAAAAGGAATAAACTGGTGTTTGGATATTGCATAAATTTCTTTATGGGGCTGGAAAACTAATAGCATTAAAAAGAAAAATAAAATCTTCATGCTACACATACATGGTAAAACCTATGTATAGCAGCTATTAACACGTGGGTAACTACTGCTGTATATTACATATAATGCTCCTTCCCTTCCCTGGTATTACTCATTATTGCTGGATAGTGGGCTATACGAGCATACAAAAATACTCTAGATGACACCTTGTAGTGGCACTTTGAAACAATTGCTTCTTTGGTAGGTGTTGGTGTAATTTTTTAGAGGCTGGTTTTGTGTCCTTTAGGCAGTGCCTGGCAAAGCTAGCTATTACCAGTTGTCCTCTTTCTGCTAGACACTAAGTTTGCTGCTCAAGGGCCCAGAGAAGAATGAATGATGGCACAGATCTGACCATCCATCTGATGTATCCATGTCACAGCTGCGTTTACTCACTCCTGAACTTTGCTACTGGTGACATGTACCTGAAGTTTTATATGACAAAGCTTTATTAGTAGACTAGCTGGCCAGTTCTAGGGATCCTGACGAGGTTTTTTTAGAAACAGAGGAATTATATAATTCAACTGTGACTTTACTCCTTCTGGCGATTTCCAGTGTTTTATGAATTGTAATGCATCTTATCTTTGTCTATTACCAAGTTCAGGCACAAGGTATCAAATACACTGCTAAGTCATTTTAAATCAGTCAGCATAGGAAATTTCAAACAGGGCTGGAATCAGTTTATCACATGTAATTTCCTCTTCTCCCAAAAGGAAACTGTTGCTACACAATGAAAACCCAGCCTGAAAGAAAAATTTAAGGCATTTCTTTAGCAAGGATTTCCTATGACTTCTCTAAGTAGTACCCGCTCCTTACCCCTTAGCTGGAAATCAAATATACATCTGGTTGACAGAACCTAGACATAGAGCTCTCAGACTTCACCAGGTGGCATTGACTGAAACTTCAGTAGAGAAGACTGGATTTAACCCCAAGACACAAGTCTGCTTCCATGGAAGTAGCTGTTTCCATCCAAATCTGAATATTCATCTCCAAAAGAATAAATGAAAATTTCTACTCAGCATATGTCAATTCAGCCTTTTTGACTATCTGGCATAATCTTCATGGTATCCAGGAAAAGGTATATCACTACCATTCTGGATAATAAAATTCATCAGTAAGTGGTAAATTTACCATAAATTTACATTTTCAAAACACTGAATAGATATTAACTAATGAATTAGTATTGTCATTAAGTGAGAAAAGATGCAGAAGCAAAAGAATTGCTTTTGTGTAACGCTTCCAAACATTACGCTGAAAGTTTTTGTCATTATTCTGATATAAAAAGAAAATAATTAGGAACTCCTAACCTAAATTTATTAGGAAAGAAACAAGATTTTCTGTCCTTGATGATGATATATTTGAGATCTAAAAAATGCCAGACTTGGTTGAATCTTCTGTTCTGCGACTTTCATTCTTTGGTGAGGAAATCCATGGAACAATATTTATATTGAATGTAAAGTAAGATCACATCTAAAAGTATCAGAGAAATTTCCTTTTGTGAACATAATGAGATACTGAATTACATGACCAAGAGTCCATCAAAGCACCTGAACAATGTTGATGAATCTGCAGCCATTTGAAGAAGCACGTGAACTACTATATATAACTATGAGAAAGGCAAATGGAAAAATCCATTGAGGAGGGAGTTAAACTAACCCATAAGGGAAGAGTTTGGTACAGTAATAGATCAGTAAATTGTGTGGAACCTGGAGAATGAGTTACATAGACAGCCACTAGTAGCTCAATTCAACTGCCCACACATGGGCATTGTTACCATCTTTGGATGCCCTAGGGGTAAGTTGAGGCTAACCTTGTTGGTCATTGAATAAAAGATCAAATATCCATTGATCATAATATGGGCTTAGCCACATAGTTCTTTGGCTAACTTTACAAAGGCACCTATATTCAGCTGTCTTAATGTCAAGACGAAAATAGAATTGTTTATTTCCTTGGATTTTCCTCTACAAAAGAAAAGATGAGAGAAAAAAATGGCACACACTAGCATATCAGTATCCAAACAACTGACAATCTTCCCTGTGCCTTGTTCTTAGTACCATAACATTATGCAAATCATGGACTAAAGCTCCTGAAAAGCTAAGGATAATGTTTGAGATTTTTACTTTCCAACAGAAGCTTATGTTATATCTATCCTTGTGCTCTAAGACTATTGCACTCAAAATAATAATATAACGTTACTGTTATATTCATAACATTTAGTAGCTCATTTTTTTAGGAAAAACAAAGAAACAAGCAAACCAACCTCAAAAAAAAAAAAAGTGCTTTGTATTGACACAAATGAGGACTCTATTAGTTTCAGTAGACTTGTCAGATTATGTTTAAAAAATACTATAGAAAAAAATATGATCTTCCTGTTTTATTTGAAGACCCAAAACCTTTAAAAGCACTTGATGATTCAAATGAAAGGTTTAACACCTCAACATAGTTTATTAAATTACAAAAAATACCTGAAACCCAAACACCACTTCTCAGAAAGATCTAATTTGCAGCTCTCTGATGACATCCAAGTGGATAATGTTAAATCACCAGGTATAGTAAAAATTCACTTTGGTCTTAATGTTTGGCTTGAATTTCTGAAATTCAAATAAAAGACATCTTCAGTCTCTGGACTCTGAAGGTATTAGTCAATCTGCCAATTTCTAGGATCAGAGAGAGATACCAAGATTACTTGGAAGGGTATTTCAGCAAAACTCTCACTTAAGAATAGACAAAATAATCTTATTTCTTTTTTTGCATAGGCTCACTCTTTAAACAGAAGCAAGATTATATAAGCTAAAAATATTACATATTATTTTATAATTATTCTTTGAATACACTGAAAATGCAGATTTTGTCCAATTATTGCATTTTACAGATAATATCTACAGAGTCACACAGGTAACATAGTATCAATACAGTATCATATAGCATCATTATATTATCAGATAGTGTTATAATATAATGAATTTTCTCTCTCATTCAGATGAGGTTCTGCATTCTGCTGGGGTGTTTTTGTTTGGTTTTGGGGTTTTTTTGGAAAATCATTATTAGTGGTTTTAAGGTTATAATTCAAACCAGAACAGCTTTTGAGACCACCAGTACTTCTACTGTCCTACAGGGAAGTCAATAATGGAGTGGAAGGATGCCTGCCTTTTCAACCAATATGAAATACTGGAGGTTGCAGATACAATCAGTTCACATTTTGGGAACAAATATATTCATGCTTGAAAGTCTTCAAGTATGACTGATCCCTATTTATGTAGAGAATGTAAGAGAGCAGCCAAAGACTCTATTTTCTGCTTCAGTTTACCATATTACTGTACTTACCAGAAACAAATCTTGTTATTGCTGTGGGATCCTTATTTCTCAGAGAAAGAGAATCCCTCAGAATCCAGAGCTCTGGAGGGCAAAGGCTGTAGCACTTACCACAGAAAGAAGGAGTTCTGCTGTAGTTTCTATATTAAATAGTTTACTGGAAAACAAAGGAACAGTATCGAGAATAAGAATCAAATTCAGTTCACTTTCTCTGGGGTGACCAAGAGTCTAGAAAGTGAGATGCTAAACAAAAATGCAACAAGAAGGCAATTGCTGTTACAGTACATTGGAGTAAGACCCTACAGGGACATGGAAAGCAGAGATGTGTCACCATGAGTTGCTGTGACTTTTTTTGGAGAAAGTGAAATGCATTTGGTAAAATAACAGAAAGTACATGTGCATTTCATGTTGACATGTAAATTGGACATTAAGAAATTTTGAAATGTCTTTTGGAACTGTTGCTGTAGCTGCCTTTTCTCTGTGCCAGAGTAAGTTACCCTTTTCTCAGCAACAGGCTGAGGTACAGTATTTAAAAAATGACATATTTCTTATGAATAACTACATCAACAGAGACTTTTTTAGTCACTTTCTCAAGCAGGCAAGAGACAGCACTTTTGACAGTGATAGGATTCCATGTGATAGAGATCAAGTAACATCAGCCCCATACATCTGCTATTTTCCTCCATATTTGTGGACAGCTTTCTGTTATTCATAGAACTGCTCAAGCATTCAGCATGTGCAGTAGAGTTCCAGTGATTTAGGACCATCTGCTTAAGGTTTTATTTTGACAAGCTGTTCTGCTGATGAAGTTTTCACAGGGTTGTTCAGCCTTTTACCAAATGACTACTAAAAGCCACTAACTACATTTGCAAGCCACCTTTGGGAAATGTGTTTATTTCTTAGGAAGGTTTATGCTATTTAATATGACCATGTGATGGGAAAAAAACCCAAAGGAGTCAAAGCAATAAGCTTTAATTGCTTCTCAGTTGTAATTTGGTTTAACGAGGGTATTTACCTTACTTAATTTTTCAAATAGTTTATATAATAGCCTTTTATCTTGTACCAGAGTATATCCTTTAGTATTTAATTTATTTGACTTACTAGTTTAATTTAATTTTGAATCAAATTGCTTTTATCTCTGTTAAAGTTTTTTATTGCCTGGTTTTCAACTCGTTTCAATGCCTTTATCTACATGTATGGCTAATATATGCATACTGATTAATTTCAAATGTTTTTTGCACTGATATACATTGAAATGACACTGACATTGCTAGTCAAATAATAGCCAGGAAGAGCTCATTCAGCCACTCAGGTCAGATTAAATCATTTACAGGAATTCCCTTCAGGGAGTTCCAGGGTCTTTTTGAGGCAGAAGTACCCACCTGTGAAATTGTCTTTTCACCAACCCTCTTCAGTAACACAAACCCCATTTTCTTTCAACATGTCATCTGATCTAGGATGTTCTTGGTACTGGTAAAATTCCTGCATTCACCAGTGTGTTGAGTAGGTTATTTTCCTTGGCACAGCAAACCTGGGTACCCTTCAGCCAGCTGGAGGAGATCTGCCACATCATTTCAGACACACTTACCAGGTACAAGGGAGAAAAATATTGTCATTTCGAAATGCCATGAGAGGATTAAATTGTGGCACGTTATTCCTTGTTTATTTTTGCTGGTGCTTCTCATTTGACAAAGAGATTCACATACTTTATGTGCAGCCCATTATGATCACTTGGTCTACAATGTACATAATTTTCTCAGATGCTGAGTCAAAGCATGTTTTCCAAAAGGATATCTAATCTCATTTTACAGAGTCAGACTATGTCTATTGCCTTTGCTTATAAATTCTTAATTACATTTACTGTCTCTGTTTCAAGGTTGAATGTGCATATCCTGTTACGCTTTTGTCTGTAAGGCTGAAAGTTTTCCTTTTTTCCCTTGATCAGATTTCCTTTAACAGTATAAGTGTCTCTATATGGCAGTCAAGGCACTTTTTAACCTACACTTCAATTAACTGAACAAATTGAGTCCCTAAGGGCTCTGTTTAGAAGGGTTGTTTTTCAACCACCACATGTTGCTTTTTCTAACATCCTCTTTAAATGCAGTCAACAGGTATTGCCCCAGCAGAATCATAGACTGATCTGGGTTGGAAGAGACCTTACAGATCATCTAGTTTCAACCCCACTGCCATGAGCATGGACACCTTCCACTAGACCACATTGCTCAAAGCTCCATCCAACCTGGCCTTGAACACTCCCAGGGATGGGACATCCATGATTTTCCAGGCAACCTGTCCCGTGCCTCTCCACCCTTATAGTAAAGAATTTCTTCCTAATATCTAGTCTGAATCTACCCGCTTTCAGTTTGTAATAGGCTTATATTCAAGGTAATATAGGTACTGCTGCTTAATTTACAACTATTTTATATTTGCCTTTGTATTATCTTCATACTATTATTGGTTTATCAGTGATTGGAGACATCTCCTGAATGAAAGACATTATATAAGTATATTCCATTCTATTCTGGTCTATTTGTAAAGGTCAACTCAGCAATGAATCAATGAACTACTAGAAGTGCCGAGTAAAAAGGTAACATAAGGCAGTATCAACAATCCTCAGTTCATTTGGATTACAGCTGACTAGCAGATCTCAAGAGGTATAAAGGAAAGTGAAATCTTTGCTGAATAAGCAGGTTTCTAGTCAAGTTCTGGGTTGACCAGAAATAATATTGATATTTTTCAATATTCATCTAAATGAACTAGAATTAGATATTTTAAAAAAGGTGAAATTTCATAAGATCTGTGAGGGACTGAATGACCTAAAGAATGACCGATGATGATGATTAAGCAAGGCCATTTACAGAGTGTAATCTAGATAGTATGGTGTAGTAGTCCAGTCCAACAAATTAATTTTAATGCTCTCAAATGAAAATATAGTGATGTGTTACATAGGTGAGCTTACCAATTGGAAGAACAGGGAAGCCTTTGGATGCATGAGAAGGGGGCCGGTAAGCAGCACAAGTAACAAAGCAGAAACTATATTAGTTGTGAGACTGATACTGGAACAAAGTTGTCTAGGCAGTGTCTATATTTTTAAAAGATTGCTCAAAGTTTTAAAAATTTAATGAAGTATAAGAAATAAAAATGAGGTGCAGTAAGATGGTATGACTTGTTTCATATAGTGTATTAATCCATTAATCCACCAGTAAAAGGAAAAAAAGTACGTTGATAAATTTCTATTTTATGGCACTTTTACAGTCCTAACTTTTCTCCGTTGTTCTGTGTGGGAGAATGGTCGTATGAAGAATGGAAAAAACAGCATGGAACAGTTTGTTGAGACCTGGAGATGAAGAGGAAGACCATCAAGTTGTGAGCTATCTGAGCACAAAAGAAATACATATACCTGGACACTGTTTTAATGACTCCCAATGTTATTACATGTTCTCTCAGTTTTGTATGTTGGTTGTTATATACATATGCACATATATTATATTGTTCAGAATAGTTCCCCAGTTCTCCCTCATGTTCTCCCCATTTTCCCACTGGTCAAGATCTGCCGCAGTGCAGTCTCACCACACATGGTTATCATCTCCCCAGTTTTCCTTATACAGTTGTTGCCCTTCCTTCTTTTACCATACATGTGAGTGGATTTGCATGTTCCTCCCAATCTCTACCCAAGTTCTGGAACCTTCCTGCAACCCTCTATATAAGCCTGAGTCTCATTTGAATAAATGGCCATTCTGCCTCGCCCCTTTTCAGAGTGTGCCCTGTCCCCCTTTACCTTTCAAAGATGCGTTAGTTCTGTCTTCCAGTCTTCAGATAGTTCAGAGTCAAGCATAGAATACTAGAAGATAAGGAAGAACCAAAGAAGGTTGTAATGTTGACACCTGCCTCTTGTTTGGCCCTTGCACACCAACTCTAAATATCTTTCCTGGATTTAAAATTTTTAAGCAGGTGTCCTTTTATTGCTGCAACTGGGATCACAGATTTATTTCTAATTCATTGAGAGATCATGCTCAGGTATACAGGAAGTCACTTGGAACTCTTCTGTAATCAGTTAATCTCCTGAACTGAGATTGATTGCTACTGGAAATGAAATATCCTAAACCAAATTTTCTGTATAAAGGTGATCTCATAGATGAATGCATCAAGTGGAACTAAATTCTTTTGCATCTCCTGGTAATTGTGAGATGTATTTAGATAATTTTACTGTTCCTTTTTGGTCTACTTATTGCACTCTTGCAGACTAAATAAATGTATATGTAGCCTCTAAATCAATCTCTCATTTCCATTCCATATGCCTATGCTTATTTGTGGAGGTTTGGGTTGGCTCTCTGCCAAACCCAGCTGCTGGCCACACAGACTCCCCCCTCCCAAGAGAAAACAAAAAAAAATACCCAAAGACAATTGTAGTAAAAGTATATATATATTCACATATATTACAATTATATACAATCAAACACTATCAATCTACAGAATAAGAACCCCAAAGAACTCCAAAAGGGAAAAGGGGGAAAGGGGACAAAATGGGTAAACCAAACAAAACAGATACACACACTTGTAAACTCAGGGAAAAGCTCAATAAGTAACGAACACAATAAATTCTTACCAAACTCCCCTCAAAAGAAGCAGGTTCTTCCCTTCCCTAGAGCTGGGACACCAGTTTTTCAGACAGGCCTCAGCTCATATAGATAAGAGCTAAGCCGACACAGAGATCTGATGTCCTCCAAGTACACGAAAGCAAGAGAGAGAGAGAGGAAACCTTCCTCCCCATCTCATATACCCCTGATTACGTGAAGGAATGGTGTGGAATACTTCCTTAGTTATGACCCTTTTACCAGGGAAGGCCTAGACCAAACTCAAGAAAACTAAACCACCACATGCTTATTAACGTAATAATTCAAAGTACTTTTCACAATCTTCTTTTTATAACTTTTAATGAGGTGTATTTTTCAACCAGATTGTAGCCTGATCCCCTGCTAATTTAGTTTACCATAGAGTTATACCCAATTGACCAGGTACTACCTCTGTAAATCTAGTTAACTGGTCAGCCCTTTTTCTATTTATGTGCCTTTGTATTTTCCTTTGGAAATTGTCCTGACTGTCTCCAAATAGTTTTCTCAAAAAAACCAAACAATATTTCTTTGAAAGCCATCCAGAAAAAGATTAATTTGATAATGCTTGGTAAGTATCTCAAGCTTTTCTCTCACCATTCAACTCCAATAGCTCATGTGTCTGGGTTTTCTATCATTATCATTATTCAAAATCTATCAGGATTTAATTTGCGAACCAGTATAGAAACTTGTGTGGAATTAAAAAAAAAAAAAAGAAAAAAAGAAAAAAAAAGAAAAAAAGTTATCTATTTTCTGCTGCATGGTAACTTTATACCTAAATCAAAAAGGGGGAAAAAAAGAAATCTCCCCTTAAGATAGGAGGTCACTTTTGCTGGTACAGGTATTGCTATGTTAATTCCTTTCACTTGAATTGCCACCTAATGGCTCATTGGTAGCTGTAGCTAATGTGGTACAATTAATTTCATTCTGAGATGTGTTGTTAACAGCTGAGAAGCATAATGGCTGACTGTTAAAATGAGAAAATACGCAGGACTCTATTCATCTCACCTAATTTGTTTGTGACAGCATTTGTCCAAGGATTTTTAATCTACATATTCACGTGCTTGGCTAAAAAAACCCACCCGCCCACAAAAAAGACCCAGAACACTATTGGAGCATTATTCATCTTATCCTAGCAGTAATGTGACAAGTTGCAGATGATCCAGATTCAGCATTCTTAAAAATAAGAGTTGACCATGAACACTCAACGAAGAACTTCATGCTGGTAATGATAAAATTCCTCTCATCAGACATAAATATCCCCGTGTCAATCCACTTTGCAGTCAGTGAACAGAAATAAACACTGTAAGGACATAAGCCCTTCTGAGGTAGATAGGTAGGTAGGTAGGTAGACAGGTAGGTAGGTAAAATTAGTCAAGTGAATTTCTGAAGATGGCTAAAATAAAGATGAGATAAATCTTACATCATCCATTCTGTAGGTCATATAGACCCATCTTTGAAAAGCTTCAGCTGTGCGTATAACATCAGTAGAATTTTCTGCTATAAGTTTTGGAGTGTTGCATCATAATGAACATCATTCAGACTTCAATTCTGTGCTGGAATTCAGTCTGTCTCAATGCAATCATTCATGTAAGTAGAGGGCATTGTAATTTCCAGCTTTTAAATAAAAATTATTTAAGGACGTGCGGTCTTCATGCTTCATATAATTCACACAACAAACAAGCAAACAAACAAACAAACAATCCAGGTTTGAATATCTCTTACGTAGTAGCTTTGCAAGGAGAATTTTGTTCGTTACTAGACATTTCTCCAGGTGATAGGACAGTTTAGTGTACTGTTTGCCATTCCCAAAACACCAGATGGAAATAAGACATTCATTCTTTAACTATTTTTACCGTACTTTTTGCTTTTTAAGACTTAATCTCTGCAAAAACTCATTTCAGCTCCCATTCACTATCTAATTCCTACTAATATATTGTTCCTGTAGTGCCTGGTTCATTCTGATGCTTCCTTGTTTCGTTGCTGTCTGGCTTCTCAGTGGAACTAAAGACAGGACTTAGTTCAATGCTTATCACATTTCTCTTCTACCAACTAAAAAGAATTAGGTAATACATGGTGGAAAGGTTGGAATTTTTTCTGCCGTGTATTTACTGAATCAGTTACAAGCAACAGGGACTTTATAAGTTGTTGGTGGATTTGTCCAGCATCTCAGCAGCATGACTTTTGTCACTGGAATGGTACTTGACTGGTGAAGAAAGAGAAAAAGAGGGGGGAAAAAAAATTAAAAAAGAGTGAACTTCCTATCCTGCTGAAAGAGTGGTTATAGTTTCATACCCTTATGATATCTTGAAACAGCATGACAGCTCTAAAGGAATATATTAAGCTCCATAGTCTAGACTCTGATACATGAATGCACCTTCCTCTAACATCAAAGTGAGCTATGGAACTGAGTCAAAAAAGGTCTTTTTTTTTTTTTTTTTTGAAATCCGGCCTTTTTTATTATTATTATTTTGTTACATCACACAATTCTAGCATCCTCCAGCTGTACCATCTACAGAACTTATTTTATAATGAAATAATAAATACAGTTTGTTCACAGATAAATCAATATCAGATATTTATACTGGAAGAAAAAACCTGTATAACTCTTCTAGGACAAAAATGTTCCTGCTAGTGAGAAAAGAAAAAAAGGAAAAAAGAAGATTAAGAGGCAGCTAAAACTAGCAAGAGCTAAGAAAAGAACTAATCAGCTTCCAGCTTGGCATTTCAACACTCAGTGCCAACATGCCAAATCTACAATTCTGAAAAAAAGGAAAAAAAAATCATCTTGCAGTTCAGTTTGCCTAGGGTAATAGAGTGAAGGTTTCCAGCTAAATATATATTTTTATGGAAAACAACATCAGTAATGATTGATGTGTTAAAATGTACTACAATAAATAGTTCAGTTTTCACCACTGTTTTTTTTATCTCAAAACACACAGAAGATTAAACAAATCTTCCTTGTAACCAATTTTTGGGCAAGCTTTACTGTGCCTCAAGATCCATATTATCATGCAAGTACTGAACAACTTTCTCCAACCCCAGGGAGATGCCTGGGATGCTCAGGGCTGAGACTGCCCTGCTCCTGGCACCCAGGCATCTTCTGGCTCCTGTTGCACCTTATTTCCGTCTTTGGATGTAAATCTCATTCTTCTGGTCAAAGGGATCCTTACGCTGTTCATGCACTTGCACCCTGAAGCTTTCCCTCTGATCTTGTCTGGCTCCTTTGCACTTACTTCGTTGCTGCCTTATGATCCATCTGACTCTGCAATCCCCAAGCACTGATGGTTCCACTTCCAAAACGGAATTAAATACTTTGCACTTAAAGTGCTAATTGCCTAGTAATGAAACCTTTAATCATCAGGTGATTAAAATTTTAATCACTAAGAGGCCTGTGGAAATCCACTGCATAATGCTGAAGATCAATTTCTAAGTTTTTTTTTGACATATGCTTCCAGTGCAAATTGCCTTATGTTGCAGAAACGAGCAGTGCAGTATGTGAAATGTGAAGTTCTTCAATATCTCCTTGTGCTGAGAAAAAGGCTGCAAAAAATTTAAAGATGCAGCTGTAAATGTAAAATATATTTAATGTTAGAATAATTATTATAAGGGGATTTTCTTTGTAATCTTCTTTTGAAGTCACTAGGAAAAAATATGTTCCTACACTAACGTCCTAGCAACCAAAACCAGTTTAATGAAATCTGTTTTTCCAATCAAATGGTAGATGAGAACTGAAAATCCAGCTTGAAAAGGTATCTAGAAGGAACTTTAACTGTTTTGCCATATTGAATAAGAAGTAGTAGCTATTGTGCACTCATATCAAATATCTTCCCCTGAAAATTTTGCAATGAAATTTAGCACATGGTTTCCAAATTAATGTGCTAGACAGTAACGACACTACTAGTTCAATGAGCCACGAATGAAGAAGGATTTACCAGACAGAGCAGCCATCTGCTACAATCTACTGTATCCACTTTCCAAAAAAAAAAAAAAAAGTCTCTATTTGAGAAGTTCCCTAAACTGAGACAGGTCTGTATGCACCAGTTCTTGGCATGTCATAACCACCCATTAGCTGGTGCAGAGCAGTGGGAAATCCACAGTCTGATGGAATGGATTTCCAAGGCTGTGTTCAGGAATAAGACGGGTATCTCTGAGGACTTACAACATTTTTATACAGAGGTTTGATGATGCATTAATAATTTGTGGTTATATTATACTAATAGAAATCAAATACGAAACATGCATCAGAATGGCAGCATCTAACACTGGACAACCACAGTTGGTACAAGGCAAAGAAGCTAGTCTGCATTTCTGAACCTCTCCACATTCCTTGTATTCCCTTATTGCATGGTCTCATGGCTTTCCTGGCTCCTAGACTGCCATTTCTCAGGTTTGCCCTTTGCATTTCTAGCAAAACAAGTACTCCTTGTACTCTTTGTTGCCATGTTATTGTTCCCTGAACTCACAAACAGACCAAGCAATTTTGCTGCTCGGAATCCTATTAAGCATAATACAATTCAGAGTGAATATAAAAGCATGTAAGAGAGATTTGCAGGCTCACAAACATTTTTAATCTATTGGCATACTGCTCTATCACTTTTGTATTGTTTAAAGCATTTTCAGTCTTTCAGGTGAAGTATACAATGATAATTCTTTACCTCCATGGTAATACAGAAGTATGAGGAAATAGAAAGGAATTAATGGACCTGAAAAAAACTGTTTGATATGGTCAAAGGACAGGTTTGTAGAGACAAATATTCAAGGCCTACAAGGCACAGCCTCACACATCTCAAAAATAATGGTATAGATTCACTTTAACTAATTCTGAAAATTAATGAAAAAATATGCTTTTCATCTGTAAGAAACAGAGTAATTTTAAAACCAAAAGAACCAGTGAAATGAGCCACATGTCATTTGATGCTGCAGTTTAGTGTGTTCTTAGCCCACAAAATGAATTTAAGTGGGAAGGAGAAAAACACTTAAATACAAGCAAGCAGTGTTTTGGTTTTTTTAGTTGTTTCTGTTGTTTTGCCTTCCTCTCCCCCCCCCCCCCCCCTTTGTAATACGCTTGTATTCAAGGTAATATAGGTACTGCTGCCTAATTTACAATGGTTTTTATATTTGCCTTCATATTATCTTCATACTATTATTGGTTTATCAGTGATTGGAGACATCTCCTGAATGAAAGACATTATATAAATAAACTCCATTCTATTCTGGTCTATTTGTAAAGGTCAACTCAGCAATGAATCAATGAACTACTAGAAGAGAGCAGTTCTCTTGAGATTGGAGATATCAAAAGGGCTGACAAACTCTGGTGTTTTGCAAAATCGGCTCAATACAAGAGACACATTATTGCAAATCCAGGCCCTCTACACTAAGCTGGTCATATTGCATTGATATCAAGGGAGTTGAACCTGCTTACATCAGGTGTGAATTAGAATCGTCGCAACAGTTGTCTGGGATACAAATGCCTACAAATAAATGGAGTTACACCAAGGATCAGTCTGGCCATGTTGCTTAGAATTTCAGGCTACTTGCCTGATTGTACCACAACTGCTGAGAGTCCTAGGCTGCAAGGTAATAGGACCTCACCCTTTGTGGGTCTGCTCATGGAATTTTCACCTCCAGGACCCCTTTTGTTTTCTCTTATAGAAATCCCTTGAGTTAAGTTCTTTGAAGAATAGGTCAGTATTCTAAATCGTTGTCTCACTTATGATCTGCTTGCTTTTATTAGGTCAGCTTGAAAGCAATAGACTGACAAATCAAGATAAATATCTCCTTTGCTGAGAAACACAATTTTAAAAGATACCATTACATGATCATTCCATAAAATAATGTTTGTTGGGGGTTAAGGACTTGTTGAGATATAGGATTTGACATTTAGTTCCTTGAAGCACTAGTCTTGAAAAGTGTATCTAATACTTGAGCCTGAGGACTCTATAAGTAGCTTTATTTATGCTTTTTTCTTTATTAAATTTCTCCAGCTTTCTTGTGAGGCCAAGTTCTATACTGTTCTAATTATGCAGCTAACATTATAGATCCTCTTTTTCATTTTATTATAAAATTTCCTATATAGCTTTTCTGCATTCTGATGTCTCAGTATGTATGCAGTGAAGGTGGAATAGATCTGCCGCCTCTGAAACATTTAAAAATATTACACACAGACATTTCTATTATTAGAATAGCTTCCTTCATCCTGTAGAAGCACCACTCTAGAGAGCTTTTTACTACATTTTGTATTATACTCTATTTTATAATGGTCTAGCTGTATCCTTGGCTGATTCCTGCTTTTGCTTATATTAAGGGTTGAAGCTGTATTTGGCACGTCTGCCTCTTTCAGTTCCAAATTTTTGCTTTGCATCCCAAGTATTGTTTTTGGTTTGCATCTGCTTTAGCATGCCCTTGATTCTCTCAACCACTCTTGTTTGGTGCTCTGACCTAAATTCTGCTTAAGCCCTTCCCGGTTTGAGAAAACCAAATTGTTTGTAAATTCTTTTTTTCTCATCACATGGCTGTCATAGATTTATCTAGAACCATATGCATATCACTCTTCATGAAGTAATTGCATTTGTTCTGGAAATTCTAATATAAATGTAACGTCCTGTATTTTTTTAAAGTCATGGGATTCTTTCCTCCTTCATCATTTTTGTTTCCCTTGCTCTTTACAGTGCTTTAGATTGTCCCTCCTGAGGATCTTGTTTATTAGAGCCAGCTATGTTTTCTTGATTTTGATCACTCTGCACTTATCTAGTAGTTCCTGATTTCTGACTGAACCAGCAGCTCCCAACAGTAATTTCATTGCTCTCCCCTGATGCACACTTCCTTCTGCTTTATGGGCATTGACAAAATGCTGGGCAATCAGGCCCTTTACCAGCCAGATTTCAAACTGCAAATACCTAATCTAACTTCAATGGCTGAAGCATGTGTGTAGGGGGTGACTGAAATGGTTCTGTTTTTTCAATCCATCACTATCTTAGTTACTCAGCAAGGCTCTTCAGGCACTACCATACTTGTCACCTGAGAGAAAGCTGGGTCAATACTTGGGTTCACAAAATGTGCAGCCTGAAAATATTAAGTATATTTAGTATTTTGTTATGTTTTGGAGAAAAATGAGTGTTGGAAAGAAACGGCCTATTTGGTTGCAGGTACAAATGAACACTAGCAACAACTAGGGTTTCAGACAGAACAGACATTGTCAAAAAATCTAATTCTTATTTATTGATCACTCCACAGAAGTATGAGCAAAACCCAAAAAAATAAGTCAGAAAAATGTTTTTGAATAACAACATGATTTTAGTAGCAGCTACTGATAATGAATAAAGAACAAATGGATGTGCAAATCCCCTTCCATTTCAGTTCCAACCAAATATTAGGCCTGATCATGTGCTTAAGTAATTGAAAGGATTTGTTGGTTTTTTTTGTATGATACCACCATTCTAGTGTCATTGCAGTGACATAGACCAGAATCAATTATTTAGACCTAAAACAGTGTCTGAAATCCTGCACTTACTCTGGGGAAAAAAGAAAAAAAAAGCCAAGGGTTTTCTTATTTGATGTTTCCTTATTTATTGGAACAAGCTATTTTACTTCAGAGCAGTCAGTTTCTGCAATTATCGTCATAAAATGTAAGTGCAAATAGATATCAGAGTTACATGCTATCATAAGTACAGGAAATAATATAAGGAATTTGTTACTGTATAGCTTTTTATGCGAAATATTGCACTGCAGCAAAGGTTATTTTCTTTTCCACTTTACTATGCATTTCTCTCTATTATGCATGTATATCAATCAACGTAACAATTCTGGATTAGGAAACTGATTGTACTAGGAAGAAAAAAACAATACTCCACGTCCTTAAAAAGAAAGCAGCTTTTGCATATAGGGAAGACTTTCCTATAGGGAAGATGAAGAGCTAGTGTCTTCATCTCAGAGTTTAACAATAATTTGAAAGGCAAAAAAAAGAAACTGTAATTTCTGTAGAGAAGCCATTCAGAAAGAGAGACAGAGCAATCTGATGGTGACCTGCAGTTGTGGTGAGGGCTTGTTGCCCTCTGAGCATTCTGCCAGCTGCTTATGCAAATTATCAGGCATTTTTCTCATACCTATGGGCATACTCCCTTATCATCTGTCTATACCAACTAAAACCATATTCTCCAGGCACCCTGACACACAGCGCTGTGTGAAAGGCACATATGCTTCTATCATCAGAGTTAGCAGGGAAATTTTAATGCATATGTATCAACTGTCCACTGGTAATTCAGGTGCAAGTGGGAATGAAAACAAAATTAATTAGACTTGGAGGAAGACTGTTCTCAGTCCAATATGAATCAGAAATAATTCAGCTGCAGCCAACGGAGTCAACTTTGTACTGACTCAGTGTGAGACCAGGTCCAGGTCCGCGGAGTCTGCCATAAAAGTTTTTACTTTTGCCTAGCTGAGTTTATGGAAGCACTCAGTGATCTCGGTTTCCCTGCCCAGAGAATAGGGATTTCATTACCTGAAAGTGGTAACTGTAAAGATTTTAATAGCTATCACTGGATATCTGCAGAAGCCCACATTTGTCTCCTTTATGTTATCTTAGCTACTGACTAATGCATATCATCTTATATAATGCAGTCACCAAAGGGAGCTCCAAATGGAGTTTTCCTGTGCCAGCATCTCTGCTGAAGTCAGTACATTTGCATTTGCAGAAAATGCAGCCGTTTTTGTTCATTTTTTGGTTTGTTTTTTTTTTTTTTTTTTTCTTTACTGGGACAGATAGCCTACTTACTCAATGTCAAGCAGTGAAGGACCTCTGTAACCATCTTGATTAGGAGACTTCAATTTTGGTTTTCTATCCACAGATGCAGATGTGAACTGAAGATCACAAAAATGCAAAGCATGTACCACTAGATTGTATGAGATTGGGAATTTCCATTTCCTCTCTTGAGCATAGTTAAAAGACATTGTAGGTGTAATACAGAGCAATCCCATTTGCTCCCATTTATCAGTTTGCAACTCCTGTGAGGTTTGAATTTGTATTAGTAAGAAGCATCATTTGGTCATCTCTTTTTTGCATGTGTCAAGGTTTTGCTACGTGGTTACCACCAGGTGGTAGCATTTTAAAACATTGTTCTTATTTTTTATCAGCTACCCTTTATTATGTGGCAATATTTCTGTAGTTTCTTGCAAAGGTTAGTATTAAGAAGGTTGGCATGGTAACCTACTTAGTGTAGATCAAATTGTCATGGGGAGAGTTCAGGCATGAACTAAGACAGAGATATGGATAGGCTTCCATCTGAGGAGAGACCGAAAAGACTGGGATTGTAGGGTATCCCAGTCTACATCCTCTTAATACAAGAAAAAGAGATTTCAGTATGAGTATGAGGAAAATGCAATAGAAGAAAGTGAGATAAAAAAGAAAACTTTTTCTTGCTTTTAACATGATATTAATTGACAGAACTGATTTTATTCAACTTGGTAAAAGTAAATCTAATTTTTAACATTACTGAGTGTATCTACCCAGTATATAAAATACATTGTAACAGAGATACGCTTTCATACTTCAAGGCGTAATTCTAACCATTAAACCCCTTCATAAGTAACTATGCAAAATTCTTTGCATCTGCCATTGAAACCTCAAGAGGGTTTTTTCTACATGGATTGAGAGAAAATATGGGATTTGATGGATCTCTTAGAAAAATTCTTTATGTCCACTGGAAGGGTTTTGCATTGATGGCTTAGGAGAAAAGATAGAAAGTTATTTTCAACCACTACACTGCTGACTTTTCATCTTGTGTTTTAGGTTTTGTTTGATGTTTTTTCCTTCTGCCTACACTATGATCCCAGAGAATAATAAACTTTTAGTAAGGAAAGAATAATGAACCAGAACTGTAACTAGAAATTTTGCTGCTCGGAACACCTTTCCCATTTTCCAATCAACTCTTTCTTGCTTTAGTCTGATTGCATTTTAGCAGTTCTGGCACTCTAATCCTTTTTTTGCTGGTACTTAGGTACACTTTCTGCCTTATTTTTTTGCTCTTGTTTTTAACATATTCCCTTCTCAAAGCACAGTTCCAAGTCCAATGAAAGTTTTCCACTGGATGTTTCTCCAGCCACGACTTCTTCAATAATTTATCTTTTTTATGTCAGTGTTGAACCTCTGTTTTGTGACACCAGAAACAATTTTAAATGGACAAATGTAGGACATGTGAGATCGAAATGTGACTGCTAAAATTAAGAGAGGAGGTCAGATAATAACCAATGGATGATATGTGTTCATTAACAGTTACAGTCCCCAGCTTGCAGGAACATCACACCTGTTCAATAGGCAGGATCAGAGCTCAGTTTCTGGGAATGTCAGAGACTCAGACCAAATAAGAAATATCAACCATATTGTGCTGATGTATGTTATTAACTTTTGCTTTTGTATTTATCTTCTTCCAGTTTGGGGACAATTAAGTCTAGATTAGTCCACTTGTGTATAAGTTTTCGGTACCTGCTGAAGCAATCTGTCTCATATAAGTGCAACAAGTCAATAGTATTTCCAAGACTGGCACCTTTCAAAGAATTCTGAAGAAACTGAGGTGCAGCCATGCTGAGACAGAACCTATTTAGATAACAAAGTATGGAATTCAGGCCTCAAGCAAGGTATTCTGGAATTCTAGAATTCTAGAGTAATAAAAATCAAAATACATAATTTACATAGGATGTGCATAGAATAGGCAGCAGACACAGTTGTGCAGAGATAACTACAGACTCTACAGCCTTGGAGAGTAGAATATGTTGCGACTTGCTGGAACATTTCAGATGAGTTCATTGCAACTTGAGCAATGATTATTTTTATTGGTAGACACAGTCGTATTGTTATCTGAGGGGATATATTAAAACACAAATAAATAAATGTAACTACATTTAGCTAAATCTGGCTTAAATCTATTGAAGGTTATTTCTTCTGGAAAAAAAAAATAGGACAGAAACTGCTTTGGCTATTATTTTGGATTCTTTCTGTTAGGATAATTTCCTCTAGTTTTTAAGGCAGCTATCTACTTATTTCCATTAATTTACTCGGGAAGAAAAAGTGCTGTTGAAAGAGAAGTAACTGTATTTCCAACACAGACAGTTCCATCAGAGCTGCAGGGTACTACTTCCAAAGAAGCTTCCCTCTCAAACTGAACTCTTAGTGTAAGCAAGCAAGTATTTTACTCCCATAACAGGATTTTACATGTATGGATGTACTGCAAAGTGTTACATTTTCCTTACTCTCCCTATCAAGGAAATTCATTTCAGTGCTAGAAAATTTAAAATTAATTTTATACATTATTAGAAAAGAGTGTAATTCTTAGTCTGCATTAGGATAAAATGGGGGTTTTATACTAATGTCCTAACAGCAAAAAACCCACCGTAAACTCAACATTTTTTTTCATTTTCATAGATTTATGGAATGGTTTGGGTTGGAAGGAACCTTAATGACCATCTAGTTCCAACTCCCCTGTAGCGAGCAGGGAAAGTTTCCCTAGATGAAGTTGCTGAACGCTCCATCCAACCTGGCCTTGAACACCGCCGGGGCTGGGGCATCCACAGCTTCTCTGGACAATTTGAAATTTTTATTTTAAGCAACAGAAAAATGTCTTTCAGACCTTTACCGAAGTGGCTTGGAGTCTAACATCACCCTTAGCTGTTAGTGAACTTTCACATTAATTGTTCCTTGGATACTGAATGACCCTGACAGGCGTGGGAAAACACTAATTTCTAACCAATACTTATCATAGATATTGAGTGCCCTTAAGAGATTTCAGATATGAATTTAAGACAGAAGATGGGCCTTGTTATGTAGCAGATGGTGCTTCAAAAAAATTTAGAATTAATATTCAGCCCCAAAAGAGCTGATTCTTCATGTTTGCACTCTAGTATAGATGCTTTGGGTTTTTTTCTACTGGAGTAAATACAGACGTTTTATTATGTAAAATAACCATCAAAAGTTTTCTTTTCTTTTTCAGCACATGTATTAGAGGTAGGTGGCCCTGGCAATTTGTAATACTGATTATATAAAAGGGATTTCTGCTTACTGATATTTTCTTTGAGAAATTATTCAGAGAGGTTTGTTGATGTTTTCATGGTTTTTAACTTGTTCCTTGAAACCTAATTAATCAAGTGTAATCTTCTGGTTGTATGAAATATTTATAAACTGTAATTTCAATTGCTGGAAATGTTTTCAGCATCTCAGTATTGTCACTTAATGAGAAGAATAAGGAGAGAGAGGATGAGAGAGACATATGTATAGGAATCATTTATCTCTCTCCTCTAACCAATGAATTTTTACTGTGAATGTATTTCTGCAGAGACTACTTTTGAGATGTTGATATTTGAAGTTTATACCATATTTGGCCTATTTCTGTTGCTTTCACTGCTTTTTTTCCTCCCTCCTGAAAGAGGGGGCACAATACACAAGATTGCAAACTCTTGCTGGCTCATATTCTTTCTCAATATTGTGTTGATGGTGTTTGAAATCATTATAAAGCTAAAGTCTGAAGGTCCCCACTTAGATTCTTAAGGTGTCTGCTTCACTATTGAGAATAACTGGAATTATCCTGGGATTAAGATAGGCCACTTTCACCCTGGGAAGCTGTTTAGGAAAACAGCTTAGCTTTTGTGGAAATGCCAGAAATTTATTGGAGGTAAAAGGCCTTGTTTTGACACCACTCCATTAGTGTGAATTAATTTTGGATAAGCAGAGAGACAACACTGTGAACAGTAAACAATCTTGCTTTCATTGGTGAAGGCTGCAGGCTATTAGAGGTTGGTCTCTAATGAGCAAATCAGAAAAACAAACAGGAAAATGCCAAAACTAAGGCACTGTTCAGATCTGCAGTGTTTTCAAATGCATGACAGCACAGGTAAAATGGCGATACTCGAGTTAGAATACAGAGCAAATCCAGCCAGGACTGTTCATCGTGGGGAGAGAAGCTTTCTCAGCAATGATTGTTCATTTGCATTTACAGGTGACCTGATTTATCAGCTGACAAATGTCAAAATGTGTGTAAGAAGTGTACTAAACCAAATTATGTTGTCTAAGGAACCTAGGTGAAAGAGAATTTGCAGTTAAAAGAACAATTTTGTTAAGGTCAAACAAAAGTAACATTGAAATAAGGTATTTTATTCTGAGGTTATTATGAGGAAGAAAACAAAGGAGTAGTTGATAGAGATGTAAGTAATTGTAGTTTTAAGATTATTTTTGCTTACCTAGAAGAAGCAGAGCTTTTGTTATTACCAACAGAAAAAGCCTATATATTAATAAGTGGTAAAAGACACTAATCAAGCATTGGATTAATCAATTTGCTTTAGCTTCCCTGGCTCAGTTCCACTCATCAGTTACATTGACTTATTGAATGACTTTTTGGGCCTAACTGGATAATTTAATAAATCAGACAAAGCAAAAATTCAAGATCTTAGTTACAACAGATTATTTTTTAAGTATCAGTGTATTTTCTCTTTCTAGTGCAGCATATCTTACTTAGTGTCCATACCTGACACTTTTATATTCACTTTCAATCATCTTGGTATTCAAGCTACACTAATCACGCAATCAAATGCAACCATCTATGCAAGAGAGCCATGAGTTTCTTAACTACGGATTGCTTGTGGTAACAGCTGAATTTCCAAACACAAATAAGGCTGAACAATGTGTTTAGTACAGAAAAAATTAAGCAGGCAGTTATTGAAATCATCGTTACTACAGGTTTCCTCAGAGTCAAGGATGGTAGTGTCGCACTAACGGGTGTGGGTGAGTCAGTGGTAACAGTACAAATGACTGTACTGGCATAATTAGAACTTTTTCTCAACAAACTGCAGTGCCAGTCAACAGATGAGCAGTTAGTGTCAAAGTCAGCCCACTGTGTAAAACTTCTGCCTGATAAAAATTTAAATTAAAAATATTCTGGTACCAGTATTTATTGTCTATGAATGCCTTAATGTTTTGTTGCAAGACTGGAAATAAAGCTCGCTGAAATCACTGGAAAGATTCCTAGGGCTTTAGTGGGCATTTGATCAGGCTTTTTATGAAATAATTAGGTTTATGATTTTTTGGCAAACCTTTACAAATATAACTGCATAAACCTCTCACATTAGTTAATTACCTTTATCTATGTGAAGAATGTCTCTGTTAATTTCAATCAGTAGATGACAAAAGGGTTCCTAAGTACTGTTGCTATAGTTTCATGTGTCTTTTTTCTGGAAACTCTTTGCCTATCCAAATCAAACTCTCTTAATGTTACCCTTGTTTTACTGTCATATTTTCAAATCTATCTGAGAGTTTAATTTTTTCTTGTCATCTAGTTATTTTGTTAGTATTGCTTTGAAGGTGCGTATTAATTTTTTCAGCAATTCATTCTATTGTGCATGAAGACCTCATTTCAGGACAACATATCAGCATACATTTTTGGTTTATAAAAATTCTATGTATTCTGTTTCCAAACAGTGATATGAAGTAGCCTTGACTTTTGTCACGTAGAAGGGAGTGAAGTTGTTTTAGAATAAATAAAGCTACACCAACACATACACAATATATCAGAATATACACAGTATATCAAGATCTGTTTGCAGCTAGAGCTTTAAATTCTGAGGGAAAAAATTACAAAACAAAACATGGAGGAAAATGATTTCTTCTATTTCTATATATCTGAGATAGAGAAAACCTGGTTTTTCTGCCTTAGAATTTTAAAAATGGATCACTTTCTAAATTTTACAAGTCAAAGCTATTTCAGCTGAACTACTATCAAGCAACCATTAATGTATCACAACAAATATGCTTTGAACATGACTTTCTAAATACATTGGCTTTTTCCCTGACAACATGGATAATTCAAGGTAGAGTTTACAATTTTAAAAATATTCTTTAATCCTACCACAAAATGCTTACAAAGTATTTCACTGGATGTGTATTAATTAAATTAAAGAGGTAGAAGTTTCTTGTGGATTTGATATAAAAAGCAACAACAAACCTGAATGGCTACAGAACAAAATGCTCAAAGGTAAATGAATGCTTGTTTTAAAACTGCTTTTCCAATCACTAGTCTTGTGCATCCTGATTTAATATTTCTTTCTTGTTCTATCTGTATTTCTATCTGTGGTACTTTCTCATTGTACCCTAGTGCAGGTGGTGAAAGAGGCAGTGATGAATTGTTTACTAATCCCTCATCAAGAAAATCTTTGCTGCGTTTACACATCACTGGCATTATACTCAATATGTACATACATTGAACAAATTATAAATGTCATAGAAATACATCTCACATGGTCTTGTTTGTAATGTACTGCTTCAGATATTTTTGTTTATTATTTGTGACAAGAAAGGGGGTGAGCCACAGTAGAAAAAAACCCATGATCATGCAATTGTCTTCTCTCCCAGTACACTGATGAAGTGAGAAAGTTTTGTTTTGAAAAAGCTCCTTATCTTTGGAATAACTTAAGCACAAGCTTGAAAGCTTTCAGTATTTGCAGGAAATTTACAAGAAAAATATCAAAAGAAGACATTGTATTGTGTAGAATATTTTAGTCCAAGAGATCTGCTAGAGATGTGCCCTGAGTAAGACTACTACAGAAAAGAGATGGCTGGTGTGACATAATTTGTAGCCACAGGTTTTGTCAGCAGTGTGATACACAGTAGTGTGATTTAACTGAGTCAGGTCCCCCCCCCCAAAAAAAAAAAAACAAACAAAAAAAAAAAAAAAAAAAAAAAAAAAAAAAAAAAAAAAAGAAAGGTAAGAATACTGACTGAATGAATTCTCTGGAAAAAATATGTTTGTGAAGGTAGGCAGGAGGGGAGTGTGTGATTACCTTAGTGTGGCAACTGCATCCCTATTCTTATGGAAAACCTTAGAGGAAGGGGTAGCATGGATTGTCTTGCCCCAGAAACAACTCAGTATATTCAGTAGGGAGAAGCTCCAGAGAAGCAGCAGAAGAGGCACCAACCAGATAGGATGGCTCAGGAAGGAAGCAGAGGTGTAAGGGCTGAAGGGAACATAGTCAAAGCTGATACTCAGACAAAAGGGAAAGAAAGCAACAACCTGCAACTGGGAGGAGTGGGATTGGTGTCTGCGCTGTGCTGGAGGCTGCCAGAGCTGCCTCACTGGAAAACAGTGCAACAGAAAAGGGACAACCTGGTAAGGTTGGTGGACAGAAGCAAAATATACTTTCAAGCCTGCTATTTAGTCTGTCAGTCATATCAGATGCAAGTTTTCCCTAGGTAGAAAGGCCTCTAATGGCCTATTTTTTTTGTATAATCTAAGAAGACACAATCTTAAATTTTAAGAATCATGTGATGCCCTCTCTTCAGAAAAACAGCTGATGGAACAAATGTTTTAGGATAGTTATTGGAGTTAGGCAGCCTCACAAGAAAAAAATCTGTATCTTTGGCCACCTGCGAAAGCTGAGGAAAGAGGAACTTTTCATACCAGGACCTGCAAAGAATGGTGGGATCAGGCAGAAGTCAGAGAAGAGACAGGTGTCTTTTTGTCTTTTTTGTGGACAGAAAGGGAAAGCAAAAGAACCTTCCCTTTTAAGCCAAGAGAAAAGGTGGAAAACAAAGCAGCAGGCAAAACTTTATTTTTCACTTGGGAAAAAGGTGGAAGACAAATTGGCATTCTTGTCTGCCTATAGTCACGTTCTTTGTATCAGTATTTTCTTATAACTTACACTATTTCACTTGGGTTGTAGCCAGTTATAGTAACAGATAAGAGTGCATTTATGTGCACATTTGTTTTTTGAAGTCTGTTTCATTAACTCTTAATACTGGTGATAATAAATATACCTGATTTTAAATTTGGTAAATTTGATTTGCTGTTGGACTCTATCCTGTCCTGCACAGCCACAAATATGTTCCTCTTCCTATGCAGTCCAACAGGATAGTGAAAAGTGGATTTATTGTTCTCTGGAATGTAGAGTGCAAAGACAATGCTCTGAAGCAAGGAAGGTATACACAGAGATGGAAAGAGGCCAGATGCCCACTGACAGTACAACCAGTCTAATTTTCCTCTTTCTTCTATCTAAACCACTCTATTTATGAGGGCCTTAATTTTTATGTTGTTGCCATATAGAAGTTAGATGAGTCTTTATGGCTCAGATGTCACACCTTCTCCCTCTAAATCTTAAGGCCCTAAATGATCAAAGAGAGAGCACTGAGGTTGGTTTGTGAAGGAAGGGATACTTTTTTCGCTCTCTAAGTATGTTCACTGAGACTTTAAAGACACTTGGAATGGTCCTCTAGGATGCAAAAGTTCATGCAGCATTAGAAACAGCCACCACTATGCATTTCACATATAATTAAACTTTCAGAATTACAAAAGAGAACTCCAGGACTGGTCAAGTTACTTCAGCTGGGTAGAGATCCAGATGGCTGAAATCTTGCCAAGAAATCACTGGAGTAGAGAAATATGTTGCCTGTGCCCCCTTTATCACAGCCAAAATTTCTATTCTGAAAGTGAGATGATTGAGAAGCTGCTTGTGTTGACTTTGCATCTGTTAGAGGAATTCCTGCCTGAAGGGCTGCTGGATGTCCAGTGGCTTTCTAGCCCCTCTGCTCTGATGTGCCAACATGAAACCCTGTAATCATGAACACCTATGGTAATCAGAGATATTGTAAGGAACCTCTGTAGGTGTGATACAGGATATACGTGAGATTCATCCCCTACAAAAAAGGGAGAAAGAACCTGCACAGGATACCCTAGGTCATGTAAAATCTCACTGAACAAATGCAGAGATCCTCAGATCTCACTTGTGGGAGAAGCCTATGCAGATAGCAGTGGGTAGGCAGCTGAATTTGAACTGAATCTTCCCTCTTGTCTGACCCTCTTTTAAAACATGAGCCACCAAATTTGGACATGACTTGAATATCAGCATCAAAACTTTTCTCCATGCTGTGATGTTTACTCTAGAAAGATATGAACCTGTTTAAAATGTTCAGGTGGTGGAAAAGTCCTTCTTTCATGGGTAGCATGACAGTAGACAAGAGGTTTTGTGAGCTCTTTTTGAAGACATATTTTCAAGATGTCTGGGGATAAAATAATTCTGTACACAGAATATATTTAGTTGTCTAAAAATAAGTAAGTTATTCCAGCCTCCTTCCATAGTCAATATAAAGAAATAGATGCAGAAGAATCATTTCACTGTAAAAGAGACTTATGGAATAGGCCAAATGAATTACTTTCTCAAGGCACTCTTTTTCTCTCTTGACTGAAACAGGACACAAATTCTACTAGCTTATGGTCTAAAATTATAGGTGCCAAAATTAAGTAAAATGAATTTTTTGCTCTTTCTTTATGATGAGCAAGATGCAATGAGAGGGCAATCTGTGAATACTGCTTTTTACAGAGAAGGAACTTTGTGTCTAGCTCTATTTTAATCTTATTTCAAAGATATGTTCAAGCAGAAATAAGCTCAATGGCAAATTTCAGGCATTGAAAATATAAAATTAATATGTTTTAGCAGAAAGAGAAATAAAATGTGTTTGAGTTCATTGGTCACATCACCACATCAGTTCTAAACTGTATTGGAAACCTGAGGTGGTCCCTGGCCAGCTCCCACAGGTTATATGCTATAGACAAATATTTATATCACACAAACCACTGTCATTGCTATTTGCCATCCAGCTGAGACAATGAAATTGAGCTGGAAAAGAATGAGCTATGGTACCAAGGAGAGCCTTGATAGACATTGCATTACCATGCCTCTATGGTGACTTTACAACTGCTGCCCCTACTGTGTGAAACAGAGGGCATCAATCTTTAGTGTTGTCAGCTGAACTATTGCATCACACCTTGTAAATCACAGACTGGGCAAATTGCATTTCTACTTGTCCTTCAGCACTTCAAAAACATAATCAGACCATTAACAAGAGACTGTGCTTATTTCTATTGTTATTTTTTTATTAATGCCTTGGGGCTGGTATTGAAATAAGCATTTAAACAAGAAAGCAGAGAAAAACTTCCAAACACCTTTCTGTGTGATCATTATTCCTTTTTAAAATACATGTTGAAATAATCTCTTCCAAACCCTGATTTCAACAGGCCACATAATAATCTGCCAGAGTGGATGTCTTTGATTTCTTTATAAGGATATGCTTTGAACATTTTGTGTAAGGTAGTAAAGGAAAACTCACAATCATCAATATAATGCAGAAGTCTCATGCAGGAAGACTATACTTTAATATGCCTTTAAATATTCCCCCAAATATATCAATAATTAATTGCTAACACCTGGCAGGATCCATCTGGCAATATTCCTTCATTATTGGTTGACTGAATACTGATTTTGTTCAGCATTCGGATGCAAGATCATGAACTGATGGTTTCTACTGAATACATAAAACCCTGAACGTCTGTATATCAACATCAAAAGCCAGGTGCTGCTCAGACATATATATATAAACCCTAAAGAAACCAACCCTGCAACCAGCTGAAGATTTGTTTTCAATTAAATTGGAAATAAATATATATTTACCATTGTATTTTAAGAGTTAGTTGTATTCTTTATTATATATAATTTGCTTAAGAGAATATTTTCAGTAAAGAACATCCACTTCATATTGAAATATCAATTTTCTACTATATTACCATACTATTTTATATATTCTACCATAAATCATAAACTACTGTTTTTGTAGACCAGAGTAAAGGCAAACCTTGTTTTTCAGTAAATGGCAGTATTTCCAGGTAGTGAGAAGATACCTTGGATAATGAATTTATGAATGAATTTATTAATTTATTTATTATGAATTTATTAATTATATATTTGCCCTTAAAGAACTATTAATTGCATGTCTCTCATTCAATATTCTAGGGAATTAGCTTCCAAACTCACTAACTGCCACAACTCTGGCAGTATTTTGATAGTAATGTTGGTTTTTGTTGCAACATTTTTAGTCTTAAAAAATACTCTGATTCTATAAGTTATACAACTATTGATTTGAACTGGAAGTGAACAGTAGTTTGGTACATTTTACCTGTAATACAAATTTTTATTTTGTTGAATTATGAAATATTCACCTTAAGAAAGAGATGTATTAACTCTTTCTGATTATGGATCCCCACTGAAAAATTAAGTAACTGAAGCTGAACAGGCTAATGACTTGGAATATTCAAAGCATTTATACAGCCTTTAGTCCAGTTTTTAGCTGGATTATCCTTTGGTCTTCATGCAGCAGCCTTATCTTACTTATTTTTTATAAGGAGTAAAACATTTATTTTCCCATTTTACGGAATATCCAGTTACCTCTGCAGTCTTTATAATTAACTAAACAACCTTCTTTCTACTCTTTCTGAACTGCAGAATTAGTAACTAGGAACAATACTGTACTAATGGAAGAAGACCTGGATAGCAGATTTTTTTCTTTTCTCTATATAATTTCTCTGCATTTTCATACTTTCAGATAATCAGACAACAGTGAAAGAACAGCAGTGTGGTATATGAAACAATAATATGTCAGCCCTATCAGCCACAAAAAATATCCTGAAAATCATTGGAAATTAGCACAAACATATCACAGCCTCCAGGTTTTGGTTTTTTTCAGTCTAACTGGCTGTCAAAATGAGAGGCAAAAAACTATCATTCTTTGGCAAAACAAATTTGGTTGAAAACCAGTCAGTTTTTCAAATTTGCATGATGATTCACAAATGTTTCGTTATCATATACTTTTAGCAAGAGAAGAAGGAAAGGACTATTTGCAAGATCTGCAAAAATATGATTTCCCCATTTCCCTTCACTCATTTATTTTGTCTTTCATTCTCAGATAAAGCAGACCCCTTCCATGAGTTCTTGTCAGCTTGTCACCTCCCTTATGAAGACAAACTGAGAAAGTTGGAGCTGTTCATCCTGGAGAAGAGAAGATTATGTACAGACCTCATAGCAACCTTCTAATATCTGAAGGGGGCCTACAGGGAAGCTGGAGGGGGACTCTACCAGGAACTGTAGTGACAGGACAGGGAGTAATGTGTACAAATTGAAAGAGGGGAAATTTAGGTTAGATATTAGGAAGAAATTCTTTACTGTGAGGTGGTGACATACCGGAACGGGTTGTTCAGGAGCTTGTGGATGCCCCAACTCCAACAGTGTTCAAGGCCAAGTTGAATAAGTCATAAGGAATCTGGTCTAGTGGGAAGTGTCCCTGAACATGGCAGGGGGCTTGGGACTTGAGGATCTTTAAGGTCCCTTCCAACTCTTTTCATTCTATGATACTATGAAAATATAATTAATATAATTAATAAAGACTTATGAGAATATCATTAGTGTCAATAAACATAGTTTTACTATAAGCAGGCCTTAGAAAAACCAGGATACTGTGTTTTGCAGTCATGGTATTGGTTATGATGTCAGCTACACAGATGCTTTTGTAAAGGCATGAAAACCCATGACATTACAGTACTAAATTCACACCTAACAATTATAACAGAACATATATTAAATGGATTAAAGCAGAAGCTCTGATAATTCTTAACAAATGGTATGCTTCTGCTTTAGGTTTTTCAGGAGTGCTATGGAAAATGTTATTGATTCCTTAGTGAACAAGCTGGAAGTAAATATAAAATTGATGAAAATAAAATGTGTCTTATTGTTGAAAATAGAATGTATTTTAAAATAGTGTTGATGAAATAAAACTTAATAAAGTGACAAACAGGGATGGATCTAGGTGGCCATGCTGAACCACCCCAGACGTTTTCACTACCTGAGAGCTTTCAGACAAAGTGTTTTTTAAACAAAGCTGTACATCTAAGACCAGTGACAGCAGACTGCTATGGGTTATGGGTTATGTACCCCAAACAACAATGACTCAAATAGGATATGGCAATCATAGTGGCCGCAAAACACAACAAATGCATCTAAGGTGACATAAAGAAGGATGCAGGCAGGAAAGATGCAGGCCGTTCAGTGATTTAGCAACATCTACAGCGTTGGTGATGCAAGCAGTAGTGTTCTGGTGACCAGAATTTTTTTAAATATTCCTCAGAAATCAGAGAAAGTGTAAAAAAAAAATCCGAAACATAATTTCAGAACAAGGGACAATGTCTTTAGAGGAGTTTCAGAACTTTCACACTTGAAACAGAAGAAATTCCACAATAGTTATGACAGAATATTCACTGCAAAGTGTGAGCAAACACTGAAATAGGCTGCCAGGAGAGGTTGTGGAATCTTTGCCCTTCAAGGTTTTCAAAACTTGGTTGGACCGATCTGATCAGCATTCATGAAAATATCTCTATTTTAAGCAGGTGCTTGGACCAAATGAGCTGCATTGGTTCCTTTCAAACAAAATTCTTAGATAATTCAGGGATTATATAAACTCATTCGTTATATGTTGTGAATAAAAATCTGAGAGATTATTTGATTGTTATTTAAATATCTTCATAAGCAGAAAATCCTATATACAAAGTGTATCTTTAATTTGAAATACAAGGATAGAAGGAGACTCGGTATAGAATTAAAATGAAAAATGTCAGACTTTTTAAATTGTAAGGGTGATCAGTATTTACAAAGAACATAATGGGAAATATTAGATCTTAGATATCTTCATATTTTCACAAGAGGAATGGATTTTCTTTGATTCAGTTTACCATGCCACAATCAACGACCAGTTGTTAGGTTTCAAAGGGACATACCTGAATGCAATTCTTCAAGTTCTATTATCCTCAATCTGAAGGATATTTCAGGTGACCTAAGCGTCTTCTCTGTCTTCAGAGTTTGCAGAACTAACAATTTTTTATTAAACAGAGCGTGAAGTAATATCTAAGGACTAGAATAGTTTGGAATCCAACAATTAACTTTTGGAGTGCTATTCAGTTACCCAGCGGTCCTTAGAATTTCAAAGGGTATGCACTCACATTAGTGTGACACCAGAGAAGAAAGTAAAAGAAACAAAAACTTTAACTATAAAACCGAAATGTTTCATGGGTAGAGCCTGTTTCACTGTCCCTCAAGCCTACAAAGGATGTTTCAAAGTCTGTGAATTTGAGACATGCTATAAAATTTTCTACTGATTGGCCAAATATGAACATGTAAGGGACTGTCAAAAAGAATAAACGTAATCAAACAGCAGCAGTTTCCTAACCTCATCCTTAATCACCTCTATTGTGCTATGTTTCCAGATATTGTCTCTTTTTTCCTTTCAGACTCAAAATCCCATCATGTTTTAATGTGGCTTCTGAGCACTTTTCTCATGAATCAACATGAAGTTTGTTTCCCTGTCCAACATTCGTGCAAACAAAATTTCATTTTTGACTTCTGTTTGTGGATATCAAATAAAGGGAGAAAAATGATGTAAGTGATTCAATATCTTTGGGAGATGTTTGAAGTTTTACTTGTTTGGCACATCTTGAAATTTTTCTGTAGGAAACAGGATTTTTATTTGTGAGCAGATAATGCTAGCATGTCTTCTGAAGAAGCATAATGTAATTTTACCATGCTATAGTAGCAAAATATACACTTTCTGAGAGTATAGTCTTTGCATGTATTTAGAGTTATCTCTGTGAAATGCTATTATAAATAATGAAGCTGCTACTTTTGCTCTTCTTAGGGACTGACACCAATTAATTTGACTAGTAACCTTATCCAAAAAGGGAATTAAACTTATGTCAATGTTTTCTAAAGTGTGATTATTAACCTCTGTACTAATTCAGCTGGCAAACCAATAGAGTATATGCTGTACTTCAAATATTAATTTTCTTTGAACTTTTTTTAACCAAGTGCTGCCTTTGGGGCTGTGTTTAAAGTTACAAGGATTGTGTTCAGCTATCTTAATTAAAAGTATTCAATTAACCCAAACAAAGCTGACTCTGAAGCCTAACAACTTTTCCAAAACTGATAAATGATTACTAAGTAAATAATGATTGAATTAGAGTAATTGATTTTTTGTTCCCTCTTGAAATCTTAAGTTAAAATTTATTTATCTTCCTGTTAAATAATTATGTAATTAGGGTACTATTTAACTACCACAGTGACACTTGGTAATTAAACAGAACAAGGCTGTAATATCATTCCTGTGGAAGATATAAGCATCCTATGAAATCTTTCTGAAAATTATGTCTTTTTAGGATGAGATATTATACTGTGGCTTTTTTTGTAAGGTCTTGAATTCTTAAAGCTTTTGTACTACTACAAGGTCAGAGGGTTCATTTATCACTGGATTATATTGCCTCATGATACCATCTTTCCTAAACTACTGTGTCCTGTGTTAAGTAATGTGCCATTCAGTGCAGCCAATCCTTCTGTCTGCCCTTCAACCCTCTTAGAATCATAGAATATCCCAAGTTGGAAGGGACCCACAAGGATCATTGAGTCCAACTCCTGGCCCTGCAAAGGACAGTCCCACATGCCAGAGAGAGTTGTCACAATGCTCACTCACATTCCGTGCAACTCCTGGGGTGCACTGAAACCTCTTCCCACCGTGGAGCACCAGATGCAAAATCCCTGGCTCTCTTCTTCTCCTTCTCACTCTCTGTTCACCAGTTTCCCAATCCCATGTGGTTGTCAGGCTTTAATGTACCTTCCTGCATGCTCATATTCTCCTAAAATCCTTAAGGAATTTGTCCTGATTCAGTAGGAAAGTTAATTGTGATAAGGAGCAAACTTATTTGGAATGGTTTTTGTGAGTGAAGAACAGGTTTAGTAGACCACAGGAATGAGAAATTCCCATAGGAGACAATGAATTTTCCTTAGATTTTTCCTCAGCTGCTTGTTTGAGCTAGAAAGTTTTGTTTGGGAAATGCTTCCACAGAGAGATGTTCATGTCTTCCAAAACAGAGGAATCCAGTAGGCAGATGACAGGGAAGGGAAGAAAGAGAAGAAGCAGACTTTTCCTCCTTTCCAAAGCTGTGCTGTCCTGATCATAGTTTCACAGAGTCTCATTTTTCTGACTTAAGTTTTAGCTGTCCTACAGTCCACAGAAGAGTGCAGCTGGTTGTACTGGAGTCAGAAATTAGCTGATGATTTGAGAAACTCTTCTGGGCTAACTTCTTGTGTGGACAGAACCAAATAGTGAACTGATTAAGAGGATTAACTCTGTGAGATTAATTATAACAAAAAGCCATGAATCTAAGAATATATCAGGATGTGTATTGGTGTCTGAAGCTTGGAGTTTATGGGATGGGAGTAAATGAGAAAAAGGAACTCTGAAAAATAGAAGGGAAAGGCAACAGTTAATTAACAGGTCTTAATTGTCCCCTTGGCAAAAGGATGGATTTCACATGAAAATATGTATTTAAAATTCCACTGTCCCCAAGCAACTTCTTGAACCAAATTTGTGCTATTTTTCCACTCTTAATAGGTTAGATTGAGAAATTTAATTCCACTCAAAATTCAGA
This sequence comes from Margarornis squamiger, assembly GCA_035222235.1. NCBI lineage: Eukaryota > Metazoa > Chordata > Aves > Passeriformes > Furnariidae > Margarornis > Margarornis squamiger. The sequence goes on from JAWWTY010000106.1 coordinate 92,982,393, forward strand.
TCTCACTGCTGCATTAGTGTAAGTCCTCATTGGCATGGCTAAATCACTACTGAAAAAAAAAGTGACATATACACTTAATTTTTCTCATGTACTTTCTTAAAAGAACTACTCTTGCTTTTCAGAAATGAGACAAATGCCCAAACTTTACTTGGTGTCTACAGAGAAGCTGGCATCTAGGATGCAAAAAGACACCAACTGCAGAAGTGGAAAAAAACCAAACCGAAAAGTATGAGTACTGGGGTATTTGTTGACTAACTTGTGTGAGTGTGAGTAAAGACCCTAATTCCCTTGATATAAGTTGATATACCACCTTTTCCAGGGCAGTAAAATTTGTAATGTGAATATACTGTGTTTGGTTCAGTTCTTTTTATTTAATGTTTTTTAAATTTACTTTACAATTGCTTTTCTTTTTTTTTACAGACAGCTGTCTGCAAAATAAATCCCATTTACTGTAACAGATTGCCTTCAAAATACTTCTCTACCATCAAAATACTGATTTATTGACTCTGTTTGAACTGATACACATTTTCTTGCACTCTATACAGTGCCTCGAAAATGGTCATGAGTGCTCTCTTTTCATTAGGCCCCATGCTCTGAAGGGATTCAAAAGAAGCCTTATTAGTTCTGGTGTACTGAAAAGCCTTTAGGTTTTTTCTGGAGAAGTAGTATTATACCAACAAAATCATGCCTTTAAAATAATGGTTTATTTACAAGTCTACGTAATTTGGGGTAAGAACTTACAAAACTTTGTGCAACTGCAAAAATTGGTTAGAAGAAAGAATGTAATAAGCCTGATTCTGTTCTGTGCTTTGAAAAATCATGTCCTTCTGTATACTGGGAATTTATCTTCCTGAAATATGTGTGCTGCTGTAAAGAGCAGAATATATTTAGCTACCTTTTCTTCTTGGAGGAAAAAAGGTATGTCTTCATTAAAAGCAGGTCAAAAAGAGGTTAGAAGTTACAGCTTTGGGAGGTACATTATGCTAATTCAGACATTAGCCAGGAATTTAGTTCTTTCATATCACGAAAGTGCTCTTTAATCTCTCAGCAATACATAGTTATCCAGCAAAGGAACAATATTCTGTTCTCTGTTAAAGCTGTTGTATTACAGAAGCTGCAGGCTGGTGCTAACATCTTGGAGTTATTGCACAAAGGCATAGAAAAAAGTACACATAAACAGTCCATCTTGCACTATATGTAATTTTAACTCTTCCAGGAGAAATTGCTGTACACTTTGAAATCTCTGCCTTTACACATTTCCAGCTATCTGCCAGGTGCTGATAGTGAGGCTCAAAGATTTCTGGTAACAAAAATTGAACACTGTAGGTGTTGTGCTGGAGGCTGAAATCAGGTTTAAAATAAAAATCAAGTAGCAGATGTGGGTTTAACTAATTTCGTTATGCTTCATTATGTTTTTCATTTCAGTAATCTTTCATAGACTACTCCTCAATAGACTATAAGCCTTAAATCCATGAGACATTGAGATACAATTAACACTCTTAGAAGTAACTAGAAAGGAGAAGATAATACCATTGGGCCTAGACTATTAGGATCTACCTAATGCCTTGCCTACTTCAAAAATTTTTCTGTGGTGTCATCGAGCTTGCAATTATAGAACATGATTATTTATGCCAAAAATTTCATTTTCCCTATTGTATTACAGTTGTAAGCAATCATAATAAAAATCTTTGCTATTGTGCAATTCATGCTCCACTGCCCTGAAGCGCATGCAAATCTACTCTCTGTTCTGGTTAGGTAGAAAGACCAAAACTAAAGTATTGATTATCTTCTAAGTTGTGTCTTTCTGTTGGAATGTTCAAAACCTGGAACACTTCTGAAACACACTATGCTTTTGGTATAGGCTATAGACAATTGTAAAAAGAGAACTTGGTCTTGTTGTTGTTTCAGATTTTCTGAAAACATTTAATATATTATAGGGCCTTATTTTTCATTATGGAAAGCATTCAAAAATGTTGAAATTCTAAAGAAAAATGCTACCCATTCCTTTGGTATGTGTAACAAAAGCAGACTGAACTCAGGTGCTGATGAATTCTTACACCATATTAATGTACAATATCCTAAGTACAGAGTTATGGAATCACAGAATTACAGAATGGTTGAAGTTGGAAGGCACCTCTGGAGATCCTCTAGTCTAACCGCTCTGCTAAAGCAGGTTCTGCTAGAGCAGGTTGCACAGCTTATGTCCAGGCAAGTTTTGAGTATCTCCAAAGAAGGAGACTCCCCAGCCTCTCTGGGCAGTCTGTTTCAGTGCTCTGTCACTCTCAAAGTAAACAAGTTTTTCCTCATACTCCGGTGAAAACTCCTTTTTTCAGTTTGTTCCCGTTGCCCCTTGTCCTATTGCTGGGTGCCACTGAAGAGAGTCTGGCCCATCCTCTTGACATCTGGCCTTAAGACATTTGTATGCATCATTGGGATAAGAAGACAGAAGGTGGGTCTAGGTGTGGAAGTCTCAGCTGAAGGAAGCTGGGTGTGGGATTAAGATAACACCCCTTTTCAGAGAAGCAAGTACTTTTTAAAGAATCAAAATGAACTTACATCAAGGACCATTAAATAGATGAAAATAATCTTTGGTAATCCCAAGAAGCAGATATTCTTCCCTGTATTTCCTGTCTTTGCTGAATTATATTCAAGATACACCATTCAGGTCCTCAGCCACAGTTTATTTGAGGAGAATATATTACTAATGCATCACCACTGTCATCCTGTGAGGAAAATTTTCCAAAAACTAATACTGTGTGGTTTTTTGGTTTTGTTTGTTTGTTTGCTTGTTTTCTTTTTAACTTCCTTCATATTAAAGCATTGTGTCACACAGTGTGATGGACTTCCTGACCATGTAAGGTCCCAACCCTTTGTTTCTATGTTTATTAGAGCTATTTAGGTAAACGTATTTAGGTTGTATATTGATGGTTTTGTTACACGTTAGTAAATAGTTTGCCAAAAGAGAAAATTCAATTAACACATCACACAATTAGCTGTCCAGTTGTCAGTCAATATAAATCAATAAGTGACATCTATCATGAGTGTTAATTTCTTCTATAAATAAAAAATATTGCTACTTGTAATAATTCATAGTGCTTATTCAGCAAAAATATTTTGCTTAATCTCTAAATCACTAGTCTACCCCTGTCTATCTCAGTAACTATAAGTAATAATCAATAAAAAATCCTCTTATTAATTACCATTAACCAAGACAAGAATTAGGTACTATTAACCAACACATCGAATGGCAGTATAGGCACAGATAAAGTAATTCTGGTTTTCTTTATCTGACAACAGCAAGTGGTAGATGTCTGAGAACAGGGTAAGTGAGTGATGCTCCCTACTGTAGGATCAACTCTTTTCTACACAGAGTTAAATCTGGTTCAAGAAAGACAAGGAAATACTGGAGAGGATCCAGGGGAGGGTTAAGAAAGATGATTAAAGAGCATCTCTCCTTTGAGGAAAGGCTGAGGGAGCTGGACCTGTTTAGCCTGGAAAAAAAGAGAACTGAGGAGATCTCATCAATGTGTGCCATCTCTTAATGGTGGATGTCAAGAGAATGGGGCAGTGGTGCCCAGCAACAGGACAAGGGGAAATGGGCACAATCTGAAAAAAGGAAGTTCCACCTGAATATGAGAAAGAGCTTTTTACTGTGGGAATGGCAGAGTACCAGAACAGGCTGTCCAGGGTTTGTGGAGTCTCCTTCTCTGCAGACATTCTAAACCTTCCTGGATGTATTCTGTGCCACCCATTCTAGGTGAACCTGCTTGAGCAGGGAAGTTGGATTAGATGACCTCTAGAGGTCCCTTCCAACGACAACCATTCTGTGATTCTGTGTGGCTGACCTATCACCTTAGATTTATAAACATTCTCGGAGAATGTGTAGTGTATTTTCTGTTTTGTTAGGTTTGGGGTTGTTTTGTTGTTGTTGTTTTGGGTTTTGGGTTTTTGGGGGTTTTTAGGTGCCATAAATTGATCAAAGTTTGGATACTGCCCACAGTTTAGAGTAGTATTATGAACGATTGTGACTTCTCTCTCCCAATTCCTCGCATCAATTATTAGGTGTATATTCTAATTAACTGGTGATTATACCTGTGAAACGAACATTCATTATCTTTGTAAATAAGTTTTTAGATTTTGGGACTAGACTAATTTAACACTATACCAAACAGTTCTTAAGCATGGAACATGGGTTCATATAAACCAAGATTTGTTCCAAGCAGGGAGTCTGGAGGTGGCAGCCATCATTTTGCATGTAAGAGACTTTAATAGTGGAGACAAGATCCACTAATTGTGTTTTGACGTTTGTCAGAAAATCAGAAAATGATTGTAGGCTCAGTTGATTTGCCAATATAAAGGTAGTCTAGAGATGAACAATTTCCCCCTGGAGGTTTCCTGCACCATATCAACATTTCCTTAGAGCTTTTGATCTAGTTGTGCAGAAGTACCCTTTTGAATAAAATTTCTCACTGTAATTGCAGTTACCATTCTAGTTAATAGCCAAATATAGTTACTGATTTGAAGTTAATGTAGATAGCTGTTTATTTGGTGGTGTTGTTTTTTTGTTGGTTTTTTTTTTTTTTTGTGTGTGTGTGTGTTTTTTTTTTTGTTTGTTTGTTTGTTTTATTTTTTTTTCTGTCACTCTCATTTACTCATGTATTTTCTATGGAAGAAACATTTCCCTGAATTTTTCCAAAATCGTGATATGACACACTAGAACCATGTTTATCAATGGTTTCTCCATTTTCAGCTTAGCCTGGTGTAATAAAAAATTGTCTGTATTTGAATACTCAAGAAAAGACAAATAATTACAAGTATGAAGCTATTGTGCATAAGTTAGAGAACATGGAACAGTGTGAATGCTCTCAGACAATGTTTACTTGGGCTGCTGTTTGGTGACAAATGGGCTTCAATGTTAAATTGTTTGGTCACCCAGCGCCATTCCCTGGTTGCCTCTTCCTGCCTCTACACCATGCTGCCCTCTCAGTGGTACCCATGCTGTGGTTTGTGAATTCATGCTATAAGCAAGGTTTCTGAGGTCAACAGGTTGAAAACAATCATTTTCTTATCTGTGAATTTTTGCATGCAGTTTGTATCAGTCACCTTGAGTTAAGGGGGTACCACAAGTCCTAGAGCTGGCATGACGGAGAGGCACCATGACGTGGAGGCACCAGTTTCACTAACTCCCATTTTGTGCAGTCAGTTCTGGAACAGAGAGACAAGGCTTCACACACACCATTATGTTATCTCACAGCACAGGTCACTGGTGGAGTTCAAACTCCCTTGGCCAGCAGACCCCAAGTCTCTCTCTGGCTGCCATCTGACTGCACAGAGGGGCTTTTCAGGAAGGGCCAACTCGCTCATACCGGAATTCTGTCTCAGAGACATGTTTCCTTCTGGTTGTGAAAATTGAATTTTGCATTCAAGTGTGCTGTCCCTGTCAGTACAGTCAGGGCAGAGGAGGTGAGGGACAAGAAGAGGCTATCCTTCCAAAAAATTATTCCTGAGAGAGGTGAGTGCTGAATGCTGCTGGAGAGATATAATGTAAAGACACAGCCCCTTCATTCTGTTTCTGTGGCATTCCAGGAAAGTGGGATTATACTTTCATAGGAAACAAGTACAAAGAAAGAAACTCAATCTTCCATCAGCAGTTTTTCTTCTTAATGGGAAAAGCCCAGACAAAACCTGAATCTTGCTAACTTGCCAGATGCAAAAAAGGCCAACAAGTTTGTTTTTTTCAATAAGAAACCACTGTGTACTGCATTCCTTTTGTCTGCTAAATCTATCTTGCTGTTTTTCATATGTTACACATTTTAGAATGAATCTTTTGGCATAAAGACAAAAACACAGTCAAGTTACAGATGTTATTGTTAAATGCAGTGCACAATACTGTGTTTCTGCTAGCTTAATGATAGCCTAAAAAATTACTTTGACATTTAATTACTGGGAGAATCATAGAAAGAAAATAGTAATTCTTAAAAATATACCAAGTCTAGTGCATAAAAGCATATTGAAAAGCTGAAAAAAGGTTAATGGTACAAGAAAATGAACAGGCACACAATAATATTAGTGTTAGGTTTTACAGAGAAGAAACACTGCCTTATAGCAGGCAGAGGAAACACTCGAGGAAAAAAAAAATACTGGTTTAATATGAGAACAAGAAGCAGAGAAGAGAAACTTAAAGGCAATTCAAGCTTGTAAGCTAACTGAATTTATCAGAAAGTAAAGAAGAAATAATATCTATTTCAGTTGTCTGCAACAGAAGTTGGTTATAAAATGGAAAATGACACTGTCAGAAGCCATTGTTTCAAAAATCAGATATAGCTGAAATAAATTGATGTCCCAGATTATAGCATGAGAACTTCGGGTATTAACTTTAAAACTTCTGTCATACTCTCTTTCTGTGGTATTTCAAACACTATGTAGAGAACAGTCAGGCATAGGAGCTAAGCTGACTAAAATATGTATGTAAAAGATCTAGAGGTAACTAAAGACATAAAATTTCTGATATGCTTGCAGAATAATTGCGTAAAAGATTTTTGTATGTTACATATGATAAGTTACTCAGCTTGATGTGAATAGTAAAGTAAATAGTTCTATATAATATTAATATGCTCTCTCAAACCCCTAGCCAACTGAGTTAAGTTTAATATCTAACACAATGAAAACTCAAATAAATTTTGCTTCAGACATATTATAACCACCGTTTATTTTAATCTAATAGTATATACATGGGTTTATGTTTATTTTTACACTGTTTAAAATCTCGATAAATTTGAAGTTCATCTCACATTTATTACTACTGAAGAAATACCCCTGTGTTGTGTCATGGGTTTTTTTCATGGAGGTGCTACTGTACATATACAAAGATATGAATATAAAACCGTATAGCAAGTCTTAAAGAAATGTTTTGAATAAAAGTGTCTTTGTTCTTTTCCAGCGGTTCACTAGTTTTCTTTTAAAATTCTTAAAACTGAAGATGCGGGGTCATCTTAAAAACTTTACAGTGTTTTGCTCATGTGTCAACCCATTTGAAAATATCTTGACAAGGATTTGGGAGACAAACTGTGAATTCTGCAGGTGTGTGAATTGGGCTGGCTGCATTAAATTTCTTACATTGTGTGGATTGTTTCCACTTCAGACAATATCTTCCCCTTAAATATCTGCTCATTATTGATGTCTCAGATGTCTATCCTCTTGCCTTTGACTGAACCTGTAAGCAGATGGTTCAAACAGATAAGAAAATGCTGGCTCTTTGGAAAAAATGGCGAGGCTGGTAAGCTTCTTGACACAGTGCTGAGAAGTATCAATGACTGTTTAGGAATTAGGCTTCTGATTTGGTGGTTTTCCATAGGTTTCAGAGACAAATATGCAACCTGTCTTGTTCTTTGCTTTATTATTTTGGCAGAATTGTGTGCACTTCAAAATCAGTTTCTTTACTGAATGAGTGTTACCACTTTCTTTCTTGAAGAAGCATTGAACTGAAGACACATCTTGAACAGAATAGATCAGGACAGATGAGATCTTCGACAGCCAGATCTGGAGTGGATAGTTTTTGCCTTCCTGGGCTAGACAGTACTATTTAGAAGAGTGTAAACTTGCTAAGCCTCAGACATGGAATAGCTGACATTTGACAAACTGGCATGGTGGTGGCTACACACCGTGTCACTACTACAGGCCTCGGAGAGATGACTACGTTTCTGGTTTGGCTCTGCACTTTTCTGTGGCCTTGGCTTGTTGTTTCATTCCTTTCACAGTTTCTTTGCCTGTAATAGTGAGGCACATTAGGGATCATGGAGTTCCATGCTGCTTCGGTGACCTACAGCTCCAGGGCTGTAAGCTGCACAAATGCACAGACCTCGCTGCCAGATTTAGTATCTTCAGTGTCATCTTGGGTCCAAGCCTGGCACCCTGCTCTGTCACATGCAGCCTGAAGCTGTGGTGCAGGACTTTCTGCCCTGGCACCAGAAAAAAGAGCTGGCCCTCCCCTCCCGGGTGCTGTTCCTTGGGGAACTGGTCTAGAGCTGCAGGTACACAACAATGGCAGGCACGTGGCAATCGCTGACTACAGTTTTCATGTTCTAAATCTTAGGACAGGACATACCTGCTGTCATATAAGGAAGACAAAAGCTCGATTTTATAGATAAAAAAAAAATATGGGGGCCTGCTTAAATTTTATGTATTATGTATCAGTGTTGCCAAACATGGGATTTGGTTTTACATAGCCATCTCAGAATAAGCTTGAAAAAAATGATTGCAATCCAGTTTTGTTAGAAACCACATTGAAAAATTTCTCCAAGTTCCAAATTTTGGTCCCTCCGACCTACCATATTTGTCTATAATGATAAAAATATCTAGACAGACTTAACGTTTACCCTTCTTCTTTTTCTTAAACTAAGCTTCCACAAGCTGCAAGTAGCCTGACATTTTTTAAGTAGAATTAGACAGACATAGGTACTGAAGTTGTTTTCTAAGGCTAATTTGCACACTTCACCTCCACAATCTTTTTAAGAGCTCTTGATCTCTTAATGGTGTTCTTTTTCTTAGTAGTGGCGGAAAAGGAGAAAGACAAAGGAGACTGAGCTTTTGTATTACTCAGTACCATTTCTGTGTCCTGTACTTAGCAGTCAGCATGTGACACTCATCAGTTATTTAAAACAAATGTGTTTTTTTGATAAATGGTGCAAATGTAACATTGGTGAGAGTTGTAGCTGCTGGACTGGCAGTGTATATGTCTACCTCAGATTAAGTTGATGCAAAGGAAAATCTGTGAAGCCTGTACTTTTATAATTTTAAGGGCTAGCTGTGCCCAGCATTTTCTTTGGCAGTTTTCCATTTTTTTGTAATATTTGATGCTGCAACTGAACCTCCAGAATATGGCTGTGGTCAGATAGATGAGTCTTCATAAATATTTAAAAGTCTCATCACAAAGCAAAACTGATTTTGGGAGGTGATTCATTTTTTTGTCACCTTTTAATATTTATTACTGTAGTATTATCAATAATCCTAGCACAAATAAGCATTACACCCTCCCCCCCCAAAATAAACCCCCCAAAACACAACAAATCCATTTATCCCAAAGAATTTATTCTAAGAGAGAAATGTTTGGTTTATTCTATTCAGTGCATTTTAAAATGAATAATTTGTGGTTTTTACTCATAATTAAGTTGCTTATATTTGCAATTTAATTTATAGAAATGTAATCCTGAGACATTTTTAGAATCATAGCATGGTTTGAGTTGGAAGAGACCTTAAAAATCATCTGGCTCTGACCCATTTGCAGTTAGATTCAGTTAGGTTAACCAAACAGTTAGATTCACATCTCAATTATCTAGACATTATTATTGATTATCGAGTCTATGTTCCTGAATTTATTTAAATACTGCTCAGATAACTAGATTTTCTACTTACCTGTGCAACCAGTAAATAATTTGGTGGTAAGATCTCCTAAAATGCATCAGTCTTTGCATTAAATAGACTCCTGCAGTGTACAACTGAAAAATTTTTGCTTTGCTTCATATATGTCAATCATAGGCACATGTGAGAAAAAGTAAAATGCTTGAAGAGGATCCTGGCCGTACATGTCATGTTGCTATAAAAAGTTGTGTAAAGTCTGAACTAGCCAGCCTAGAACTAGATGGGTCACCAGAACACTCCAGATTGCCCCTACCATAGATTTCAACCTATCCTGCAGAAAATTAAACTGTTTCAAATGAGTGGGAATTATAACAATTTTATTATTTGAACTAGCTCTAAGCAGATCTTCTGAGTTGGTTTCTTGTTGTATTGTGAGCAAATATGTACCATATAACAAGAAATGGATGCATTTGTTTTGTTTTGTTTTGTTTTGGTGTTTTGGTGTGTTTTTTGGTTTTGTTTTTTGTTTTGTTTTGTTTTGTTTTGTTTTGTTTTGTTTTGTTTTGCTTTGCTTTGTTTTTTTGGATTTTGGGGTATTTTGTTTGTTTGTTTTTTTTTTTTTGCTCCTGCTTGATTAGTGAAAATCATATTTCCTGCTGACTTACTCAAGCAGTTAGTTCACCTTTAAGATCTTGGTGACAAGCAGAGATTACGTACTATGTGATGTATCATCTTTCTGTTATTTTTACTAGTTTTAAAGAGCTCATTTTTCTTAGTCTAACATACAGTGTGATTTTTCAAAGAATTGTAGAGCTTTTGATATAACAACTTTGAATCCACATCTCTGTGCTGCAGCAGATGGGACAACTTTCATAAAACAATGAAAAAGCAATTCTTCAGTTCTTATTAACTTTTTTCTGCATATACCATGGATTTATCCAGACAGGTTGTAATGCACTAGCGCAGTGATCATGAAATGCTAGCGCAGTGATCATGAAATGCATGGCAATGTGTCTGATATTTTGCACAGGAAGAATGTGGGGTGATTTGGATTATTTGGGGTTTTCTCAAGTCTTCACATTAAAATATTAAGTGAAATTATGAATTATTCTTATGAGAGATGAATAATGAACAAAAAAAAAAAGAAAACCTTAACAAGAAAAAGTCTTTACTAAAGTCTATTTCTTCTACATACAATAGATTCATAAGCTATGTACTTGCTAAAAGGCCTTTTAAATGTCTTTCAGGAAAAGAAATTGAGAAAAATATGCGAATGTGGTGGCCTACATATTCCACAGCCTTCAAGTAGGGATATCTCAAAACACAGAATAATAAAATAAATGTAATGCTACAAAATCAACTCAGAAAAACACTTGAGTGAATGTTTAAAATAAAATGTATTTTCAGTATTTTTTCCTCAGTGATTTCTTTTATTGGGATTACAGATATCTGGCTTTTTAGTACCTCATTTTTCATGTGAGTACTGGAAGGCTATAAAAACAATAAACTAAATTCTCATACTGAATAATCCTGTGAATAATAGGGAAATAGTATCATTTAAGGTGAAAGACTTTCCTGAGTTCATGCAGTGTTTTATAAGCAAAGGAAGGAACATTTCCTGGGAGCTGTCATTCCTATTCAGCACTTTTGATATATAATAACTGAATACATGTCCAAATTTGATATGGCACCTTTTTTTGGGCTTTATACATATATGGATGATCTTCTGTATAAGTTAGCGTACACTTGGAAGCTTTAATGATTGCTTACAAAGTCTTGGCCATAAATAGATGATTCCTTCTCCTGTGTTTTCTTGAACCAAATCTCTGTTTCTCTTCTTTCTACTTTGAAGTGAAATGTTTTCTCCTGTCCTATCTCCTCATAAATCCCACTTTTGAAAGTCCTTTCAGATTTGGAGGGAGGGTTGCAGGCTGGGCAGGTGTGTTAATTCCTGCTCTTTTGTATTGATTATTTAATGATAAATCAAACCAGACTTTTTAAAAACAAACATCAAGAGTTCTTGTAATTTTTACTGTGTGTATCTGCACCATGGTATTGTGGAACAGTATAGTCATCTCCCTCCTCAGTGAATCTGAGTCAAGTACATTATTACCAAACTAACTAAAGTATTTGGAATGTAGGAAGCATATCCTAAAACCCAGTGGATTCAGCAACTGACAAGAATGAAATATTTAAAATGAAGAACATTGTAAAGCTTTGCTTTTAATTATTACTTTACCAATTGCTTATTGATCCTATCCTCTCTTGGATTTTTCGTATGCTAATTAATCATGACAGAAAAAGGAAATATTTACTTGATTGGGATGCAGATTTACTGAAAAGGTTTTAGAGTCTTTTCTATTTCTTTCTCCCATTAATTCCTCTCAGTTTCATGTGGTATTATGAAGTTTATAAATCTGTTATGATTAAGCATCTCTCAGCCTCCCAGTTCTGTTGAAACCAGTCCAGACGAATATTTGCCCAGAAGTTAATCGAATAGTAAGATCTGTTAGTTAAGATTTAATATAAATATGCCCATATTTATAAACTAGTTCAATAGCAGAACTACTTCCCCAGTGATAATACTCATTGGTTCAACTGCTGGTCTAAGAAGATGCTTTTGTCCCATCAATTCCACCTGCTGGAGCACATTATTTCCCTTACACTTGGATTACAAACTCTCTGGGACAGAACACATTTTTTTCCTCTGGATTTCTACCATGCTTAGCATAGTGGCATACTGGTTCACTTTTGCCATTCTAAAACAAAAAAAAAAAAAAAAAAAAAAAAAAAAAAGAAAGGCTTTTGTTAAGTTACCATGGTTGAGGATAGAAAATCAAAATATATTGTTGTGTGAGTTCTTATTTCATGGTCAGATTTCTACAGGCCAAGCCCTTGGAGTTAGCTTGACAAAATGGAGACCAATTTAAACTCTTTATTTCCTAGCAAATACTTTGTGTTTTAAAGATAGAATGTTCAGCACAGCAGGAATTATCTATTACTATGGCATCCAACAGCAAAAGTGTGAAAAAGAAGTAGAGGATAGCTCAGATGTGTAACTAAAGTGCTTGCTACAGTGCTCTATTAGCCCCTTCAATTTCCTACTTCTGCAGAGAAAAGAATGGGATTCAAAGCCCCTGTTCTGTGTGTAAACATGATTGCTTTTATACAATGACAATATAATTTAAAAAGCAGGCATACGCTGTTGTCATCTTTTCTAAACTTCTAGGAACTGACATAATTAGTAGGTTATAGTTAGTGAGAAAGGAACTGAACCCAGTATCATACCTTGTGGCATGAACTTCTAATTTAATAAGAATAAGGTGGAGATAAATTATTGATTTATCCATGCTTAAATCAGGATATAGAGAAAATTAGGAAGGTAACTTTCATTTTTGCAGTTTTGAGAAGAACCAAGTATGAAGATTTGTAGTGACCACTGCCAATAGTTGCAAATCAGCAAACCTTTTCCCTTGCATTTGCGATGAGAGAGATTGCTTGGCCAAATATCTAACATAACATCTGTGTGGTAAGAGTGGTGTGACTTTACATTTAAGACACCACGTTTCAGTCCTACTTAGGATTTATTCTGCTCTTAGTGAAATCAGGAGATATACCTGGCATGACCTTAGTGAGGCAGTCTGATCCTATATATTGGGCTAGTTTTGGCCAGAGTAGAGTTAATTTTCTTCAGAGTGGATGGCATGTTTGGGATTTGTGCTGAACACAGGTTGGATAATATAGGGATGTTTTTGTTATTGCTGAGCAGGGCTGATGCAGAGCCAAGGCCTTTTCTGATTTTCACACTGCCATGCTGGCAAGGGAGGTTGAGAATGCAAGGGAAATTGGGAGGAGACACAGACAGGTCAGGTGACCCAAACTGACCAAAAGGCTATTCCATACCATATGAAATCATGTTCAGTACATAAAGTGGGAGGAAAAAGGAGGAATGGGGGGATATTTGGAATGATGGCATTTGTCTTCCTAAGGCACCGTCACGCATGAAGGGGTCCTGCTCTCCTGGAGTTGCCTGAACACCTGCCTGCCCACGGGAAGAAGTGAATTAATTCCTTGTTTTGATTTGCTTGGGTGTGAAGGTTTTGCTTTCCCTATTAAACTATCTTTATCTCAACTTTTAAGTTTTCCAGCCTTTTTTGTCCTATGTTCTTAAAAATAGTCAAAACAGTGATTTCCTTCTTTTAAGAATAAGATATGAAGAATGAAAACCATGGAATTTGCCAGATGGACCTACCTAATTTCTGGACTTCATTACAGGAGGGGAGTGGGATTTCACACACATCCCAGTGCTCAGTTTCTTCCTTAGAAACAACAGAGTAATTTGTTTGGCCTAACTCTACTGGAAATTACAAAATATCTGAAAATCATTGTCAAGGAACTGCCTGATTTTTTTTAGAAAATATAAACATTTTATTTAGCAAATATAAAGCTGGTGAAGAGGATAACAAAATGAGGATAACAAAAACCTTATGCCTTGAAAAATATGTACTGTATTCCTGACATGGAATTTTTAAAGCAATTTATTAAATATCAATTATACAATTTCTAATTTAAGCACATACAAGATTTATTTAAAAGAAATAGAAAAAATTTTAGTCATTCATAGAAAAGGGTTAAATGTTTATTAACGTGTGACTTATACGCAGTTATGAGTATGGATAGTTTTTTGCTCCACCCATGCCCCAAGCTGCCCAGCTATAAGCAAACTTATCTGGCAGCCAGCAAGTGAGTGAGGCTAGCTCTCCTGCTGTGAGCGCAGGCTAAACCTTCCTCGGGAGTAAATGGATTAGCCTGGGCTTTGCATTTGGCTTGGCACTGTCCATAGTGTAGCTTCTGGAGCACAGCTGGCCCATCATGCAGGCAGAGCAAAGCATGACAAAACGGGAACCCTGCCTGAGACAGGTTTATCATGAAACTACACCTTTAGTGACTATATTACAATGTGACATGCCTTTCATATTCTGGAGATTTTATTGTAACCTGTAAAATGACAAACATACATGATTCACGTAAATTAGGTTAGTTCAAATTGAATTTTAGTGAGTCTTGATTTACACAAGAAAACAGTAATTAATCATGGTGGGCCAATAATGGCTCGAGTTACCTCAAAAATATGTCTTCAATAGATAATGTTGCAGTTTTTATCTGAACTCAATGTGCCTTTTCAGAGGGACAAAGCTCATTATTTTGCAATTTCATTTATTTTGTATTTCACAGAGAATACAATAAAGAAATGACAAATTAGCTTTGATATCAGAGAAGCCAAAACAAGGGAAATTCTGAAGTCTCCCTTACAGACCTGTTTTCTCCATTGTAAATTTTGTTTCATTTTGCTGGCTCTTTTCCTTCTGCAGAGACATCTACTACTGATTTTTCTTCACTTGAGTTATGCAACTTCATCTTTACCTGAATCATTTGCCTTAATGCATATTTTTTTTTTTCCAAAGGGAAAGGATGTTCTCATTGTGTTTTAACACTACTACTGCATGAAAGGAGCACATTGTACTCCATCCCAACAAAAATACACACCTTGAGATATTTGCAATATAAATTTCTTACAGTATTTCCTGCTATGAACATTAAAATTTTGCTACATTCTGTCCTTTTATGCCATCAGATTGAAAATCAATGATGAGGGAAAGGGCAAGTCCTATTTATAGAGAACTCCAGAACCTCAACACAGACTGTGTCTGTTATCTCCCACAGGATGATTAGAGCAGGAAAGGACCGGCACAGGTCAAAAGTGGTATGTGTGCTCTGATTGATGTGGCTGAGGAGACTGTTGTGCCCAGGCAGCAAACCCTGAAGGTGGCTGGGATACAAGCACCTCATGGAGGGAAGGATAGTGTGAACCACTGAAAAGAGTTCATTTATGATCAGAGATGATCACTCCAATAAATTCTCTGAAGTGGAAAAAGAGGTTAATGAATAGAGACAGAGTGTAAGGAAGGGTGAGAGGAGGATTTGTTCTGACCAGTAACAGAAAGTTCCTCCTCCTCCAGCACTTGCTCAAGTAGGAAATAGGCAATGATCAGCAGGCATTTTCCAGTGTAAACCTGCTGCAAGCATATGATTAACTGATTGATTACAGAAAACAGACTAGTAAAATCTGAATCCAGTTAATATTTACATTTAAAGTGTAAGTCTGAGAATCACTGCAGCTTACACCTATTCACTCTACAGATAGAAAGAAGCTTTTTAAATACCTAAAAAGACAACCTTGCCCTTCTGCCACAACTTCATGTTAAAAAATTTACAACACATTGCTGTCCTCAGAAGATAATCTTGTCAGCACAGGGAAACTTGTAGGATAAACAAAAGTTCATTTAAACTGTAGCTGTTTATGCAACTATTTCTGTCAGAAATGATGATTTGTCTTGGGGTGAGGAAGTGACATGCATATTTTTCAAAAGCTGTGTGTCTTTCTCTGCATACTGATGAAAAGTGATGGTCTTTTACTTGATAATGTAATTTGAATGAGGAACTTTTTGCTGTATGATATTACTGACTTCTCAAAACCAGAGTTCAAGCAATTGCTGTAGATAACAGTATAGCAGAGTCAGAAGAATGAAGCATGGCTGGGTATTGGATTCACAGACTAGTACACAAGCTGGCATCACCAGTGAAGGTGGATTTGGATCAGGACAATCTTGGTAATCTTAGAAGCGTACCTTCTAAGCCCTTCTACCAGTGCTGTTGCAGAGACAGTAACCTGTGTCAGTAGGGTGATAGGAAAAGCTGAAAAGGTGATTCAAAGCTCATGTAAGAGTTTGCTTATAGTAAAGCTACACAATAATGCTTGCGTTTGTGATTTAAGCAGATGTCTAGCTACTAGGAATTTGAATGAAATTTTTGAGAGGTCTTCAATGAGCAGCATTTTATACCACATTTAGCTTCTGTGAAATCTGGACATTGTTAGGGATGGAGCAACTGACTAGATGAGACACAGTTCCAGTCCTTTAAAATATAGTATTATTGACCCAAGTATTTATCATGCTGGAAGTCATTAAGTCCAAACCACTTTGCAAGAATACTATGCTTCGAAGGCAATTTTCTTGATTTTTTTTGTTTGTTTTTTGTTTTGTTTTGTTTTGCTTTGTTTGATTTTTTAATAACGTGATAAAATACATGTATAAATTTTAAATTATGCCTGAGGCATTATTTGAATGGATTCTAAAGCTCTTGCGATGAAAGTGCAGTATCATATTTGCACAATACTGCAAAATCTTCATTCAGAGGAAAACAACCCAATTTTCTATCTCTGCTGACTTTATAGTTAATGCAATCAGAACAATACTACTCTGACTTTGCACACTTGTACTGGCCCAAAGCAAGTTAATATCTTTTCACAAAAATATGTAGAAATCAGCAGCACTTCTTCTGTCTGATTGTAAACTTTTTGCAAGGACTTAAATTTGGTTTAGGATTAAAATATACATGTGCCCACATTAATACCTGCATGTTTTTTTCTAATGACACCTGCTTTTGGTCAAGAGCACCATTATATGTAAGAGATTTTACCACCTAACTGTGAGACTCTAAATCTTCTTGGATCTAAACCTGCCATCTCTCATCTGGGATCAAATCATCAATCACCATCTATGCAGCAACTTTGAGTTATCTTTGGTTTCCAGACAAAGAATATTAATATTTCAGTTTGGACATAAAAAGATATAAAAATAGACCTAGCTATCCCTTTTGAGTGATGGAATGAGCAATGAATTTTACTAAAGTTTAAACATTTAATTCTGAAAATATTTATTTTATTTTACTTTATTTTTAAGAAAAGGGACAGATTGCCACATTAGTGCAGGATAAATAAGGAACTGAAGATTTCTTTAAGCTTTTCAAAGTTTGGTGGTTGAACCATCTTTAAAAAGGCATTTCAGCACCTTTCTAAAAGAAGTTACATTAGAAATTACATCACCTCAAATGAAAGGTTATAACCTTATGAACTTGCTCCAAAGGAAGCATTATATTCATGCCAAAATTAAAAGAGATCTTTTATGGATGGAAGTCAGTATAGTATAGCTATGAAAATTAGAAGTATGAAGTTGAATTACTCTTTATAATTTCTTTTAAAATTCTTTAAAACATTAATTTGTCCATAGTTTTAGTTCTACACCTTCAACTTTGTTTTGCTAATTTATGTTACTTTCTGGAGGGCAAATAGAACTGTTAGTATATATACTGCAGATTAAGAAAGTTAAAATTGCTTTCATATTAGGTAAGTATGGAAACAGTTAACCAGAACAACAGTTTAGCAAATAAATACAAAACAACAAGTTCATGTTAGGGGCTTTCCTCATAATATTGGCAGGCTTTTCCCCAAAAATATTAGAAACTTGCATTTTCAGTTCTAAATATGTTTATTTCTAATATTCCCATGCCTCCTGGTCCTGAAGACTCAGCAGAACCATCAAACTTCATGAGATCAGGGAGTGATAGCCCTGTCATGCACAAAACAACGTGCAGGTGCTGTGAGTCATTTAAATGTGATTTCCTGTTTCCCCCACTTTTCTCTATCACAAAGACTCTTCTCTAATAGATCTATGTCCTACATTACCAAAGCTCACTTCAAACAGTAAAAGTAATATACATAGAATTTCTTTGTATAAAACCTGTTTGTGTTGCACATCAAATACACAAAAATTATTTTTTTAATTTATTGTTGGAGTCTAGGCTGATGCACACACTGCAGAGATGGTGCTATAGTTGTAAAAGATGGATGCTATGGCAAATGTCTGACCACTGAACACTGAGAATGTTTACTTGGTGCCTCATTTTCTGTAGCTGTTAGGTATATTGTTAAGCAAAATGAAAAATGGAAAATTCAGCCAAGTCCTGAAGTCTCAGGGGAAAAAAAAAACAAGCAAAGATTCCAACTGTTGTGCTTAAATTAGATTTTCTCTTCTTTCTCCTTTGGTTTATTTTAAACTTATGTATGTTGAGCTTTGAGGATAGTGTATTCTCAGAAATGGTAGAAACAAAAGTATTTTAGCATTCCAAAGTCCTTACTGCAAATGCAAGATGTTTTTTTTATTATTATTTATTTCTATATCCATTTTGACAACCTTGGGGACACTTCAGACAGTAAAATATCCCAAGCAGCTTAACAACATGTGCCCATTTTAAAACTA
>JAWWTY010000106.1:93013307-93023642 GCA_035222235.1 Margarornis squamiger
GATTCTATGATTAGATTTTGCTTTACCTGAGTTCCAGAAAGAAATAAAAAGATACCAATGTCCCAATACAGCAAATTCTTCCATTATACACTTATCTGCTTCACTTCAGAAATGTCACTAGACACAGAGAAGACAGTCTGTCATTGAACCTGGTCATAAATACATAGAATTTGTAACAATCATATTTTTCCAGGATTTCAACTGTTGCCTATATGTTGATATAATAGTAACAGTATGAGTAGAATGCATCTTACTTGTCTTCACCTCTGAAAAGTTAAGCATCTGTTAAAAATTAGATATTAAATTTTTTTCTGTTGATAATGCAGATGTCGCCTACAGGGGCATTCACTGCATGTCTTGTAAGTGTTGCGTGGCCCACTGACGCAAGCTTATTCTTCTTCATTAACAGAGAGGATCCATCTGCTTGTCTCAGATCAAACATCCAAGAGTTAGCTGGGCAAGTTTAGGTAAGTATGTTTCTGAACAGCAAGTATAAGTTTTATAGGCTTACAGGAGTATTATTTGCAAAAAACTCCCATAGTTATGAATGTGTTAAGTGGTACTAATGTCTCAGTTATTCTGCTTCTCTCAGCAGCAGTTTCTTTTTCCTAAATCTTTCCTGTCTCTTCTTAAGAATTTTACTATTGAATGTTGTAAGAGTATCATGCAAATTGCACAGAAGCATGGAAATGCAAAGAAATGTTAAAGTGGTGATGGCTTCTTATTAGAGTGGTTCTCTACTGCTAGTTTTTCTTTTGGTCATCTTTCTGATTTTTAAGATAGCTGGAGGGTGCACTTGATGCATTTGGCTATAACTGTGGCCAAACTGAGTTCATTGTGATAAAATTATCACTATTAATGATAATACAGGTGTAATTCAGTTCATACTCCAGTCCAAATAGCAGTATTTATTGGCCCAGTAACAGAGGAGTGAACACTATATTCATGCTTGTAAAATGCACTGTTTCACTCTGTGCCATAGGGACACCTTTTCTTCCCTGCACGTTTTCAATGCTATTCTTATCCAGATTTATTACTTGATATAGTTTCACTTATGCAACTTCCATACAGAAATTACATTTTGAAAAAGAAACAAAAAATACTCTTTTAAATTTCAAATGCAGCTTTATTTTAACCTGGCTTGTTAGCCTAAAAGTTTTAATACAAAGATTAAGGTTTCTCTTTTTTTTCCATTTTTAAATAAACAAAGGTTAAAAAAGGGAGACAGCGAAGCAACAACTGTCCTTAAGACTCTAATTAAAATTAAATCAATGAAAGATGTGTGTTCCCCATATCCCATATAATGCTACTATATTCTGAATGAGAAACATTAGGGAACAATATTTCCTTGCAATTGAATATGTGTGCATTAGCAAGTAATATTTTTAAAGAGATTTGGACAAATTTCTGTTTAATATTAGTCTTGTAACGTAAGTGCAATTAGTAAAGGCAAAACACTAACTAGAAATTTAGAGACAGACATAAGACTTGGAATCCAGGTATAAACTTACTAGAATTCTACAATTATCTCAGTTAATATTTTATTTGCAGTTCTGGAAATAGTACTACATAAAGCTCTGACACAGCTTTTGGTTTTTTTTTTTTAAATCATAATCAAAGAGGCAGAACTGTCGAAGATTTTTTACAAAACTTTAAAGCTAAACTATTCAAAATAGATATCATATGCCTGATAAAACAAATGTACTTGGGGGCTTTTTTTTTTTGTCCTTGCCAAGAGATTAAATATTTTATCATCAATATGGAAACTTGCACGGCTATTTTTTCCTTAGAAAGTGTAATAGAAGTTAAACATGATAGTGATTCTTTTTGTGCTGTCATGTGCTTTGAAGTCCCTGGAATTTAATCATATGCTTCAAGTTAAGCTCCTGATAACCTGCAGCTCTGTGATAATGGCCTTTTAAACTCAATAATCTTATTAATGACAGTGTAGATGAGCCACATATGCAGATTATTCAGCTTCTGTCAGGTTTCACTGAACAGAAATCTGAATGAAGTTTGACTGCTGTTTGCTGAAGTAGTCCCTCACTTTGCATATTTTGTATAGCAATCTGCACTAGAATGATAACAGACCTATGGTACTAGACAACAGACCTTACTTTTCATATAGAAGGAATGAATATAGATTGAATGCTTTAAAATGTGACTATACTATGTGTTAGGATGGGCATTTTAGCAAAAATTGATGAGGCCACTTGTGATAGATTATTTGTGCTTAGTAGGTGTCATGAAGAATGTGTGGTACAGATCACAGCTTTGTACAAAGAACAGGAGCGAGCCGTGTTTTTCTGACTTTAAAAACACAAAATTGACAGATACCAAGGATTACTGTAATTAAATTTTGGTTAGTTTTTAAAAAAAATACTTCAGAAAGAGTGTTATGAAAACTTTATATAATTCATTACACATTATGCAAATAACTGTTAAATTTGTTATCTTAATACTACATAGTTCAACATTTGATTTTATGTAAGCAAAGCGATTGGCTGCTTCTGGCAATGGTAATATAATTAGCACTGGCTTAATTTGTAGCATGAAGACCTGCAAGGCTATGTCCCATGATAGTTGCCATATTGTTTTACCACTGTTAAATTGTAATTATTGCTTTGGAAAACCATATATTTGTACATTAACAGTGACAGTAGAATCTTGTCAAAATGATGGTTGCCTAGCTACAAGTAGATGAAACAAACTCCTAGCAGAACTGTAAAAACATTTGTTTTTCGAAGAATACATTTAAATGACAGAGCAACTGTATTGTGACTGATACTGCTAGGTTTTCTACAGTTACCAACAGTCTGTCAAGAGAAGTGTTACAAAACTCAATGAGTTGTAAGAAGTCACTGTCAGGGAAAACAGACTTCCAGGAAGTCTTTGATCCTAATCTGAATTTGTGGCAGTGGTTATTGGAATTTCTCTTTTTTTCAGAGAATAAAACGGGTTTTTTCCCCCAGAGAATAATGCAAGATTTTTTTCAGGTTAGAAAATGTTGGAGATGTTACCAGTTTACAGCAGGAGATTTTTCTTTAAATTTTAGTTGAAATTGAAATACTGAAAAGTGATGTGGTAATCACTTTCAAAATTAGGTGATCTTGTATTTGAAAACTTCCTCTGTTTTCACATTTTAATATTAAAACCCCCCAAAATCCAAAAATTACCTAGATATTTTTTAATTAACTAAATTGTCTCATGTGATAGAAAGGTTTTTTTTCCCTCTTATATGACTCACCTAGCATTCAAGAAGTTTACATGGCAAACTGAACTTTAATTTTAAGATTTAAATCGCCTACAAATAACTTTTTTCATTACAGGTCAACACACAAATATGAAAGAAGTGTCACTGACAGACTGAATTACTTAGAGAATCTGTAAGTTCTGATTTTGTATCTCACACTTGAATTTAGCAAAAGACCAGTAACTATTGAGTTAATACATGAAATTTGAACTTATGCTTACAGTCTCCATTCTTTTAGCATAAATAATATGCAAAGATTTGATTAATCAGGCTCTACTGTATTTGTTGTCAATGATTTGTTCAAGCCAAACATCCAATCTTAAATTTTAGTTTTAATGATCTCTTCCTTGTAATATTATTATAAACTGAAATGAAAATTAAGCTGAGACTAGACAATAATTTAAATGAGGCAAATTAATAAAATTTGTAGTCTGTCATCAGAAACCTTATAGAGCTTGTTTTTAACTTAAACACTAGCAGTTCATTCCTCTTTTATCTGTAACTCAGTGCTAATTTCTTTCATCACACAAATTTCACTGTATGAAAACAAATTAATACTGATGTCTTCTTATTAAACCATTAGTCTGAAATTCTACAGCTTCACACCGGTGAAAATCTAGGAAATCAAGATACAGGAGTATTGAAGTATTTATCAGCACAAGAACAGTCTCATAACCATGTACCTCTTTTCTCTAGCCATTTAATTTTAAACATGATTTGTGGTCAGTTCTTGGAAATGGTTCTTCCCCTTTCTTCTCCGAAGTTTGAAATAGGTTTTGTCCCATGTCTTCTGCTCCACTAGATGTACAGGATAACCTAATATTAGGAATGGGATTTCCAGCATTCTGATGTTTCCCTTTTGGTAACGATTATACCACTTGAGTTTTTAATGGAGAATAACACCATGTTCATTAGAAGGAACTTGCACACTTTTCTGCTTTAATTCAGAAGATTTAGTTTTCAAGTACAAAACAACAGAAACTTGCCTGAGTGACCAATAGCTCTTATACAAATAATCTTTGCTTATATTATACCCTATCAGATTTTAATAAGTAAGGATGTCTCACATGAGCAAATGCTACCATGTTAAGCAGCAGGCTTGAATCTTTTCCATATTTTGAATAGCATAGTTCCTATTAAAAAAACAAACCAAACCAAAATAACAAACAAAACAAAAACAATGAAACAAAACCTGAACACATAAACCAAACAGGAGGCAATGGTAATTTGCTGTCATTCTTCCCACATGAATGCCCTTAACAAAGATTCGTTCACTTAAATGTACCATCTAGAAATATTCTTTATAATCAATAACAGTTTATATGCCTTTTGTTGTGAAAACAGGAGTATTACAGAAACCACTTTATTGTACAGATCTCTGTGGAAGAAAGAGCAGCTGAACAAAGCTGATAACAGAAGTACTATCATTTCCATTTATAGTTTGACAGTTGTCCATCAGATCACTGACTGGTAAAGAGTCCAGGTTTTTAAAGAGTCTATTTAACTTCTTCCATGCTGCCAAGTGATAGAATTCTGTGTTAGTATGAGCTTAATGATGACATTGATCAAAATGTAAATATAGGTAGATTTATCAGGACATAATGATTATGCTGATAAAGCCTCACGATTGGAACTTCCAGAGTAAATGTACTGAAATGATAAATGTTTATTTCCCAGTCAAGGAAATGGATTCAGTATTGCAGTTAATGTTTCATCCAGCCCAACGTCATTAAGCACTACTCAGCTAATGACATCATGAATTTGTTCATCTTATCAAATTGCATGAATTAGGGAAATGTATCAAAATCTGACTGTGAATAAATTTGCTTTTCCCTGGAATAACTTAAAAAAAAAGAAAAAAAAAAAGGAGGCAAATGGATTGATTTTTTTCCTTTCTCCTTCTATTAATTTGGAGGATGATTATGCTTTCTCAACTTTATGGCATGAACTACTTTGTGTTTAACATGATTCTCATTAACCAGTTTAATTGTAGGGGTTTAAAGCAGGAACACTTACAGGCTGGACCAATGCCAGCCCATTCCTTTCCAATCATATTAAATGCTATCTCTCCAGGGATACAGGCTTTTAACAAAGGCCTGTGTTGCCATTATTCTTTATAATGTTATGAGAAGCAATCAACAAGGTCTTGCCATGGTTCCTTAAATTATTCATGCCTAAGCCATTGTATCAAACTACAATATTTACTGAAAAATTGTTATCCTCTGAGTTCTGATTATGATGATGTGACCCTGCAGATGTATTGGATTTGCGGGGCCAGGTTTGGGTATCAGGGACCATACATGGGTGGCTTCTGTGAGAAGCTGCTGGAAACTTCCTTTTGTGTGTGACAGAGCCAATGCCAGCTGGCTCCAGGACAGATATCCAGGGCCAAGCCCAACAGTGATGGTGGTGCCTCTCTGAGAACGTAGTTAAAAAGGGGGGAACAAACATGTGCAACTGCAGCTGGAGGGAGGAGTGAGAATATGTGAGAGGAACAACACTGCAAGCACCAAGTGAAGAAGCAAGAGAGGAGGTGCTCCAGGCACCAGTGCTGAGTTTCCCCTGTAGCTCGTGATGCAGACCATGGTGAGGGCAGGCTGTCCCCTGCTGCCCTTGAAGGTCTGCAGCAAAGCAAATGTCCACCTGCAGCCAGTGGAGGACCCAGTGCTGGAGCAGGATCTTGACAGTACCTGTGGCCTCATGGAGAGAGGAGTCCACACTGACACACGTTTGCTGGAAGGACTTGTGACCCTATGGGGGACCCACCCTGTAGCAGACCCACCCTGTTCCTGAAGGATTGCACCCTGTGGAAGGGACCCACACTGGAGCAGTTCGTGAAGAACTGCAGCCTATGGGAATGAGAATTGGAGAGCTTTGTAGAGGACTGCCTCCTGTGGGAGGAACTCTATGACTGAGAAGGAAAAGAGTGTGAGGATTCCTTCACGTGAGGAGGGAGAGACAGAGACCACATGTAATGAACTGACCACAGACCCCATTTCCTGTTCTCCTGCACCACTAAGGAGAAGAAAGTAGAGAACTTGGGAGTAACATTAAATAAAGGATGAAGAGAGGGGTGGGGAGAAGGTATTCTAAGATTTGAGTTTGTTTCTCATTATCCTGTTCTGCTATTAATTGGCAATAAATTATTTTTTTTCTCCCTATGTCCACTCCAGTTGAGGAGGAACGATAGAGCATCTTTGATGGACACCTGGCATGATATGTATGAATTATAGTGATGTCTTTGAGCTCTTAAAAACATTGTTGTGCTGTTTTTAATTATAGTAACAGATTCTACAAACAGCTGAGAATCACATAATTCGCATGTAGTTATGGATATTATGTAGAGCAGAAAGGGATAGGTGCTTTAATTATGCAGAAAGACTAGGTCTTTCTAGTTTTCACCTTCTGTGATGCAGGATTCCTAGAAATTCTAAATTTAAATTCACGTTAAAAATCAGTTTTGAAATCATGCTGACAAACAGCTGCTATTTTACTTTTGTATGTTCTGGGTCAAAGAAATTCACTCTTTTGGGGGAACGGCTGCCAGTGGATAAGTGGTAAAGATATTAACACATGATACAAACAAATGAATAATATATACTAATCCCTGTCATTAAATGATCACTTTTATTTAGTTAAAAACAAACTACGTGTAACTTCTTCAAATATCAGCGTTTCCAAGAAATATTAATGTTTACCTAATTGAAATGTTGATCCATAGCTGCATGAGAAAACAAAGCTTTTCGATGGTGAGTTTTCCAAGTGAGCTTCCAAAGAGGTGTATAAATCTGTTTACAGCACTGACATGAAGGCAACTGATACAGGCTGATAACGATAACCGGAACCAGAAGCAGCGGGTGCATGGTGCCAAACTCCCTGAGCTGTCTGGATGCGAATCAGCTGTGGCTGACTGCAGGCTAAGCCACATTTGTGCAACAGTGCATTCAGGCTAATAAAGAGTGCTGCAAAGCAGGGCTTGTTAGGTCAGCCATGGAGCTGATCTGCACCATGTGGATTTACTGAGTTGCATCTCTTCTAGCTCAGGGATCTATACACCATACTCAAGGCACAGCAGAGACAGACTGATAATTAGGCTGTGTTGGCTGGAGTCACTGGGTGAACATGTAGAATTAACTTGATTTTGTAAATTCTTAAGCTGACAAGAGCAAACACACATGCCAGGGATCTGAGAGAAATCTTGTGCCATAGTAAATATGAAAGCACCACTTACAGCCTAAAGGAACCTGCAGTGACAGTCTCTTGTGGAAATTTCTGTTGTTTCTGTAGCATTAGATAGGTCATAGCGTAAGCACTTGCTACAAGGAAATTTTATATATATCCAGGACACTCATAGCAACTAGCACTGTTAAACTGGCTGTATTAGTAAATATGAGTGGAGGCTCCTATTCTGGAACAAGTGACCTTTCATTCTAGAGTAGAAAGTTTTGCAAGCACAAAGAAGAAAGCTTAGATTCACACATTTCTGAATAATGTGTATAAGAGCTAAGAATCAGAGCTTTCCTTTTCTTACAGTGCTGAAATCAGGAACATCATGATTCCTAGAAAAAAAAAAATCATAAATGGAAGAATTGCTTCAGGGTTTCAATAACTCCTTTAAAGAAAACAAGCAAACAAAACACCCCATGCTCTTCATAAGCTTTTTTCTTTAGCTAAAGCTAAATAGTGAAGCTAGGTAGTAGCAGCCTTCAAAGTTATTGAGTTGTAGCGGGCCATTATCAGTACAAAACACTGGTCAAGTGCTGGCCTTTCTTAAAAAACAAAGAGTGTAAATAGCACAAGTGACTTCTGGTACACTGTAATGTCAGCCTATTTCTCTGGACTGTTTAAAAGCAGAAGGAAGAGAACTAAATATTTTAGAACATGACTATATGTGTATATATTGCTAGGGATTTTTCTTTAAAGTTATTTGTATTTTTATGGTTTTGATAGAAATTACTCAACTTCCCACAACCACTGTAATAATTATAAAAGGTGTATTTCCTGGAAGCCTCTGATTCCTTTTTCAAAAATAGACAATATGTCAGCCACCAACTTGCCTGAGATTAGCCATAGGCTAGTACCTACTATTTCCTTTAGCAAATGAACTAATTCATGTATAACCACATAATAATGTGGTTAAAATAGAGCATATTTTCTAAATGGTCATTCTAGCTAGAGCATCTTCAGAAATTTTTTCAGTGTTAATTATCCTTACTGTAAAAGAGTAGCATTTTATTTCTGTTTTATTTCCTATGACTTCTGTGAAATTTAATTAAACAAAGATGTATCAAAGTAGCAGAAGTAATTTCTAACTCTAGAGAGACCTATAGTAAGAAAAACTTATCATATCTCTGTGGTGCAATTATCACCATGTCTAAATCACCATGAATTTTTCATGAGAGTGAGGGCCACATGGGTTCTCAGTTTTCCGTACTCTTTTTAGTAGAGAGAATTCTTCAGAAAACATGCAATTTTTTTTCAAAAATATTCTGGAAATACCAGGGAAGAGGACAAGCTGGAAGAGAGACTATTTAGAGAAGTCAGTAAAACCTGGTCAGAAAAACACAGCAACAAAAGAGAAAACAAATGGAATAGAAAGAAATACAATATGTGAGGTCCTAAACATGCATAAATCATAATATACTGGTGTTGTGTCGAGTACCTCAGAGCTAATTTTGTTACTGTGATGCAGATACCATTGTCATACGCTTCTGTGAAATACTGTAAGATCTGCCAAAAAGATCCATTACGCCTGAAACTGTATCAGTTGATACCAGTTGTAATTGTCATACTTCTTCATGTTAGAAATGTATATCACTTTAGCAAGAATTGTGTGATAAGAGATTGTGTGAAATAGAGTTGTATGTTGTTATATAATTAATTCTGCTCTTAACACTGGGAAGCAGTACTGTCAGTTTTCATAGACTTTGCCTGTGGCTTGAACTCCTGAACAGGAAGGCACAAAATACAATGAAAAGCTTTAACTTTGTGCTGAATTTTCTTTTTTTTTTTTTTTTTTTCTCTAGATGCAACCATATTTGAGCAAAAAATTTTGTAAAACATTCATCCTGACATTCAAAACTCCACAGTGCTCAATCAAACTTTTCTAAAACAGCATATCCAAGTAGAGATACTTCCAGAAGTGTTGACTGACTTTTTCCAAGTTATGTTTTATCCAGCTGCCATAGAATAAGTATAACATGACAAAAAGAAAGAGGAAAATAATATATCTTTTAAATTTTAGGTATTTTATTATTCACATGGCTGCAAAAAACTAGGTCAATAAGGGAATAGTAGAGCAAAGGGTGGGAAAAGCTTTTCCTAATGGTTTAAAATCAGAACTCTAAATCACATGATGCCTTAAGATCCTTAAGATTTGTAGCATATAGTCTTTTACTATAGCTGTATAGTTTCTAACACCTTAGAATAGCGGTTAACAGTTACTAAACCCCTTTCTCCTGGTTTATGTCAAATTCTCAAAGTTCTTGAAATTTTGTTTAATGTTCTTTACAAGGAAAAAGATTTTAGCAAGGACATTTCTTTTGGGACACATACGTGGAAAGACATAATAAAATATTATTGTAGTCAAAGCAGAAGGCCCGGAAACTTTGGAGAAGCCCCAAAGAAGGCATGTGAAGTGAGGATGATGATGGTGAGGAAGTAGTGGGGTCTTGAGACCTCCTACTCAATTCTGGGAAGGTGTGCCAAGGGACAGACCTCAGTGAGGTTCTAGGGGTCGACAATTCTTGGGTTGTGTGTATCCAGTAGATATGATAATTAATTAGTGTTATAAATTTGTAAGAACTTTATACTGTGTGTGCATTTATGTATTAATTGCACCTAAAAGCACTTCTAATTAAAGGATCTGCTCTGTATTTTATCTGTACTGGAAAGTTCTTCCTTCCATTTTAGGCATCACAGGTGCCATCCAGCCCAATGCTCAGTCTTTTATCACCTATCTTTCTACAGGTGAAATGCCATTGCTGAGCAGCACCACTAATGTCCTGCCACGGTCCGCCGAGGGAAGAAAGGAAACGGTCCGCACTCGAAGAAGGGTGAGAACAGAGTGGAACGTTTATTGC
>JAWWTY010000106.1:93023742-93078234 GCA_035222235.1 Margarornis squamiger
CCTCGCTGTTCAAAGTGTGTGGCACTGTATCCATTCATGGAAGCCCTCTTCTTTTACTCCTTCGTCGGTTGGGCCTCCTCCCACAATGTTCAGGCAGACTTCAGCCAACAACATCTGTCTCACACAGTCTTTCACGCAACTGAGAATAGTTTTACCAGTCTTGGTAAATTCTTAGCATTTTGTTTCTTGCCTAGCCTCCATCCAGAGTTGCAGAGTGCATTCAAAAATAAAGGGTAAGAACTGATGTTAAATCCTTCTCTCTGATAATTTCTTGAACTTAGTTCTTTGTTTCTTCCAGAATACCAGTGGCAGGACAAGAACAAGTAGCCTGAAGTTGTGCCAGGGGAGGTTCAGGTTGGATATTAGGAAAAGTTTCTTCACTGAAAGAGTTGGTTAAGCACTGGGATGGGCTGCCCAGGGAAGTGGTGAAGTCATCATCTCTGGAAATGTTAAAAAAATGAGTAGGCATGGCATCTCATGAAACAGTGTGATGGGCATGTGGTGTTTGGTCAAAAATTGGACTTGATGGTCTTGGAGGTCTTTTCCAACCTTAATGATTCTATGATTTGCTGGGAAAATTTTACTGTCAGAATCGTCAATACACTGGGACCAACTGTACTCATCCTTATGTTGGAGGCATTCTTTTTTGTGTAACTGACTAGAAGCTGCAGAAGACAGTCAGATTCAATGATACTTCATCCCAAGCAAGTTGATGGTGATAACCACTCAGACTTTTCATTCCTTATTCATCCAAATACTACTTTACTGTGGAAGTGGAGCATGTTTCACTCAGGAGTCTGAGCCACCCCACGCCAAAAGGACAGTAATCATGTCACTCTCCCAAGAGACATGAAAATATCCACTTCCAGATGAAAGCAGACAAAGAAAGAAGCCAGCTCTTTTGCATTCTTGAGGCATGACCTGGTTCTGGGGTAAATGATGACTCAGTTGGGCTAAGGGAGATGAATAACTTCTATCTTTCCCTTATCTGCAGCTTGTGTGAGACAAGACTGACCTCATCATATACCTACCACTGGGAGACTCCTGGCTAGGAGTGCCATAGTAGGTACTTTCTTGCTGTCTGGAGCTCTTCAATGTCCTTCATATCTCTCCTTGTGATATTTGGAACTGTCTAGATTACAGAAAACTCTGCCAGGTTTGCTAAGGTTGTGCCTTATTTGGGAAACACTGGTTGCCCTCTCAGAGTAATTTTTTTTTTCTTTTTCGAAAGAAATGCTTTATAATACAGGTCCACATCTCTTCACAAATGCATCCTGGGAAGTTTTTCAATGTTCATGTCTAAGGGATGTAACAGAGCTATGATACAGGTCACAACAGGATGACTATTTACTGCTCCAGCTAGTGCAAAACTTAACAGAAAGTTCCGGGTGTACCTCCAAATAATACACAAGTTTTCCTAAAATCCCAATGAGATGTGTATGAAAAATTAAGATTCAAATGAAGAGCCTGAAACTTGCTTGTAATGTAGTTCTCAAACTGTTGTGAAATCCAAACTATCCTGCAAGATTTCTCTGGCTATTTTCCATAGATACTAGTGATTACCTCCATTAGATAGTATGTCCATTTGGGGTGGGTTGACCTTGACCAGTGCCCACCAAACTGCTCTATCACTCTCCTCATCTGGATAAGCGAGAGAAAATAAGATGGAAAACAACTCATAGATTGAGATAAGGCAGTCTAGTGAAGCAAAAGTAAAAGTATATGCACACACAAGCAAAGAGAAAAAAATATTTATTCTCTGCTTCCCATTAGCAAGTGGTGTTTGGCTACTTCCTGGGAAGCAGGGCTTCAGCATGTATAGTGATTGTTCCAGAAGGCAAACACTGTAAACAACAAATGCTGCCTCTTCCTTCTCCTTCCCTTAGCTTTTATATCTGAGCTGATGTCATATGGTATGGAATATGCCTTTGGTTAATTTGGGTCAGCTGGCCTGGTTGTGTCCCCTCCCAGGATCTTGACCATCCCCAGCCCCTTGATAGGGGGATGGGAGAGTGGGAGGGTTGGAATATTGGAAAGGCAGTGCTAGTGCTGTGCCAGTGCTGCTCAGCAGTAGATAAAAAACTGGTGTATTATCAACACCTTTCTAGCTGCCAACGCAAAGCACAGTACTGTGAGGGCTGCTATGGGAAAATGAACTCCATCTCAGCCAGACCCAAAATACCATTTTAAGGAAGAGTGATTATGTGTTAAGAATATGGTTTCCAATCCATGGCAGATTGGAAAGAGGACATGCATTTCATATAAAAGTTTGCTATATCATGAGACGTGCATAGAAGACAGTTATATTAGAGAAAATAATGATGTCTTCTGCATTAGCAGTCTAGGGTAAGCATCACTTTTTATCTGATAATTTTAAGTTGACTTTGGAAAATGAAATTGAAAGAAAGAATAGATATGGCAGTGATCACCTCTTGGACAGGGAAAAGACATGAACTCACAGGGAAGTCTGCTGTTTCCCAGGGGCTCGAATAAGGAACATTACTGGAAATCTCTTCAGTCTAGTAATGCCCTCTGATTACTATCCACTTGTTCAAACTGGCAGGACAAAATAAAAAAGAGATGTCCAAGGGCAATCAAAAGAGACTTCAAGGCTCTGGCACAGGTGATAGAGAGATCAGGAGCACAGGTGGTGATTTCTTCTAGTCTTTCAGTAATGAGGAATAATATTGGTAGGAATAGACAGACCCATCAGGTCAATGAGTGGCTCCGAGGTTGGTGTAATCAGAAAAATTTTGGGGTTTTGACTGTGGGATGATGTACTGGACACCTGGTCTACTGACACATGACAGGATACACCTATCTCAGAGGGGAAAAAGTTCTAGCACAGGAGCTAGCAGAGCTTGCTGACAGG
Source organism: Margarornis squamiger (assembly GCA_035222235.1). Lineage (NCBI taxonomy): Eukaryota > Metazoa > Chordata > Aves > Passeriformes > Furnariidae > Margarornis > Margarornis squamiger. The sequence goes on from JAWWTY010000106.1 coordinate 93,026,615, forward strand.
GTTTTAAACCTGCTTGGAAGGGGAAAAGGGACAAAACCAGGCTCATTAGTGATGGGCAATTGGAAGGTATGCCAAAACTTGAGAAAACCAGCAGTAATGGGGTCCCTCACGGTGCCTCATGAAGTGTTGACTAACTCACCTGAAATGTTCCTAAACCAAGGTACACAGCATGAGGAACAGACAAGAGGAACTTGAAGCTTTGCCCCAGTCCCAGAGATCTGACACTGTTGGCATAAGTGAAACCTGGTGTGATGAGTCCTGCGACTGTAGTGCCCTGTTAGATGGTTACAGGCTCTTAAGGAGGGATAGGCAGGGCAGAAGAGGTGGAGGGGTGGCACTGTGTGTAGCAGAAGGGTTGAAATATATGGAGTTCACAGATGGCAGTGGCACAGCTGGGAGACTCTGAGTAAGAATCAGGGGGCAAACAAAAAATGTTGATGTAGGAGTCTACTATATGATCAAGCACAGAGAGATTCTGCACCTGGGATGGGGCAACCATGGATGTATGTACAGAGTCGGGAATGAGATGCTGGAAAGCAGTGCCATGGAAAGGAACCTGGGAGTCCTGGTCGATGGCAAATAGAATATGAGTCAGCAGTGCCCTGGAGGGCCAACCCTGTCCTGGGGGGCATCAGGCAAAGCATCACCAGCTGGTGGAGGGAGGGGATTGTCCTGCTCTGCTCTGCACTGGGGCGGCCTCATCTTGAATATTGTGTGCAGTTTTGGGCACCACAATTTAAGAAATGTATTAAGCTCTTAGAGAGTGTTGAAAGGAGGGCAATGAAGATGGTGAAGGGCCTTGAGGGGAAGCCTCAAGTGTGAGGAGTGTCTGAGGCCATTTGGTCTGCTCAGCCTGGAGAAGAGAAGACTGAGGGGAGACCTCATTGCAGTTACAACTTCCTCAAGAGGGGAAGGGGAGGGGCAGGGACTGATCTCTTCTCTGTGGTGACTAGTGACAGGAGCCAAGGGAATGGCTTGAAGTTGTGTCAGGGAAGGTTTAGGTTGGATATTAGAAAGAGGTTCTTCACCCAGAAGGTGGTTGGGCACTGGAAGAGGCTCCCCAGTGAAGTGGTCACCAAGCCTGACAGAGTTCAAGAAGTGTTTGGACAATACTCTCAGGCACAGGGTGTGACTCATGGGGATGTTTCTGTGCAGGGCTAAGGGCTGGACTTGATCCTTGTGGGTCCCTTCTAACTTGGCATATTCTGTGATGATCAGTGAACATTCTAAAAGCTCACTACTTTTATTAGGTTATACACAACCCTGGCAGCACTTGAGCCTCCTTCCGCAATGGCCAAAACCAAAGTGAAAGAAGGTAAAAAGATGATGTGAACAAAGAAGTGGCTATCTCCAAAACATTTCAAAATAGGTAAGAAGAGGAAGAAGGGAAAACAAACTACTGTCTTAATTGTTTGTCCTTTATTGTTCTGTGAGTCTCTCCTAAGGCTCACCTATTTGTAACTGCCTTGCTCAGCTATCTGAGCTTTCCACACAGTATCACACAAGTAAGAGAAAGTTAACACTATAATTGTTAAATGAAATCAGTTATAGCTTACTCTGTAGGAATGATTTGTAGCAAGGGATTCAACTGTGTACCAGAAATAAGTTTACCTTAACATATTGTGTTACAGTATTTGCAGACATTAAAAGCTATCAGTCATCTTTTCCAGAGTAAAAAATCATGTGTTTAAAGTGCTGGTTAATCCCAGTACAAGGTAGTGTTTTATTACCCAGTCTGGGGACCCTCCATTACCAGAGCTGTTGCAATGCTTCTCTTGTCTATGTGGAAGAGGCACTCCATCATTTAAAAGGTCTAGAGAGGTTCACTTGTAAAATGTGGGAGTGCCTATCACCTACGGGATCATGATCAAGGATGCTATCTACCTAGTTTCTCAGGCAAAGGCAACTACAGTTAAGGCTTTTAGCAGTTTTCAGTAACCAATTTTGTTCTTATCTTAAATTATTCTAATCTGGACAAGATTGTTTTGCCAGAAATGCCTAAACATTTTTAGCAACTCAGTGGGCTGGTACAGTGCAATTAGTCTGGTTCTGCCTCTCGTTTTTGAGAGAAATAAGAATTTAAGCCATAGTAACAGGCTCTTATAGCCAGTAGTCATACAGCTCATAAATTTGTGTGATAGGGGAAGGAAATGCACTGATTAAAAGTGCCTAAGTTGCAAATTAAAAAGGGAGACCAACTGCCCTTCCAATGGTATCATAGTTTTATGTTCTGCCATGCAAAAAATATAGATTAATTATTTTGTGTATTTCAACAATAGATGACTCTTATCTCTTTACTACTTTTTATGGTGAAATTTGAACCTGTCCTTTTTGGAACTGAAATGAAGTTTCACTTCTTGCTACTCTCCGTTTTTCCACTGCCTTATTACTTTCAGCCCATACATTTCCCAAGGATTGTAGTGAAGTTCCAGATGTCTTTTAAGGAAGTTTTTTAAGTGGGATACAAGGTTAATGGGCTCAGATATGTTCCTTTTTTTTTTTTCAGAAAAAACCCCAAACCACTCTAAAACACCTAAAACAGGGATTGATTTTCAAGAAAAGGGCTTAAAAGTTAGAATCACAGAATCATCAAGGGTGGAAGAGACCTTCAAGATCATGCAGTCCAACTGTCCACCTAGCAACTTCACTGTAACCACTGTAAAAGTTTACATTCCTCATCTTTCTGATACACAGAAAAAGAGTCGAAAGCTAAATCAATAGGTAATTATGACTGTTTAGCTCTGAAGTTCTCTGAATCCTCAATTTCCACCCTTTTTTCTCAGTATTTCTAATCACCCAAATAAAAAGATGACAAAATTCCTTGATACTATATATGGAAGCTTATCATCAGGAGGATTAGATCCTTCATAGATTTGTAATGAAGTCTGCACAAGATCTTGAAAAGTATGATAATTCTCGTGATACAGAGGAATCTGAAAAATTTGGTTGAACACCTCTCAGTCTTTGGAAAGAAGTAGGTAACTTATCCATATCTTCCAGAGAAAATTAAGTATATTCTATTCTCTTAGTAATTCAAGAGGATGATTAACAGCAACTATTAAATAAGTTAAACATTTTTAAATCACAGGACTGGATCATTGGAATAGATTTGTCTTTGAACTACTGATCTTGAGTCAGAGCTACTAACTGGCCTCATTTATTTGAAATGACACAGGAAAAGAGAGAGATGAGTGTATTAGTCAATCATAGAATGTTAATGAGCCAGTGATACATTGTGTCTTAGGAAGAAAAAAAAAAGCTACAGCTAATGTCATATATTTCCAATTAAAACAGGAAAAATGCAAAACTACACCCATTGCTAAATACTGAGTATAGCTTGGTGACACACAAGGAAATGTATTTCAAAGTAGGACAGGTGGAGAGAAAAGCTAATATTATGATCAGCAAAATTGTTAGACTATCATATGGTGCCTTGCTGAGCCTAGGAATAGAAAACACAAAAGTCATAAAACTGGGGTGTTTAGAACTGTATAAATACTTCAGAGGAGTATGGTAAATAGTTTGGGAAGGGATTTGACCATTGACTACAAATGATAACATTGCCTTAAAGATAAGCATATACAAGGTGGATATGGGGAAAAGTTGGCACAAAATTCTAATAATAGCACTGAGGGAAAAAAAACCCAAACAAATTACTTTTAGGTGGCAATCAATATGCATACAGAAATACTGCATAGTTTAATTGACTCTAGCAGTTGAAATCGGCCAAGGGTATTCCTTCCAGTTCTCTGCTATTTAGTTGTTCATTAGAGCAATTGGTACTTTTTTATTGCACTAAACTTTAAGAAAGGTTAAGAATGTGAATTCTGAAAGAGCAGAACTCTGATAAGCTAGCTTGGATTTCATCTTGGACAACAATGGAGAATAATATGGGATAAAATCAGTAAAGATAGTAGCATAATTAATGACAATGAGTATAGTTTTATAATAAACAGCTCTTATCAAACAAGTGGTGTCTTTCTGATGAGATTACATTTTGCTTGGGTAGTAACTGGGATTTTATAATATAGCTAAAGATAGAACACAGAGATATTTGTCTGAATATGACATAACAAGCAACATTCATAAACCCTATATTTAATATATTAAATATTCATTAGGCAAGTGCTTATAGTTTGTTGTACATACAAAATGCTTGCAATTTACAGACTCTCCTGTATGTGCATCCATCAGGGACCAGTGTTCAGCATCTTTATCAATGTTCTAAAAGAAAATATAAAATCAATATAGATAAATATATGGGTGAAGTAAACATTGGTAGAACAATAAATGATAGCAGAGGCAGTTTAGTAATAAAGTCTGTTATACATCATTTAGTAAATATATGGTAAGGTTAATCTGAACATATACAAGGTCATATAATAAGAAAAAGGGAATTTACAGCGTATTTGTGGAGTGAGGAATAGTTATGTGCAAAGCATTGACTTGGAAAGGACCTTAGAATAAAACTGAATGAAAATGGATTTTGAGTTTGTTAATTTTTAATGTACTAAACTCATGAATTAAAATAAAACCATGTAATTTGAAATGTTTAGTTTTCAATTCAAGCCCAAGTTTTGTAGGAAACTGCACCAGGCCTGTAGATTTCTTAGTAGAGCAAAAAGAATTTGACCTTGGCCAGACTACTGTGTAGCCGTGAAGATAAACAACTTGCAGAGACTGAGAGAATTCAAGAGAAGCAGAAGATAAGGAACCTGGATGAGTTTGTACAGACACAGGAGTCAGTAGTTCATAATTGTGGCCAATAGGTGATTGTTTGTCTATAATGAACACCAATAATGTTAGTGCACGTACTCTTAGAAAAAGTATAATTGTGTGAGTGCTTTGAATAAACTGAGCTTTGCGGTTAGTTGTCTCTTAGCCCCTCAAGCCCACCTCCACGACAAATCCACGACAAAGTTTGAACTTTTAATTGATTAGAATGCTTTGTTTGGAGGAAATAAAAAGTATTAAACAAGTCAGATGAAAGTTTGAATTAAATAATATTTTTAAACTAAAAAATCAAAATGTTTTAGATTTTGCAAGTTTGAAACTCCTGGGGCTGAAGTTTAAACATTATATTGCTCTATTAGCCGCTCTTGAAAGTTTCTCTGAATTAGACCCATTAACACTATGGACATTGTTCTTGAAACCTTGTTTCATGATAGTGCAATTATCATCATGAAGTCTCTCTATGATTCCAGTCCTGTTCCATGAGAACAATCATGCCTTGTGTGTTAAGCCTTTACTGAGATACATCAACTGACTTTGTAAATAATTACTATTTCTAAGAGAAGCCCCTTGCCTTCCAGGAGATACTTCCAGAAGTTTAAAGAGTGTAGGATACCTTTCTTACTGTGCTGGGTTGATGCTGGCTTGATGTCGGGTTCCTCCCAAAGCTGCTCTATCACTCCCCTTCTCAGGTGGACAGGGGAGACAAAATATAATGAAAGGCTCATGGATTGAGATAAGGATGGGGAGAGATCACTTGAATCAAGGAAATAAGTTAATTTATTAATAATCAAATTAGAGTAGGAAAATGAGAAATAAAAGTCAAGTGTTAAAACAGTTCCCCCTAAAACATTTTCCCCCTATCCTTCCCTTCTTTCCCCCTTCATCCTTCCCTTTTTCCCAAGCTCAGCTTCAGTTCCAAGTTATATATCTCCTCCCTTGCCACAGTGCAGGGGTACAGGGAAGGGGGTTGTACTCAGTTCATCACAAGTTGTCTCTGTTGCTCGTTCCTCCTCACTCTTCCCCTGCTCCAGCCTGGGGTCCCTCTCATGGAAAAGAGTCCTTCAGCAGCTCTCCAACGTGTGTCTTTCCCACAGTGTGAAAGTTCTTCATGAACTGCTCCAACATGGGTCCCTCATGGAGTCACCTGTCCTACCAGCAAACTTGTTCCAGTGTGCGCTCCTCTCAGCTCAGGGTTACAGGTCATGCCAGGAGCCAGCTCCAGCATGGGCTTCATCATAGCCTCCTTCAGGTATCCTTCTCCAGTATGGGGTTCTCCACGGGCTGCAGGGGAACACCCTGCCTCACCATGGTCTTCACCACATATTGCAGTTCCTGGAGCACTTGCTCCCCTTACTTCTTCATTGACCTTGTTGCCTGCAGAACTGTTCATCTCGCATAGTCTTTCTGGCTGCAGTTGCACAGGGATTTTTTTTTTCCCCCTTCTTAACTACTTTCTCCCAGAGGCAGTACCCCCACTGCTGATGGGCACAGTCTTGGCCACCAGTGGGTCCATCTCAGAGCCGGCTAGCATTGCTTCTTTTGGACATAGGGAGAATCTTCTAGCAGCTTCTCACAGAAGCCATCCCTTTAAAATTCCCCATTACCAAAACCTGGCCACACAAACCCAATACACTTACCTTTTGTTGACTTTGCTTGCTCTGTCTGCTAAGCCAGGACAATTAAAAGAGAAACAGTCAGTATCCATGGTCAGGCCATGCAACATAGCATGTAGGTCCTACTGCTGGATGAAAGCTGTTGGCAGTATCTGGGACTAGACATTTTTTAAGTTAATAACAGCTGCATTTTTTCACAGTATGAGGCTTCTTGCATCTTTCATGAAGTTCTCTCATGGGAGCACCTACCTCCCAATTTAATAACTTCTGGTTATTTTACATTTGGAATTATTTATAAATCTGTATAATATCATGCAAATTTATGATAATAATGGCAAAATAAAGCTGATAGTTAAAAACAGAAAATTGTGAGTATTCTGTATCTTAAAAAAGTACCTTTTCATTGTTAAGTGTGTCACAGCCCTGCAGTGTTCTCAAAGTTCCACCACTGATCTTGGCACAGAATGCTGATTACATTGCAGCAATGTCAAGGAAATGCATAGTAACGAATGCATTTTTGAATGTTTCAGCTATATTATTTTAGCCCAAATCTCAAATAGTCACTTTACAAACCAACTTTCTAGGTGCAAACTTGCAGGCTACTGAAGCCATTTTCTTTTGAGTGACACAGGACTTTGCCAAGTGTTAAATCCTACAGTTGCAGTGGATGACAGCTCTTTTTTTCTTAGCCTGCTGGGCCTCAGTGCATTTTTCACTCTCTTGACAGTGGTCCATGCTTTTGGATGGTCTCAAAGAAGGAAACATATTTTCCAGTTTTTTCCCTATATTAATTGCTATCTCATGCTGTACTGGTAGCAGCGTTCTGTCCTTTCATTATTTTCATTCTTACAGAATGTTTCTCTTTTTTCATTTTCCTTTTTTTTTTTTTTTCCTTCTGTTTTCATTGCTTCAAATGTCTTACTGCCAGTATCAAACTGAGACATCAATGTAAAGATTAGTACACTTATAGCTAGCTCTCCTCATTTCACCTTGTATCTTGTTTCCTTGTCTAGGCTGTTCTCCATGCCATATGCTATGCTCTTGCTATAGCAATTTATTTTCAGCTTTAAAACTTATGGTCTTTGTTTCTGGTCTTGGTAGGCCTAAAAACGTAGAATTTTATTCCCTATCAGCCTCTTTTATTTAGTTTGGCTTGCCTAATCACTATCTCAAGACATTGTCTTTAGTTTTGAATGTGCTGGTACTGAAACCTTTATTCATGTTCCAGTTGTGCTAGGACTTGCTCCCTTTAGAGGCTGTATGATGTTCTTTGGGAAGTGGCTGTACGGTTTTGAGTATCTAAAAATGCTTCATACATTGCTGGCTCTACCAGAAATAAATAATAAGATCGCCAGGAGGTCTCAGAGACTTTCAGCTTACCCTATAATGAATGACGATCACTGTTACAGACAGGGCCAGGACATACATCAGATGCTATGTAAATCTCAGTTGAACTCCAAATGCAGGGCATGACGAGAATCTAGATCTTTGTTAAGAAGCACATACATAAACGATTAAATATGTGACAGAGCAGTTTGAAAAGATTAAGAATCATTAGAGGCTATACAGAAACAAAATGTCATGGTTTAACCTTGCAGGCAGCTCAACACCACACAACTGTTTGCTCACTCGTCCCCACAATGGGGTGGGGGAGAGAATCTGAAAAAAAAAAAAAAAAGAAAAACCTATTACTTGAGGAAAAGTCAGTTTAGTAGGACAGAAAATGGAAGTGAAAATAACAATAATGTTAAGAGACTACACAAAACAAATTATGCTCAATGTAATTGCTCACCACGCACTGACTGATACCCAACTCATCCCCAAAGAGCAGGCTGCCACCCCACAACCAGCTCCCTTCAGTTTTATTACTTACTCCCTTCAGTTTTATTGTTCAGCATGGTGCCATATGGTTTGGGATTTCCCTTTGGCCTTTTGGGATCAACTGTACCAGTTGTGTACCCTCCCAGCTTCTTGTGGCAGGGTGGAATGAGGAGCAGGAAAGGCCTTGACTCCTCAGCAACAGTCAATATTGGTGTCATCCTAAATCAAAACCACAGCACTGTACCAGCAACTATGAAGAAAATTAACTCTACCCCAGCAGAAATCAGGGCCAAAAAAAAAAAAAAAAAAAAGTAACACTGTATTTAGGAAACATAGATAAGAAATTAATTGACTCATACATTCTGTGATAGATGGTAGAATTTAATTATTAATAAAATAGATTAGCAACTAAGTATAAAAATTGGAGAAGGGTTTGATATAAAAATGAAAGACCTAGAAAAAGAAAGAGCGTACCTAATACTACAAGGACAATTAAATTTCAACCTTGCTGATATTCAATATTAAAATAGGACTGTAGAATCCTGTCCTGTAGACAAAATTATGGTTTTTCATCTTAATTTTTCTCTTCATTTGGTATTTCTGTTTTTGTTGTTTGTTTCCCATCTCTAGCCACTTGCTGGTTTTACCTCCCTGAAACATCTGCAGGAAAAAAACACAGTGCTACCACACATTTGGCCCAGGAAGCTTGGTCTAGGCTCACTGAGGTCCTCTAGGTTGGGGTGAGGACCAGGGTGAGGGACGGCTGTGGCTGGCAGTAGGAAACGGCAGGATATTCCAGCTGCTTTTTCCAGTTGCTTTGGCATTTCTGTTTGTGTGCTGGAGGTGATGTCAAGTCCCTTCCTTTAGACCTGTTAGAATTTGCCTGGAAGCTGGAAGTTGGGAGGCAGTTAACTGAAGTGGCACTTTCTTCTAAAGGTTGTGGGGATTTTTTTTTTGTTTTGGTTTGTTTTTTTTTTGTTTTGTTTTTTGTTTTTTGTTTTTTTTTTGTTTTGTTTTGTTTTGTTTTGTTTTTTAAATTAAATTTTGTTTCCTATTCCAGCATTACACTTGAGACCATGGTGCAAACCCTCCTCTTTATACAGTTTTTGCTGCTCTAATTAATTCCTTTCTTTTCTTCCCTAGCTTCGCGTTCCTTCTCCCTTCTGAAACTGGATCAAATAATAGAGGCAGGCTTCCAACTTTGTTGTTTGATGTGCTTTTATCACAAAATGAAGCAAAAATAAAAAGTGTGACTTTCTTATTATGATACTGTTAGTTGCTAAAATGAGGTCTCTGTGAAAAAATAATTGTGATTTTAAGATACGAATCAGCCATGTGATGAAACCTCTCACTCTCCAACACATGCCAAATCTTAAAAACACACCTGTTGTTGTTATATTAGTTTTAAGAACTCAAAGATGAAGGGTATAAAGTATCTCAGTCACCAAGCAGACTGCAGGATAATCCACTAATCCAGAGAGATGAAAGGAAATGCAGATTTTATGCCCTCTCGAGAGCGGCAGCCTGTCAAAAAATAGATCCTTCTGCTCAGCTTGCCAGAGAAAGAGAGAAAAGAGAGAGAGAAAAGGTCTCTATCTCAGAGACGCAAACACACATACATACACACCATGAGAATGTCTGTGCTACAGCAGTACATTAATCAACACTCCTGGTAGAAATCAATGCCAAAACAAATATTGATGGATACCTCTATTTCTTCTATGATGAGAAAGAAAGTATATTTGGGGGAGAGGGAAGTAATTCTGTTTGCACTTTAAAGTATGAGGACGAAAAAATACTTCAGGGTATCTAATCAATTAAAATCAGAAAAGCAATATTTTCTGTTATGCAAAATAAATATTTTATTTGAAACATGCACTAAAAATTATAATTGCAGAATACAATTGTTTTGGAAGATTCTTACAGTAGCTTATTCAAATAACCATCACGGTCAATCCACAAAACTTGCATGTTTCTAAGGTTCTTTGGGTCAGATTCTGCTCCCTTTATGCATGACAAATGTTACCTTTAATTGCAATTAGCAAGTGTCAAAAAGGAACTAAGTAAAATTTGGACTTGAATTTTGTAATGTAATGATGCACTTTCATCTGAACCCCACATGTTTATGAGATATTCTTCGGACTGGAGAAAATTACAATATTACTTTGAGTACAGGAAACCAAACCTGTGTGATCATCCCCCTTTTTTCAGCTCGCTTGCATTCAATCTATTTTTTATCTTTTATGTTCACATGGTGCAGAAGGTGAAGGTGAGGATGGAAAAGCATATCAAGCAAAATGTGGATAGAGTCAGCAGTAAAAGAAAAAAATGCATGCTGTCCTCTACTGTGCAAAGCAAGCATAATCGTTGACAGGAAGAAGTTTGCACTTCTGAAAGGAAAAAAATAACCAAGAAAAATTCATTACAAATGACAAGGAAAAATCTGAAAGAGATACTGCTTTCTATTCCATGGCATAAATTATAGTTAACTTTGATTTGAACACATTATATCAATACTTCTATGTTTACTTGATCTGTAATTTGCATTATCTAGGTCTTCATTTTGTGTTTTAAACTGAGTACTAGCAGGTCTCTCAGACTATCTCATGATAACAACCAAATGATGACATATATTTAAAGACATAATAATGTATTTAATTCAAAAGTATAATAAATTAAACAAATTCCTTTGAACTTTCAGCAAAGAATTAGTGATGTGTTGACATGTAGAACACTGCTAGTGTTCCTGGATTCAACTATGTATGTATGTATTACTGTGCACACTGTTTGCAAGACTATGTTTCTTTTTATGAAATACATTGCAAATCTGACCAATCTACTTTCAGCAGGGACTCTGATCTGCTGGGGAAGAAGTGTAGCCATTCACAACAGGGATACTGCTTTTAGTAATTACTCAAGATTTAAGCATCACCTTCACTGTGTGTAAGAAAGCAAGGGAGCAATAGGAATAGGAAAGCATTTTTCTATACTTGGAGAGGGAGTTATCATTGTCACAGGGAGACACATGGGGAGGCACTCAGTGTACAAGTTATGTTATGTAGTAGAATCCAGGATGCTTTTTCTTCCCCTTAAACCCTTCCTTATGCTCCCTTGCAACAGCGCTGGTACTTCTGAATTGTCAAAGAAACCTCACAACTTCTTCTGGGCTCCTTATCCTGTATGTAGCTCTATTGACCTCCAGCTTCTGTCAGTCTTGGTAGCAGCAGAGAACTCAGCCAGGTCAGGGTACACAGGGAGGATCACTGGCTTTGTGCAAGGAAGTGAGTTTGGCCACAGGTGCACTACTTGCCTGCTGATCACAGTGGGGCTGGACCACCATGGCTGTGTTGTACTGAAAGACGTTTCATGCTCTGCAAACCCTCTAGGCAAAATCTGTTTCTTTAAATGATGTGTTAGATGAGAAGATTTGATATGGTGTGAAATACCCACTGTACAGAAAATTATGAAAGTCCCATGAAAAACAGAAGTCACAGGACACTTATTGATTTCCATGGGTTTTTAAGGCATTTCAGAAGAACTATGTGTGAAGAAGAGATATACAGAGTAGTGAGATGGCTTTTTGTGTATTTATGAAGAGAAAAAGGCACAAGGTGGGGAAAGTATGAAGGCTCTACAATCCCAAAGTACCAGTATGTGATGTTAATATTCATCCTATTATGCAGAAATGCAAAATTAGACTTACCTTCTTAGTTAAGCATGCTCTGAGGCTTCTACAAAGATAGTGGAATCAAAACCATTAAGATAAAGATGATACATAGCTTCAACACATTTAATGACTATTTATTAAAACAGCAATGAAAACGTGGTATTAATTGAACAGAATATAATTTCATAAAATACCAGTTAAACCATCTGTAATGTGTATGGACACAATGACTTAATTTGCCTGTTGTGTACCTCATTGGCATCCCTCCTGCCAGTGGGGTAGGTAAAATGATATGCTATAATATTCTGTTCTTCCTCATGCCTTCCTTGCCTTGAAATGGATGGTAATTATCAGGAGAAAAGGTTCCTGAACAAACCAGGTTTCATAAGGACAAACATCATCCTCACTTTGACTTTTTTTTTACTTTAAGGTTCAAGTTACTGTGGAAAAAAATTACATGTATCACACTGAGAAGCATGTGTAAAGGCAAAAGAGATGGAGCACTAAGTGTTTGCAGCTGCCAGGAAGCAGGAAGCACCTTCCTTTTAAGAAGGCATCTGTAGAGGGAACTTGGATATAGGATATAAAAGTTTTTCTGCTTAAGAGAATTTGAGTCCATCTCCATTGTGGCAGTAAAGTGGTCAAACTGTTAAATTATAGTCTGTACCTGAATTTGGGAATACAATTCTCTCCTCTTGCTGGTGTTGTAGATTAAGTCTGAGGAGTCTAAGTACTATTTTTTCAGGTGTTCTGCAGTGAGTTTCTCTCAGTCTAATCCGTTGAAAAAAATTCACTGAGTATAGTATACTAAAATATTTATTGAGAGTAATCCTGTGGCCTGGTTAGGACATTGGCGGGGGTGTGGGGTGTGGGGGTGGGGGAAGTAAAGAAACCTGCTTTCTGCTTAGTTCAAATGAACAACACATGTCCTTGCATAATGAATATTTAATTTACCATCCTCACCTAAGAAGTGAGTGTTCTTAATTCCAGCCCCTACTTCACAGGTATGCAAAGTGAAGTTGCCCTGGTAAACAAGAATTAAAGCTCCTTCTTTTTGAGCGAGTGGTTTGGACTATCATTTTAAAAGGGTCTACCATTTCAGGTGGGTCAAAGACGTTAATTAAATCAGGATGCTCTTCTTCTGGTGTGCTCTATCTTCTGCAGCATTAAGAGTTTATTTGCAACAGAATTTTCTCTTAAGATCAGAAGTGTATTTTTCAAGTGACTCTCCTGGTCACTTCTAGTTCCTGTCCATTTGTTTACATTGAAATGCAAAGTCTGGGATCCAGCTGCTCACCAGAAGTCTGTTCAGAAGGTCACAACCACATTACTCTGAAGTAGCTACTCCTGAAAGTAATACAGCATGAATGCAAAGCCCTAATTGCTGTTTCTTTCTACAAAATTACAGTGACTGGACTCTCTTCTTCCTAATGCAGACATACCCTTAACTTCACCTCTGCTGCAAGAGTGATTTTCTTTTTTCAGTGACTTCACCCTAAATACAGGTCATTTAGAAGGGAGCAAACCCATAATTTCTGACCTTTCCACTGGTTATAAGAGTGAAAGGACTGAATTTATTTAAGCAATAACATGCTTTTGCTACATTTGCAGTTTTTATTTGCCCTATAATAATTCAAATGTATATTTGCAGCCCTAGTTGAATTATAATTTTATGCACAAAACCTTGCACCTGTTATGTATTTTAGGAATAAAAATCAGGAAACTATCTGTATGGACACTAATTATCAGTATAGAAGTGCTTTCAGTACAAAAGAGCATCATGTGTAGGACTGACCAGCTGTTTATGGTGAGGGTATAGGAAGGCTGACAATATATTTTTTAAACTTTTTTAAAGAATGCAAAGTGTTTTCTTAAAAAATTCCTAGATGTTATCTTCTGGGGCATGCTTAATGATCATGAGCTGTTGATTAATTGTAGGCTGCCAAAAATTTGGGTCAAGATTGTTTCTTCAATGTAATTTCTCAGATGATTTTCTTCCAGTGTGGAGGCACTTTCTCTCTTGTTTATTGATAAGTGGCACTAGCTGTTGGGATTTTTATTACTGGTATTTCAACACATGATATTACTTTTATTAAGTATACCACCATTACTGTCTTTTTTGGGGTTTGAGCCATGGACTGCAGCCATCTCAAAAAGCATTAGAAACTAAGCAAGTGGAGAATGAATGATTTACATCAGCCACAAATGCACCATTCACCCAAATGCTGGAAGCAATTAATTTCAAAAGCTCTTCCAATGAATGGTATTCATACTTCTAAAAGGAACCAATGTGGAACCTGACAGCTTCTGTCCAGAACAATCTTTGATATGAGACAACATCAAACATGCAGAAGCTTTCAGCAAGCAAGTTCAGGAAAGCAATGGGAATATTAGAAGTAGTTTGAAATATGAATGCTCAGATACATCTTTATGGTAAATTTATGTAAATTATTTCTGGATTTCTTGACTTCATTTTGCCCTTGTCTAAGATATTAACTATTTTAATATAGCCTTCTTGCTGAATTACAAGCAGGACTCATTTTTGCTGATTATTTATTTCTTTGGCTCCTATTTGTACCACAGCTGAATTTTGCATTATTTTAAGCAATCTTTTTACTTTTCCTTCAAATCTAACACACAGTGCAGTCTTCTTCATGATCTGAATGGGTTTAATTGGACTTTATTAGGGCTGACATTGAGTCAAATGTAAATTAAAAAAGAGGAAAGGCTAGAGTAAAAGGTTTGCCAAATTACATCCTAAAGGCATATACTTGGTTAACAGAATGTATTTTCAAGTTTCACTTTCATCCATTCACACTTGTGAAACTGTGGGATATTCCCTGGAACCTCCTTCTTGCCAAATAGTGTACTATCACAGACTGACAGTCTTCAGTTTTCTGATTACACAGGTTTCGTTTTGATTGCACATAAAAGAAATATATTTTTAGTTGGTTACTTGTAGGGCTGAATATGACTAGTGTTCACAGTATGAGAGTATGTCCCGATAGTATGAAATACAACTTTATGCTGCTGCATTCAAGTATGTTACAACCTTTACAGATATACATAACACCTATCAAAATTTAGGTGAAATTCTAAAATCTTTTCTACTGATCAGAGTACTATGTCTGTGTAACAATATTGAAAGAGCTCTATGGGTTTTCATGTGAATTAAGTGACAGTAGTGTTGAAAAAAGCAATAGTCCAGCTCTCAAGTGGCAATATAGGTGAAGTCATGGGCCATCATAACCAGGGAACCAGATTAAAGTCCCTTAAAATAAGTTATAGGAAAGAAAGACTTGGAAACAAACATTTAAGGTGGCAAGCATTCAATATCTTGTAAAAACTAGGATGTGCATATTTAAAAAAGATAACACTTAAAATTCTGCAGCTATGACATAATCAAGCTTGTACCCTTTGAATGAAACTCATTGGTTATCCTCTCTTCTAGCTTTTATTTATGTGTTTTTTTGGTTTTTCTTCACTAGCATGTTCATATGTTGCCCTTACTAATTCAGGAACTTGTAAGTCCTTTTATTCATGTGTGCTTGTGTGTACAATTCTTTTGTTGAAAAAAAGCAGGCAGAGAACACAGAATATTTACCAGATTTCTTTGTTGATACACCTGAAAACAGAGATCCTCTTTCTAGAAGCATCCATGCTGTTTCGTGAAGAGTAAAACATCTCTAGAAGGTTATTTTGTATTTATGTTAGCAGTTAAATTATATCAACACTGAGAGCATTTTTTAATATCAGTTTCAGATAAAGAAATATACCTAAATTTAGCTGTCTTCAGTATCCATTTCTGTGAAGGAAAAAAAAAAATCTGGTGAGAAAAAAATGAGATCTACAAAAAAGCCCAATGGTCAAACAGCAAAAAGGAGACATAAAGATAACCATGTCCCCCGCCCTCATTTTGTGTGAAGTCTTACAACAGTTCAGAAAATTATTTTAGTGGGTTTCAACTTGTCATCATAAGATTGATAGAAGGTTATAAGATGGCAATGAAAATAAACAAGATTCAAAGAGTTCAGCGTCAGGGAATAAGGATGTACTACCTGATGTTGGCCTCAAAGGAAGAGTACATCAAGGACAGAAGGAAGCTTAGACAGAGACGGCTGTTGAAGATTATATTTTGCTGGCTTCCCTGAAGAGCTCTCTAGAGAGTCTCAGCAGATTTACTGGATTCAGTAACATGGATTCTTGGTGGCTGATAGGGAAAAATTTATTTTCAAAGAGATTCTGGTTTTATTGTGTGAGAATGTAATATTGTGTTTGCAGCTAGCTGGACACATGGTGTTTACCCCCAAGAGTTTTCTTTGCGGGAGAAAAATCACATCTGAAAAAATTATGGATGCCTTTGAAAATCATTTCTTGTCTCTATGACTTCTCTCTGTATGGATTTTACCTTTCACAAAAGCTTTGGGGGTGATGTGTGGCCACAGATGTGTATCAGGCACAAACAAGTTTTCCTACAGTTCAAGTGTTTTCAAGGGATCTTAAGTGGGATGTTATAGCCCACTGTCTGCAGCCAGATGCTGGATTAATTTCAGACATTTTAGCTGACATCCTTGAAATCAGTGTGAATTTTCCCTAATTCTCATCTTTGAACCATGCTGTCAAAACATCTTTTAAAAGTTGGCAGAGCCTCAGGGACATACAGTTTCTGAAAGAAGTGGCATTAGTAATAAAGGAGCACAGAAAACAATTGAGTGTAGAGAACTGATTAAAACAGATTCTCTGGTTTGGATATCAGTAGGCACAATACAGTACATTTTACAACTGAACATAATTATAGGATATTTGTGTGATTAAGTTTCAATTTTCATACCAAATCAAAAAGAAATATCTTGAGTTGCTTATTCTTCAGATTGACTTTCCTTTGAAGCTGTGTTTCCTCTAGCGTTAATAAAAAAGATATTGAATGAAAGAGGCTTGTGCTAAATTGCATTTCTGCAAAATGTTTAGTTTCTAAATATAATATTTATTTTAAGCAGACATTATAAATATCAAATACTGTGTTACATCATGTTATATAGTATAAAAACTTGTCTACACATCCACGAAGGAGCAAGGAGACAATAGAAGATGTGGCAGCGCAAACAGCACTCTGCCACAGCTTCCCTCCCAGGAGTCATCAGCTCATCACAGCCCCATCTCTGCAAGCCCAGAGGAGCACAGGACAGCTGGGAACCCAAACTAAAGGCTGTCCCAGGAAAGGCTCAATGCCAGTGTCCAGATATGACATCCATCATGATGGGCCAAGGGGAGCAGCTCCATATCCCCTTCCAGACCAGGGATTTGCTGCCTGGGGTGTGAGACATGTTATGGGATGCTGGGGAAGAGCATTTTGGGATTGCATAAATCTTACTATGGAATGTTTAGGGAAGAAACCAGCAGTGGAATAGGGGATTGTTTTAGATGATTCAGAGAGGAAAAACTGTGGGCAAATAGAGGTGTGAGGGGACAAACGGCTGGAAATATGTAAATAGCAGCCTGTCTGGCCATGCCTCCACAGGAGTTATAGGAGTCCATAGGTGGGTATTGTCAGCCTGGGTCATGTGGGTCAGGGTGCCAGCAGCTGGGCTGGACTGTGTGCCAGGGGCCAGTGGCTCAGGAGACCCATGTCAGAGACACCCTGTGCCAGCCCCAGGTGTGACCTGGGTGAGAGCCCATCTGGCTGCAGTGCAGTGCCAGAGGCCAGTGTGGATGTGTCAGTGAGTGTGTGACTGATGGCAAGGTGTCTCCTGTGGGCCGGGGCAGTGTTGGTCAGCTCTGCACAGGTTTGTAAGTGTGTGTGTGTGTAGGTCTGAGCATCAGCAAGCAGAGTGGGGCTATGGTCTCAGGGGTTCACATGCCCAGGTGCCAGCAACTATGGAGACTGAGATCCAGGAGCAGCTATGGGCAGATTGGGTGTCTGAGCCCAGCTGCCAGTGGGAAGCACACTGCACCTGTGTGCATGTGTCCATTCACCTGTGAGTATGTGTATTCTCACCTGTGGACCTCCATCCTGCTCAGCCAGAGAGGGGAAACACGATGACGCTGTTGGTGCTGCCTGTGTCTGTGCAAGTGCTGCGTGTCTGTGGGGTTAACCTATGTGAACACATGTATATGCATCCTAACAGCATATATTATATGTATGAGTTCTCATTTTGTATGATCAGCAGGCAGTTGATATCTCCTGAAAGTAACATATCTGCTTGGCAAGAGATGGATTTGATAAACCAAAAGGTCGTTTGCATCTTCAGCCATTGAGTATTTAGGAAAAAACTTTGAAATTATCAAAATGGTGTAACTGTCATGTGTTTCTTCCAGGATGTGTGACTGTTATCCCAATAGACTAATTTTTGTCAGAGAACCCCATTGCTACAGCTTACTATCTGAATAAACGCACAACAGCATAAAGCCAAGCTGGACTGCAAAGTACACAATTGCAGCCATGGGATCCCCCACTTGAACAAACAGATGTTTTTGGCACAGACAGCACCATAAACAGTCAAATCAGTAGTGGCAGGAGACCTTAAGAATCCTAGATGCTAAACTACTGTTTAATTTCATTTGGGATCCTTGAGATTCAATGCATTTTATAACTTCATTTATTTCTTAATTTTCCAGTGTTTGCTTTCAGTCTTGGGTAGTTTAAAAAAGACTCAAAATTCCTAATAAAAACTGTCTATGACTTTGTAGTACTTGAAATCTGTGTCTGAAATTTCCTGATGGAGACTGCCCAGACTTTAAAAAAAGCACTGACTAAACCTGTCTTTTCAAATTTCAGTCACTGAGGCTAAATGGGCTGTCTTTGACAATTCATTACAATATCTAAGTATTATAATTGTTACTGTTTACTATTGTGAAGAGTAGTGTTAATGGACCTTTTTTCCTCTTTTAGTAAATTTTCATGACAGTTTTGTAAAGCAAATGTAAATTAAAAGCCTAATATTAAATCACATCAGCAAATCCCTTCAATTCAGTTAAGTGAAATAATAAAACCATAGCTATTATTACTCAAAAGAAAGTTGCCATACAACAGCATAACCTTTTACTTAGTTATCATTAACTAGCTACACTGATAATTGTCTTCATTTACACAATTTACACTATCTAAATGGATGCTTTAAGGCATATCAAATCACATGTCTAGTGAGCTCATCTTTGATGACTTGGTAATACATACTTCCTGTCCTTTAGGGAAATATATGCTAATATGCATTTATCACAATTTGCGAATAAAGTAAATAGCAAAACTCTATTTTCACTTGAAAGACATAAAATCTGATGTGTTACTTGAAATATCACTACAAGGCAAAGTTGGAGACATTGTGGTACATGCTTTTTGGTGGACAGACACTGCCAATATCCAATCACAGACATCTCCCACAAATAAACCAGCAAACAGAAAACCCAGAGAGGGATTGCCACTGCTTACCTTCCCTCCCTTTTGATGGCATTTGTGTTTTTCAAATTTTCCCTCTTCCGAGGTTCTGAGGTGAGGAATACAAGCAGGCTCAGAATGCAGCTTGCCATGCTAACCTCCAAGGAGCCACTCTGGAGAACAAGGGAAAGAACAAATGAACAATAACATGCCGTGCAACCCAGTGGCTGGACACACGGAGGGACTATTCCTCTGAAGCAAAACTTTTGTTGCCTCAGGCTCAAAGCAAAACAGAGCCATTGAAGTCAGTTTGCAAGGCAGGCTGCAACTGCAATTTATATTAAAAATATGTATTAACACAAATTATGCCTTTGTCTTTATGTATTGCATTACCATATAACCTCATTTATAAAATGTTGAAGGCCTTTGATCCTTTTTTTTTAATCATGATGAGTAAATAAGAAAGAGTCTTTTTGTTAAGACCCAAGGGATTTTCCCTTCTTTTTCTGTTAAACAGAGGCCACCAGTGAGGCACTTCATGCATCATTGAAGGATATATGTATCCCTGCACTGCCTTGGTCTGTAAGCACGCACATCCCCAGATCATTCAAACCCTGTCCCAGGCCTTGAGTTCATCCAGAATCCATGTGCAGGCCCCAGGTCTCCTGTCCCACCACCATCTCTGACCTGGGACTGACTTTAGCAAAATGCTGCATTTTGTACTTACATAACTCCCCTGTCTATTTACTGACTGCTTGCTTGTTCTCTTCTATGAAAATGGAGGAGCTACAAAGAGAATTCTGACTTTTTTTGAAGTGGTGTGGTGATTTATTTCAATGTGTAATTAGAAATAGTAACTTCTAAAAAGCACTTTTAGAACAAAGTAAGTGTCAAAAGTACAAGTACATCTACAATATTGTTAAAAAAAAAAAAAAACAAAAAAAAACAGGTGTATCTACAAGAGTACAGTATCATAGGTGTCTCTACACTATCTGGTTTCTTATCACAGAGTATTTACCTATTTACTATCTATGACTATATAGTTCCCTTGAGAGATAAAAATTATGAGATTTGGTTTTACAAAGACATGTATAGAAATGCACAGAGCACATCAGGGTAATGCACAAGTCTAAGGCATAAAAAACCCTAATACACTCACTTAACAAAATAATGTTAAGGTTCTGCACAAAGTACATATAGTGACATGGAAACAGAGGAGAATAAAGTAAACATCTAAAGATAAATAAGGATTAAGAACCTGAAAGACCATTGACAGAGTAAGACTCACATAAAATTGGAACCAGTTTGTGGTAAGGGTGTCTTTTGTATGAAATGCTTGATTTGAATAGAAAAAAATATGGGTATTAGCAGAGCAGGACACTACCAAATTTTTAAAAATATATTTCATAATTAAATTAATTTCTTGTCTTTTTTGAAAAAACTTATAATTTAAAATTTGCTTACCTCTATGGATTAGTAAATTGCCAATTACTTATGCTGACTATATTATCTTCCTTCTCAACCCAAGAACTGATGACAGCATTTAGTCAAAATATTCACATGGGAGAAGACTACAATTCTTGGTCTGAATATGAGCAGATTTAATTTTAGGTGTCTCTGAGACATCTTAACTCTCCAATCCTTTCTGGGCTCATGGTCTCTCATTCTCTTCCTCCACCACTCCTCGCTCCCCGTATTTTTTCTAAAGCAAAAATTAAAAAAAGAGAAAAAGCAAACCAACAATAGCTGTCTACATATTAAGATATCCTTGAAGCATAATAGTTCTAGAAGAAATATTTCTCTGGGCCTTCTTCCCTTTGCTTGCCAAGGCAGGAAAAGGGTACTTTGGGAAAGATTACAAGTGCCTCTTTTCCTGCTTAAGTTTCATTACATAATTTTCCTTTGCACCCCTGCATCCAGGGGAAAAAAATTACTGACTGTTTGAGGGATTCTCACTGATCAGTTTTTTATCTGTTTGTCTGCTGGTTTACATGTTGGTTGAAAGTAAGTGGCAAACTCATTGCCAGATATGTGTTTAAATACTATTGAAAAAGGTCAGAAAATCCTGAAGTTATGATGAACTAAATAGAAGCAGAATCCTTATTCATAATCTCACTGCTTTTTTCTATCCAGAAAATTGTCTAGTATTTTTAATTTCCCAGCTTCCTACCAGGTTGTACTGCAAAGTATCTTCCTGGATGTTTCTGAGCATCTTTCTCCTGTTGTGTGGCTTACATATGCCTGCAGCTTCTTACAAAAGCAGACACTGTCGTTTACATTCAGCTTCTTTCTTATCTAGACCCAATGAGACTTCTGTTAATAACTTAGGTGTATGAAAGGCAAGGAAGGTCTTTCTCAGTTCAAGAACTGCATAGGACCACGTCTGTTATTTCATCTTTCTGTTCCATAAGGAAGGTTTGAATTTTTTATTTAATATTTGCTGCGAATTAAGGGTAGTGTGTATTCTACTATCACCAGTTGTCCATGAAAATCAGCATGCTGTGAAAATGGTAAGAAGTATTGGGATAGCAACAGCTAAAAGAATTCAAATACCCTCCCCTAAATAAATAGTATGTGATCTCTGCATAAGCATCTGTATCTTACTGCAGTCCTGGAGAATGGTTAATGTTTACAAAAAATTATTAGATTCCTGAGACCTACCAGTTTATCCTTTTCTATTAAAAAAAAGAAATATCTTAAAGTCAAAGAGAGAATGCCTTTGAGGTTTTTCCCCCTCTAGAAGAAAATGTGCAGATGGGTATTATCTGCAGACTTTTACTCCTTCACTCTTTTCAAATATGTGCTGTGTCAGTTACTTCCTTACTCTCTGCAGACTCTCTGTAAGTTACCTTGATGACTCTCTTCAGTATCTCTTTTGGATCCCAAATCAGTTATATAGATTTCCTTACTGTGTAGAGTATTCTTGTCAGCACTGTATCCATGGAACATTGCTTAAATACTCTTTTTACTAGGTTTGTCACCACCAATCTTTCAAAACTTGTGGTGCAATTGTGTAAAAAATTTTCACTGAAAGGTAATTTGTTTCTTTTCACACTGTATAGGTTGACTTTTCCTCACGCTGTCTTTATGGTTTATTTATCGTGAAAGAAAATAAACCTAACAGTAGAAATAGGCTCTTATTAAAGCAGATCTGAAACATTATGCAAATAACATGCTCCATAGCCTCTGTGTTAGGAATCAGAACATACTAAGATTGAATTAATCTGCTTTTAAACCAAGGTTTTGGTCAAGCAGCTCAAACAACCTATGAACTCGGTTGGGTATAGAGTTTAATCAAATGTGAAATATTCTGTCAATGGCACATTTCTGTTGTTTCATTTCTTTTCTTAGTAAAAGTGCAGCATGGCACATTGGGAAACTTTTTCCCAGTTTGCCTTAAGTATCTCCTGCTGAGCAGAAGAGAATAAGAACAGACAACAGAAGATGGTAGAGGCCACCTGTACACCATCTTATAGCTCATACTCCAAATTAGGTTCTTTTGATAGAAAGCACCTGTCATCAAGTCTCTGTAGCCTGCCTAGACATAATTCATAGTGCCCCAGGACCCATAAAAAAGCTGTAAGGAGACATGAGTCAAACTGAGACTCGGGACTTTTTGCACCTCCTTATCACTAAATTGGTTCTGCTCAAAGTCAAAAGTGGAAAAGTCCTTTTGCTTGCCCTTATTACCTATGGCAGATTCTAGTTTTAATTTCAATTTACAAGCTTTCCTAGGTGCTGAGGGTTTTTGGAGAATGCATATTCCAGATTACAGTCAGATTGTCAACCTTCTTTACCATGTGACATGGAAGAAGAATGATTTCAAGTGGGGTCCTAAACAATAACAAGCTTTTAAACAAATTAAATAAGAGACTCTTCATGCAGTAGCCCTTGGATCATGGTCTATACTGCAGCTGAGGAAAATGATCCTTCCTGGAGTCTCTGGCAAAAAGTACCTAGGAATACTCAAGAATGACATCTGAGGTTCTGGGGACAAGGCTAAAAGGATAAAAGGCCTGTTACACCCCAGCTGAAAATGAGATACCGGCAACTTATGAAAGGGTCAAGCTGCTTCAGAAGTAATTGGAACCTAAGCACAGGTCCTCTTGGCAGTCCAACTGCCAGTGTTGGGCTGGATGTTTAAAGGGAGCACACATCCTGCCACTGATGCCCCATGGAGTAAGTGGGTCACACCGATCACACAGAGAGCTTGAAGAGGTGTGCTGATTTAAAAGGAATCCATTGGGAGAAATGAACCCAACTCGAGAGATTATGAGTCAGAGTTACAATTTACTAAAAAGATTACAATAAATACAGTGATACAGAGAAAACAAGTTTTAACCCACAAAGAACAGACGTATAACCTAGCAGCCTAGGACATGAACAGGATGGTGTTCATTAGCCCCTGTGCTGAGCAGCATGTGCACCCTCTGGGTGCAAAGTAAAAAGAAAGGAAACCTGTAGGTAATGATGATGACAGCAGTTCTGTCAAAGTAATGACCACAGTCTTGTCTAGAGTGGTAGTTGCAGTCCTGTTGAGGTTCTGGTCCTCCTCTGGATCCAACGAGTGGTCCCAGAAATCCCAAGACCTGAAGATTATATATGCTCAGGTTCAGGAGAGAATGCCCAGTATCTCTCACAGGGTGATTAAACTCTGTGAGTCATGAGATGTTTTTGGAATCTTTGATGGTCTAAGTCATTGGAGCTGCCTATTATGCTAGTCCCTAATGGCCTATAGGCAGAGGCTGGGTGTGAAGGTGCTAATGCCTCCCTGGAGGGCTGAGTCATTTGTGTGAAGACAAAGAAACACTTTGCTGGCTCACAGGGTTCTTTAATACCCAGTTTATAGCCTGCAGTGTCAGGTGTGCCCTGGGCAGCTGCTCCAAATAATCCATTATTAACAGTCCATTAGAAATGTCATAGAGGTTGTAGAATACCAAGCAGGTGAAGCCTCTGTAGTATAGTGGACGATGTGTGAGAGAAGTCTGTAATGTTGAATTGTACAATATCAGCTGGTGAATGACATTGGCACTGTGTGCCATAACTATCAAGGACAATAAGGGTGGACTGCTCCACATAGACCAGCTGTGTGCTCCTGATGCAGCTTGCACAACAGCACAACAACCTTCCTGCCCTGGAAGACATCTAGGATGGATAGAACTCACAGCCATGGATTAAATAAACTCAAAACATCTTGAAAGGATGGCCATTAACTATGGAAATGATGACCTGTGCTTGTCTGTCTGTCTGCCTATCTATCTATCTATCTAATTGTTGGAAGATATAGGATCTGGGCATGATGTAGATGGTATGGAATAAGGGATGGATAATGTTCTGGTTCTGGCCAGGACAGAGTTAATTTTTTTTTGCCAGTAGCTGGGAAGGGGCGTGATCTTTGCCTTTTGTGCTTTCAGTTTGAGGGGAAGTGGTGGCATGATTTTAGTGGGACTACTAAATTGGAAAATACTATTCCTAAACTACGAAAATATTTTTTTAAATTGTTTGTTTGTATTTTTATAATATTGCTCTCTAGGGATGTATAAAGCCTGCCAAATTGTCATAGAGTAGGTGAAATGTTAATTGCTATAGCTCACAGTCCTATGATTACACTGAAAGTGAATGTGGTT
This sequence comes from Margarornis squamiger, assembly GCA_035222235.1. NCBI lineage: Eukaryota > Metazoa > Chordata > Aves > Passeriformes > Furnariidae > Margarornis > Margarornis squamiger. Next base: position 93,051,449 of record JAWWTY010000106.1, read on the forward strand.
GAGGGCAAGCTGTGGACAAATGTTTAAAGAAAAATGTTATCAAGATTGCTTAAAAATAAATCAGATTATAAATAAGAAATGTAGTGCAGGAAGTTTGGGGAAGTGGTTTATACAGAAACAGAAGACACAAGAACAACAATAACTGTTCAAGTGAGTTTGTTCACTTATCCTCCCAAGCTGGGCTTGTCAGCAGAATTACTGAAACAGACTGTAAAATCCCTCAGATATGCTATCTGATAACAAGCCTCCCAGAAGCCATGAATAATCTTCACTGTCTTTGTGAGATTAAATAAACCAGCTGGGACTCACTAAAAATGGTTCATAGTATACAGTACTGTTAGTAGATGGTTTCAGTTAGCAATAATTTGTCACAAAACTGCTCTATACTCTTTGTTACAGTCACTGTATCTTTCTAGACATTATACTTTTACTAATACCATAATCAATGCTTACATAAAACTCATGTGTGTTAAAAAACTTTGACATCTTAAATCTATGCCTAAAACCACTGGCAACAAAACCTATAACACTATGAATTTTAAATTTGTGCAGGAATTTTGTTGGTGTATCAGAGTATTACAAGTTTGGTTGTTTTCATTTGTGTGCCAAACTTATATTCTCTGCTAAAAAATATTAGATCATTCATCTGCAGTAAAAATATTTGAGCAAATGTTTAATTTTGAGGATGTAACATTAAGATATTCAGTTGGACACACGTATATCTCAGGCAAATACATTCTCTAAGCATATGCAGAAGTGTTTTTGCTGTCTCAGGATCAGAATGCAAACAAAGTCTGTGATCAAATCCATTACAATAGACATAAAATGTGTGCTCAAGTCCTGTGTTGAATGGTTGCCTTTCAGTCTGCTTAGCTATTGTTTACTATTCATCTTTAGAATTCAGTTATTTCTACTTCAGCTCTCATAATTTCGTCAAACCATATACTCTGATTATATCTTGATTATCCTACTACTAAAAGGATCTGGTTTTCTACAAGATATGTGGTGAAACACAAGCTTATTTTAAAAAATCACAAAATAATTGATGATGTGATCTTTTTGTAAAAAAATTCTTTCATGGCATGCAGTTCTCTACTGTTTGTAAAGAAAATGTAACTGGGTATATTTGGGTTTTAATTAGGATTGTCACAGAACTCTGAACTTCAAATAGCAAAAATATTAGAATCAATCCAAGGGTACAGTCTAGTATCCAGATGAAACCATCATATGATGGTTTTCCGATATGACTTTCCTCTTACATTTTTAAAAGTTAAACAGAAGTTCTTTTGGAAAACATTTATAACACTAACAGTGCATAATATCAGGCCAGTGACATATATACCTACTACCATTCAGTGTCAAAGTCTTGTAGATATTGCAGATATTGCAGGAATATTAGATGCAGTAACTAAAATTTTAAAATTGAAAGTTCAAGTCTCATGGGAACGTCATCTGCCTGTAAAAATGTTTGTCACATACTTCTCTTTTCCCTTAAAATTTTCAGTTACAAAGAGAATCCTCTAACAGCTTTCATGTAGAAGCAGATGTTTTGAATATACAAAAATTGTTCAGGTATACAGGTAATAATATGTCTAAAAGGCACTGGGACTGGTGAAATTTGAAGTTTCTACAGAGTTTATTTCACAGTCCTATCAGCTGGTGTAAAATTCTGTTTACTACACAAATAATCCTCTTCACTGTACAAATTTCCACTGCACCAGAGAATAGTTGCTTATCTCAGAGATTTTGCTTGCAGCATTAGATAGCCTTGGCCCAGGTCATGGAGAGCTTTTATGATAAGAACAAAGACCTTGAATTGACTTGATAATCTGTGAGTAGGGAAAATAACCCAGAAAGGATAAACTTGGTAATTTTTGTGGTTGCTTGTGCTGTGGAGAAAAAGTCCTGGAGTATTTTACACTAGGTGGAACTTTCTAAGTGTTAAAGATGTTATGTGCATCTGTGTGGAATTACAATATTACAGATGAAAAGTGACGTATTTGAATCAGTGAACTCATATTATTTTCTGATCAGATGGACTGCAATAATCAAGCTAAAGTACTGCACCAGCAGGTTAACATAACTTCATCATTGATTCTAGGAATGATGAAGGTTGCTAGTTAGCTAGTTTAGGTTTAGCTGTAGATGGGTGACTGTCATCAAAACCTGCTCCTGAGTGAATTCCTTCCTACAGGCTGCAGTTTCCTGTCAGGAGCCTACTCCAGCATGGGCTTTCAATGGGCTGCAGGTGTCGGCAGGTTGGTTATCTGCTTCATTGTGGTTTTCTATGGGATGGTCTTCAACAGGGGCTGGATGGGAATTTCTACTCCAGTGCCTGGAGCACCTTCTCCTTCTCCTTCTCCTTCTCCTTCTCCTTCTCCTTCTCCTTCTCCATTGTCCTTATTTGCAGAGCTATTTCTCACACATATTCTGATTCCTCTATCACAGCTGCTATTGCACAGCAGCGTTTCCCTTACTGTTCAAATAAAGAACACAGTGCTTTTTCTACAATTCTTCAAAATGTCCTCTGCTATGTTTTCAGTCTGACATTATCCTTACTTCTCTTCAGCTTCAACCAATTTTACTTCATCCATGGACTGTTCTCACTAGACATCCTGATTGCAGCTGTTTGGCCAAAAGTGATAAATATAATCCTAATATTTCCATATATTTGTGTAAAAGGTTCTTTTTGTTTGGTTTTTTTTTCTTTCTTTGGGTTTTCTGTTTTGTTTTTGTTTGTTTGTTTGTTTTTTGGTCCCACAGAAATACCCTGTAAGCATATCCAGCTTTAATTACTCTATATTACCTCTTTTGTTTTTTCCCAACACCCATAGTTTCCTCTGTTGTTTCTATAGTTTCAGGCAAGTTCTTCCTGGATGCTAATGTACAATGTTCTAATACTCTCTTTGTGACCAGGCTGTTATTTACTAGTTGTGTATACTGTACCTAGCACAACATGGAGTCGAACTTCTGAAACATTCAGACACTTAAATAATAAGTATTGTAAATAACAAAAAAGCAGGGTTAGCACCACTTCGTTTAATAGAGTTATGATGGAACAGGTGAAAAAAGTACAGATGAAATCAGAATTGGATGTTCATGAAATAGTGGCCAGCATCAGTTCATTGTAGTATTGCATGAATACTACACAACTGGTTTTTACTTATGGGCTTGCAATTTGGAGGTGGTGAGATGTTCTATATTTAATTTTTTATTTGGAAAATAGATGGAATATCTGGATTTGCTACTGAGTTCCAGAAATATTTTGTGTCTCTTCAGTATTCTCCTCTGTGTGGTGTATTTCTCCCAAACCACAGAAGTCAAACATACAAGAAAAGATGTCTCAGCATGGTAAAAGGAAAGAGGAAAATTATATGTCTGTACACACCATGCTTTTCACATTCTAATAAATTTTGTTCCAGAAGAATAGGTTTGCTACTCTTTTCTTCAGCAAAAAACATTGTGTAGAGCTGTGCACTTATGCTTGAGATGGTAATAGAGATATATAATGAAGTGCAAATGTCATGTCTCTTTTTGGCAGAGCTCATACAGGGAGTCAGAGCATACCTTTGAATTCATCTTTCTAGTTAACTTAAAAATCTCACTGGTCAAGTTGCCATGCAAAACAAAACAAAAAAAAAAAAGGCCAAGAACTTGTTCCCATGAACTTCAGGCATTAAATGGTGACTGATCACAAATTTCTATGGAGAACAAGGACAATTTCCCTCTTTCATAATATAAAAGATATTACCATTCCAAACATGTCTGCTGCTTGTAGGCTGTCAATGCAAGTTCAGATTACTTAGATAAGTTATCTTTTGTCATGCAGAGTGAGCATCTCCAGTGACAAAACAAAGGAAACCTGAACTTTGAAGTGAGGAAAATTCTTGTTCCAGCAATAGATGTGTAAGTGTCAGAGGCAGCAAGAGGTTAATGTTCACTGCTGTTTCAGTAGGTGACTTTCAGCAAAGTGAGATGACATTGTATAGAAGCTGATCCAGTTTGTTGTTCTGAAGGCAAAGAAAAGATGGCTGAGTTAGGTACTTACAATTAGAAGGGCTGACTGAGCTTATGTCTTTAAAAGAGCAGGAAAGTAAGAAAAAAGTCCAACGTACATGCTGTTCCTGCCATCAGAACAAGTGTTATTATTGCTCATGTGTGCAACTTTTGTAATATTTCTATTTTTAAGCAATTTTGAGAGTGCCAGATCCATCTATTTTCTGGCTTCACTCGTGCAACTCTGAAGCCAAAGGACTTGGCATCCTGAATGTTTTAGAAAGCCTCAAGTTTTGCAGAAACTTGTACTTTGACCCTGACAAATGGCAAGAAAAATAAATACTTTCTGTACAGTTTCGGCATATAGGTTTCATTAGCAGTTTGTGAATAAGTTCCTCAGAACATAAATGAACTCTGCAACTAACTTCAGTCACAAGATCCAATAGTTGGATGCATGCCAAAATTCATCTGGGGAGTTTTTTCAGGTTGACAGTGCAGTACCAGCAAAGGTAATTTTGATTTAAATTAAGAATAGAATTATTTTTTTAAAAATAAACAGTAGCAATAGTTAAATAAAACACTGTGTTGTTTTTTTTATATTCATGTTTTATTTTTCTATTTACAAATCTGACTATAATATTTTGGGAACTCAATCAATAAAGAGCAAAAAGAAACTAAGGTGCTAATAATCTTATAATCTTATTTTTCCTAAGTTATCCACAGAGGAATCATTATATAAATTAGGTTGCAGTTCACCAAGATATATTTAAAAATCTCTGGCTCTGTCTCTTTACAGCATTTACACATATGCTTGTCTTTTACGTCCTTGAATGGTCCCAGTAACTTCCAAGTGTGCTTACTTTCCCTGCTGAATCATTGCTTAGTTTGATATTCTTCTGCTGCATTCAGCATTCTGCTTAATAATAGACAACAGGGAGCTGAATATTGTAGATTGTTGTACTGGGTTTACGTGGCAAGGTTTTGGTAGTGGGGGCAGGGCTTCAAGGATGGCTTCTGTGAGAAGATGCCAGAAGTTGGGATATTATTAAAAACTAGGAAAATTTTGCAACGTTAGTGCAAGCATTCCTTGTATTAAAAACTAATTTTAAAAAAGACTCCTAAAGAGACATGTTTTCATAACCATAACATGTTTTCATTTTGTTGGAATTCTGAAAACACTAGTCTTCACCCTTTATATTCCAAAAATGCATAAATATTAATTATTTAAAAGACTCTTCTGATATAAATCAGAAACCAAAAGTATATGCATATCTCTTATTCAGGTAATAGAGTTAAGACAGAAGGTATGCTTTTGTCCTTTTTCAGTTACAGATGGCAGGTAATCTGCTGTAACTATCTTATCTATTTTTTTGTATCTTTCAACATATTCAATAATTTTGCATTCATTTCCTTAATTTGATTTGCCTGTTCTGATTAGTTTGGGGAAGGTAATGGAGAAGGAAATAAGCTGTCTTTCTCCTTTTCTGAAAAGGAGAAAATATTCTTACTTCATTTACTGAAAACATATTACATGCACCACTAAGATAACTAGAACTGTAACTCAGGTTGTAAAACATAATGCTTAGAAGCATGCAAGATGCCCTTATATATGTGGGAGATTCCCAAAAACATCATCAGCAATCAAACTAACCCAACATTTAAACAGTTTAAAGGTCTAAGGTATCATTTAAGAATATTTTTCTATTTTCTGGTTTCCTTCAATTACTCTTTTTCTCTCTGTACATATTGTACTTACTCAGAAAACCTGGCTCTATTTTGTGGCAGTCAATCTGTGATTATAACTACAGCTGAAATACTGCTACCTGTCTCAACTGAATAGTTTTCTCTTTAAATCTTGACTTTGATTGCAAACAATGCAGGGTAAAGTCAGAGACTGGAACTGTGTGAGGCATGGAAAATATGTGACTTCTGCACACAAAAAAGGGTTGCAGGATGCCATATCATTCCTGTCTCATTCCTGTAACACTTCACTCATGGGAGGAACACTTTAAAAGTCAAGAAGACATCAGTGGTGAATAAACTCAAAACAGCACTCAATGCAAAATGGTAAGCACCTGTCTGTCATATCAGAGGCAGAAGGAGGAAAAAGGATCTTTATTCTTATTATTATTTTACTTTTTTAAGCCATGCAGGTGTTCTTTGCAATTTCTTTGATTGTTTAAATGATGGTATTTGTTTGATAAACCTATTTCCAAACAACTATAATTTGCATATTCTTTCTTATTTTAGTAGTTTGGTAGTTTGTGGGTGGAATCAAAATCAGAAAATGGAGGCTTATCCTATATGACACTCAAGGAAACATCCTTTGCCCATTGGACTATTTTGATAAGTAGAGTTGCAAGAGATGTTGAATCAGTTTACTGAGTGTAATGTGGAAACAATGCTTTGTTATTTTCCCATAATAGTTTATAAATGGGCTGTGCATAGAAACTGCTTTTTTTTCTTATGCATTTTCCTGTTCCTAGTTAGTGAAAAATAGAAGAATTGACTCCCTTTCTTTTTTTGATAAAAATCTTTTTAAAACAGACGTACAAGGCCGCAAATCACAAAGATGCATTTTAGTGTACTGTGCATACAGGACTGAGGAAAAAGAGATGTCTAATATTTTAAGATCCTTTCTGAGAGCCTTAACTCACTGTATTTTCCTCTATTCCTACTTGCTTCCCATACTTTCTTCAAATTCTGATTAATGAACAATGTAGTATCACTGAATTTATCAGAAGGAAATATACATGTCTCAGCAGAATCCAATCAATTTGAGCTGTCTTGATAGTTTAGGCTAATCAGATCCTAAGGAAGAATAAACTCTTATATTTACATGAGTAGGCAAACATCTACCAGACTGGGTAAGGGGGGAACACTTTTGTGATGACAGTTTGATAAAATATTGCCAGTATGCAGTTGCAGCTAGAACTTCCTTTTCAGCATTATTTAACAGTGTTTGCTGAGAGTAAATATCAGCTGGCTGTGGAAACTAAGTTACCTGGGAAGTGGTTTATCCAGGACAGGGCTAAGATATATTTTTGGGCTATCTGGAGAAATCATCATAAGCTGGTGTTGACTAAATACAAACTCATAACACCTAGCCAGGGCTTCAGTCTTTCTCCTTGGAGATCAGCATTTGGTGCTACATAACCCAAAGCTCTTGAGACATCTGCAGGCTACCTTAGAGGGCTGGGACCTTTAGTCAGCCCTTCTGAGCTTGACTTTTGCTATTGGATCTGTTCCCCTGTGACAGCTGATACCACCAGGTGACAGAATCTTCATTGCAGCTGAGGTTGCTTAGTGCACCTCAGCAATGTCCATCATTCTGAGTGATGCATTCATTCTCGTATTAAAGTTGTATTTTTCATTTGAACTGAGTAAACTCCCCTTTTTATTGCTGGATATTATTTGCATTCAAAATAGCAACTTGAAGCAGGGCTTGAAGGAAGATTTAATCATTAGAGAGTGAATTCTTTACCATAACAAATATTTTAGGTCTTTGTTACAAAACTGTTCTTAACAACTTGCATATATCTCTTTGATGTTAATTACTCAGTGAGGGAACACCTCACAACTAAAGTCACTTCAGCATGGCACTATAAATGCCACCTTCTTTTCATGTTCTTTCTGAACTCCTGTAACTTAAAGGAATGTCAATTAAGCAAACTAGCCATTGTTATGTTTTCTACCCTTCTCAATGTTCCAATTACCAGCTGAAAAAGTCCTGCTTCACATCATCACCAGCTGATTCCCATTGTCCCATCAGGCTGGTGTGAGTAGCTGAGAGAAAAAGCATTCACAGGATTCCTTGAGGGGGCTAATGTTGGCTTTATATCACCTTTACATACTGTCACAGCATAGGAGACTTGTGGAAGGAAGGAAGACAAGACAGGACAGGACAGGACAGGACAGGGAATTGCCTGATTGTTGCCAACACAACTGAGAGCAAAAGAAAGAGAGGAGAGCATTAGAGGCCTCCCAGAGAGCTCAGAGTAGAACAGGAGGATAGCAAAGTAAGGATCACTGTTAGTGCGATGAGTGAGGGAGAAATAGACAGCAAGAACTTAAAAAATCCACCTCCTAGGAGTGAGGGACCGCACTGATGAGAAAGAGCTCATATACACCCAGCTCATGTTCAGTGTTGAGAAAGGGAGGCAACAAATGCAATAGGATATGTTCACAGAATATCTGAAACCAGAAAGGATAGATCCAGGTAGTGAGAAACAATCAAAATTGCAGACAAAAAGCAGGGAGATTGTACATTAAAAATTATTTCAGGAGACCCTATGTTTAATGGACCACACAAATGGCTCTACCAGAGGTGAAACAAATTAAGTACCTCATTGCAAACAGCTAGTAGAAAGGACTGGATTTCAGGAAAAGCAAGTGGAAAGAAGAAAATGGAAAAGATCATGAAAAACTAAACAATTTGTGGAACAGAAATTCTGAAGCTATAGAAAAGAAACGGAGTAGAGATTTTTATATGAGGGTGGATTCCATAGGTGTTGCAGTTGAGGGAAAGAGATTAGTGAAATAGTATTACTGAAGTGGAGCATAAAGACTCCGAAGAAAATGCTGGGATACATTATTTCCTGACAGGAAGAAAATGTAGAGTGTCTTCACAGAGAGACAAACCCAGTATAAGACGGGAGAAAAATAATTATGAAAACCTAATGGCTTGTGGAAAAAGTAAAAAGTGTACAGCAGTTACAGAATAGAGGAAAATGTTAAAGGTTGAGTAGATACACTGGTATCTAATTTTAATCATATTGTTAAATGAACTGTAAAGTTCAATCAGAGTGAGTGGCTGAAACTTTGCAAGCATTAAAAGTGAGACATGATACACAGTTTATCTGAGAGATCACTCTGGCCTTGTGTCTATCTCTGCTCGCAAGGTCTGTAAAGATGATGTAATAATAGGAGTCTAACAAGACCTTGTAACTTTGACTTTTAAATATATTTGTTACTTAAGATCTCCTCTATATGCATTTAGCTAACCTGGAAGATAGAACACCAGTGGTCAGCCAACACCAGAAATCTCATCATTGCCAGAGGTGTCAGAATTGGATCATGAGGAGAAATAATTGGGATTTTTAGTGAAAAAACCTGTAGAGAAACTTCCCCAGTGTGCATTTACAACTTAGAATAAATCATTAGCTTAAGAAAATCTTGGCCAAGTGTTAGAGTTTCTCTAAGCAGAGAAGAGTATTAAAGATTTTTCTGGAAATCCCAGAACTTGAAATGCTAAATTAGCTATTAAATTTAGTTGGATTTCAAAAGCCATAAAAGCCTAATACCTACACTGTAGAAAGCAGCTAGGCAGTGTAGGTAGTTTTCTTTCAAATAATTGTAGAATGAACAGAGAGATACTGTTTTCAAATGAGTAGGAAATTGTTAAATTGGCTTTAAAATTGATACGGTAGCACAGAGTTGAAAGTTTTATTTTAGCCTTGACTTAAAACATGTTTACTTTTTGTGTATTATTAACACTTTACATCAATGATGCATAAGGTATGTGGAAAATAGATATTTAATGTTGTATTTGATAGACAATAGTGTATTTGTGTGTGATGAGATACTAATTATTTTGGCCCGTGCCTGGCCTTGCCGCCTGTGGGAGTCTGTTCTTTTCTTGCCAAATTATGGACAACAAGAACTGATAAGTGGGACTGTGTCCTTGAAGGAGAAACATCTTGTGTACACTGAAACTGCTTTCTGGCCTGGCTACTTGTCGACAGCCAGTCAAGGACGAGTCAAGGAGAAAAAGAAGAGGAGGGTGAAATAATGACCACTGACCAAAAAGGAAGACCCCTGATATACACTGTGCAGGTGCAGGGGGATTTCCAGTTACATAACGGGGGGAGGGACTGGAGACCTCTGTCTGAGCATGTGCTGGCCACATATGGCCAGATAGACATCACAGACTGAGTGTATAAAAACCAGTGAGTTCCTGCTCGAGGTGGGGGTGTGCTGGCACCGAGGACAATGTTTCCTCCACAGGGACACCCATGGTGTTAAGCCTACTGAAGCCCAAGGATTCAGCAGCTAGTCATACTGGGGGTCTTGAGCACTTTTGGGTTGGTGTGTGGAGTAACTGTGTGAGCAGTGTATGAATGAGTGGGAGTTGTCTTGGGGTTCATATTTTCTTTTCCTCTTTTTCTCAGGTTGTTGGGTTTTTTTGTGGTTTTGTTTTTGGTTTGTTTGTTTGTTTTGTTTTTTCCTTTCGTTTGCTATTTCTTGGCAATAAATGCTGTTTGCTTGAATTTTAAATGTTGTCATAGTTTCAGCCTGGAATCCTTCTGAACCCTCCTGAGAATAAATAGGTGTTTTTTTGTTTTGTTTTTTTTTTTTTTTTTATTATTGATTGCTATATTAGTCATAAAAATATATACAAACTATTTCAATTTTTTTAAGAAGAAAACAATTGACTAATTTTCAGTCAAAATGTTTTGTTACATAATTTCTCTTAAAATCCCTCAATTTATTGAATCAATATCTTCTGAGGAGCAAATTCAATAGCTTATTTCTAGAAGTCTTCATATTTCTTCCATACAGGAATGAGGAGTTTTCATGGAGAATACTACTCTTTGGTGCCAGACAGCATGTGAACCACTGGGATATTACAAAAAGGTGTGCATTACAAGCGTCTGGTACTCTTTCAATATAAATGAGCTTTTCTTTGAAAAGCTTCAACTGAAGGTCTTAACTCTTGAGGATAAATATTTTAAATCCCTGTGTTTGACATCTGCCAGTAGGTCCTTGCCAAAGACCTTCATCTTCATTGATTGCACAGATAATATAGGTCTCTAATTTGGCTTCTCTCACAGCCCCTGCTAAAACCAGATGTTTACAGTTTTTTTAGGTGTTGAGTGGAAAAAGTTCATTGACCTTTAAAATTTATTTTAAAATTCATGTCCTTTTACATCTCTCCTAGAGATGTTTAAACAAAACTTTTTTTTTTTAATTTGATGACCTATCTTATGCCTCTCCTAGAATTATGTTTGAATAGTTTTCAATTGTCTCAGTAACTTTTAATATCGAAAATTAAACATAAAGTGACACATAATTCTTGGCTGTGAAAAGAGCAGTATTCAGTAATATGTCCTGTAGTTGGTACAAGTTACTTTTTCATGCAAACCATCACGGCTACTTCAAAATACCATTTTTATCAGTATTTTACTCGATTCTTTGAAATTAAAGAATTCTCTGAACTTGTAGTCTAGTAAACTAGAATTCTCTTTTAGAACCAACAAACAAGGAATGTAAACACATCAGAAATTAATTTAAAACAGGAAGAATTCCTAACAGAAATTTCTTAGAAATATTTACTCAATGATAATTTTACATTTACTTACTTGCAACTGTGCCTTAAGATCAGATTTAATTATGAATAAACTGTAAGCAGAACAGAAAATCAGACATAATTTTGCATTTTCTTTAAACATAACTGAGGCACAAGTTCTTTAAGCTCTTGTTTCTGCTTTCAGCCTTTTGAGAATTTCTCTAATGAAGTGCAGAAAGGAAGGGATGATGCTATTCCCTTAGTGTTGTTCATTAATACTGGAAACTAAGTTGGCATTTGGGACTAACATGCTCTCCTGTTCTCCATGGTGCTCTTTCATTGTTCAGCTCTGCAGTGATATCAGCCATAATTGGAAAGATACTTTTTAACTCTTTCAGTAAGTCATGATAGAGTAGTCTTTGGCGAGGTTACATGTCAGTCACATCAGCAGTCATACATCTATCTGACAAGGGCCTCTGGATCCTATCAAAACTGTGGTAAACCCTCACATATTATGAGTAGTCACTCAATCTTTTTGCAATTCATTTTTCCTCATTATAATATAAAATAAAATCTGAGGGATAAAAGGGTCAGAAAAGAGCATGTTTCTTGACAAGGGTAGGTTGGAGAGAGCCAGGGAATGCTGGAGGATTGTTCATTTGCTGTTTTGAATTACATGTCCAAAATGAAAGAACTTTCCAAACAATATTAGTATAGACAAAATAGAGAGCAGGTCCTTTAATGAAAGTGCTTTAAGATGCTACAAAATACATAGGTGCATGATACAATATGAAACTTTTACTAATTTATGACAGTACTTAATTATCATAGCTAATGGGTACATCCAACCTGAAGATTGTCTTCCCCTGAGACCATTCTTGGGTCTGCCCCTTTAGAGCTTTTTCAAGGGTTTGGGGTCTTCTATCTTGCTTTGACTACAATATATCTTTCAGGTGCATGTGTTCCATACAAGATGTCCTTGCTAAAATAATTTTCCTTGAAAAAGATGTTAAACAGAATTTCAAGAATATGATACAAACTCTGAGAAAGGGGTTTAGTAGCTGTCAGCTGCTGCCTTAAATGTGAGAAATTATACAGCTATATTAAAATTTACAAATATACGAAAATCTTAAGGCATAAACACGCTGCAGCTTCAAATACTTCTCCACTATATTTTGGTGATAAGATTGACAGTAGAGGACAAAACTGTCATGAGAAATCCTGAGCAATTACATTGCTGCATTGAATCAGTTCTGGGCTTTTTTTTTTTTTTTTCTTTTTTTCCCCGAGACTTTGTCTGTACCTTCATTTTTGACTATGAGCAACTCATCACTCAACCTTTTCTTTTGCTGTTTCTCCAAGTATGAATTGGAAGACAGAATAATTTCACACTTTTGAATATTTCTTCATTCAGGTTTGTAATACATTTATACCAGAGGGTGAGTGTGACTCGAGCATGTAGGTCCGCACAGGACAGTCAGACAGATACCTACCTTTTATTTCTGGAACCTCCCTGAATGGCATTTCAGATGCAAGAAATAATATAGTATGTATTACTTTTCATACTGGTGACTATCAAATGAAGTTATGTGAATTTTTAGAACTGATAATAGAAGCTGTCAATCATATCTAACATTCAGTTTTAGTTTTAATGGAAATTGACATCTAAAATTGACTTTTATTGGGGCTATTTCTGCTGGCATTTATTGATAGTGATAATTTTGCCTTAGTTTTTATAGTTCCTTATATCATTTGGTGTTTTCTATCTATAAGTCTAGCTGCAAATCTTGTGAAGAAAAGAAATTGAGGTTTAATTGCAGTTTTAATACATATTTACATAATTCAGCATCAAAATAAAGTTGTAAGACTTTTTAAAGCACAAAATATTTATGAAAATAAACAGTGGAAATTATCAACTCTTTACTGAAATCTGTTTCATCATAGATTTATTTTTTTTTTCCCCTAAACAAAACCAAGTGAATTTGCAAGGCTTATAGTGTAGGAGGCATAGATTAGGTGTACAATACCAGGCTCCTAAGCTTTGGAAATAGTTGCTGTTTGTATTTTACATAGTGAATGAGTTCTTCCTGCCACACCTTTTGATGTGCAGAGGTGTATTTTCATGAGCAGTTTGCATGATATGACAAATCTTTGTCAAATCTTTGACATCTGAATTTTGCCTCACACCAGCACTTTGCACTTCAAGACAAAAATCCATCTCCAAACAGCTTGGTTGAAATACTTTTAGAACTAGTTTTATAAGACTTGTCTCCAGAGCTGAGCAGAAATCATTCATCTTTACTATATTATGTTTCTTAAATGACACTGCCTTTCTAGTTGCCTCAGCATCAGAAAAACAGTAATTTGAATCCATATTTTGACTTATTTTGTTCAAGATGCTCTCTTTAGCTTTATGGGTCAGAGGAATTGCTTCACATTTTGTTTTTTGTTCTTTTGTGGGTTTTTCTTTATTTTCTTTTTTCTTCTTTTTTTTTTTTTTTTTTTTCCGAATAATACACACTTTCTCCAGAGCTGAAAGTACAAAACAAACTGTTGCATTGATTTCCCTTTGATTTTTCCCATCTTTAAGCAGGTGTTTAAGTTTCCTCATGCTTCAGATGTGTCAGTTGAATCTTCTGAAGCATGGGAATAGACAGCATTTCCCCAGGCATTGCGCATGGATCATGCTGACACCATCCACGAAAACTACTGTGGCAAAACCTGTCTGGGGGGAATACACAAGTACTTTTTGCCAGCTCTATTCTCTGCTTGTAACACTCATATAGAGGCTTTCCTTATTTTTTTTTTTCCAATTAATTTTAACATATATGAGTGAGAAACAAAGAATTGATTGAGATCAATATAATCATAAAATCGTTTCAGTTTGAAAAGACCTAAAAAAAATCACAGAGTCCAATGTCTGACTGCTGTCAACTAAACCATAGCACTAAGTGCCACATCCAGTCATTTCTTGAACACTTCCAGGGATGGTGACTCCACCAGCTTCTCCGGGCAACCTGTTCCAATGCCTGACCATGATTTGAGTGAAGAAATGTCCAACCTGAACCTCCCTTCCTGCGTCTTGAGGCCATTTCTCTTGTCCTGTCACTACTTGCCTGGGAGAAGAGGCTGAACCCCAGCTGGATACAAACTCCTTTCAGGTGGTTGTGGAGAGTGATAAGGCCCTCCTTGAGCTTCCTTTTCTCCCACCCACAGCTCCCTAAGCCAGTCCTCATAAGACTTGTGCTCCAGAGCCTTCACCAGCTTTGTTGCCCTTCTCCAGACATGTTTCAGTACCTCAATATCTTTCTTCTTATGAGGGTCCCAAAATTGGACACAGGATTTGAGGTGAGGCCTCACCAGTGCCAAGTACAGAGGTACAGTCCTTACTCCTGCTGGCCACATTATTTTTGACACAGGAATTCAACCAATATAATCTGAAATCTTTAGTGTTAAATCGGGTGCTGCACATATATGATGAGAAATTTCAGGATACTGTGATGAGTGCAGCTGTCTGAGTTGGAACTGCAGCAGGTGTCCACACAGGGACTGTTGAATTGGTGCAGACTAACACATGGTTTCCAAAAAAAAAGTCACATTCTTGCAGAGAACTGTTTGATAAAAAACGGCCCTCAAATGGCAAGCTTCTCTTTAAATGGTTGAAAAGTGGGCAATTTGGGTTGTAAATATTGTTAGACAAATTCTCTTTGTCACATGCTCTTAAACTTCCAGATTTCTTCATGAAATTTCCTTCTATGCACACATAGCTTAAAGCATTTTTCTTGATTTGCAGAAGGAGGGGGACTTGTATTCGTGTTTTTTATGAGATTACAGCCATTGTGAAATTTTGCTTTGCCAGTATTTGCAAAGCTGGACCACAAGCTTATCACAATTATCACTTTTCTCATATATTCTACTTCAGATTCATTTGGGTCTGCACAGTGCTCTTCCAGCAGCCTTTCCCACAGCGTGTATGAACAACCAGGTGTGTTCCAGCCAATCTGGACATCGCATCATTCACTGCTGACCTACGTAAGAGAGGACTCCTGCAAGTCAATCTTACATTCTTATTGACAAGAGAGATTCAAGAGCTTGAATAGTCTCTAAAACCGAACCAAAACTAAACTAAAGTTTACCATTTTGAACACAGACATCAGATTTTCATCAAGTGTTAATTTAGAACCAGTACTTGCTGGCCATTATAAATTAAAACAAATAAGTAAAACTAGGAAGCCTGATTACATCTCACACAGAGAAGAAAAGCCTTCCCAGGATACAGAAAACATATAATGCTTGCATGACTGCTTTTGAATCCTCAGAGAAATTCAGGTCAATTGATCCTTAGGATGATGACTTTCAAGTGATCCCATTCTCCCCTCTCCCACTTTAATGTTTCTCTAAAGATTTTTCCAAATTTGTGTGGGTTGGGTTTTTTTTGTTTGTTTGGTTGGTTTTTTTTGTTGTTGTTTTTGTTTGTTTGTTTGTTTGTTTTTGTTTTTTTCAGCCATCAGTAGAATTACAGCTGTTTTGAGCTTACTGAGAGAAGTTTCCCCATTCACTACTGCAGTATGTAGTGTTGATGGTGTGTCTCTTGGTAAAAATATCCTGAAATACTTACAGAACAAGGTCATTACTGCTTGTTTAGGTTTCCTCTCTGAAAGAGAGAACAAAAAAACCCCAAAACTATGAAAATAAACAATAGAGACCTTGGACAAATATATATAGCAGAATCACCTTGATACACAGACAGTAGAATAGCTACAAGAAATACAGCAGAGATTATAGTCAAAACATTTTATTTTCATCATCTAAAGTATCTGTCTCTGACTTCCTCTATGACTTTGAAGAATTTGCATGAGTTTCCTAGGGTATCTTGTATAACAAACTCAAGCTTCCGACTCTTTATGTTCTGAGGATGAGACCAAAGTGGTGAAAAAATGGATTTCTTTTCTAACCTTTCGGCATTTCAACCTGATTCCTCATGGTTTGCTATTGCTTTTCATGGTGCCTGAATCATACTCAATTTTCACTCCTCAATTTTCTGCACATTCTGCCCTTTCCTGTCATCCATTAACTCAGCAAGTACAGGAGTACTTTATAGAGTTGGTCCAGTCCTTTGTTCTTGTCTACAGTAATTAAGATCTCCAGGAGGCCATCCATCCCTAGACTGGACAAAGCCAGACCTGCCTTTAAGCTCTTATAAGCCAAATATACCCAAATAGGTGTACCAGTAGGCTTCTGTATTCATAATTTAAATATGTTGCTAAGTTTTGCCATTTTCTTCATAGCTTTTCCATCTCTACAGTGGTAGAAGCAGAAAAAAAAAAAAAGGTTCTGACAAACTTTATTGATAAGCTTTATTATCTCTTTTAGCTTAGCAGAATCCTTATTGCACATATTTAATTTTCCTACAGCTACCTAAAATGGATTAAATTGGTAGCTAAAAAAAAATTACAATACCTTACTTCAGTTGCCTTTTGTTTTTGAATCTCACACCTGTTCTACTTAATTGACATTGTAAGAAATTGCATGATATCATACTGTCCTGGAGTATTTAAACAGTCCAATAAATAGAGTAGTTTCTTTCAGAGATCAGTATGATAAAAAGGAAATATCCTCATGTGAAATAATGAATCAATTTTGATTTCTGCAATTTATTTATCTCATTAGACATTACATTAGCTCGTTCACATTCTTATAACAATTTAAAGTCAGAATGCCACAGCAAATATATTATCCCACAGGAAAGATTTGGAAGGTGATTTTCATAAGCACAAAGGTTATTTAAGCTCTTAGCTTTCATTTGAAGTGTTCATGCTTAGTATATAATGCCATCTGAACTGTTGTTGTCGTCAGTTTATGTTACATAACAAAAAAAGCATATACTGCTTTATCCCCTAAATTATTTTTTATTTGAGAGTCCATGTAGAAAAGCATAAGAACATGAAGTCATTGAGTAAAGAAAAGGCCCTGCCTATACAAATTCATCCAGTTCTGGGAAAGGACTTGCAAGCTATTACTGCCAGCTGTATGTAATATGCAAACAGCAGGGAAAATATTTTCTGATCCATTGCTTCTTGACTTTCTGAAACCTTAGACATCTCAAGTTGATTTCAGTGATTTATTTTAGAACCAATGATTACTGGATTCATTTGATTTGGGCATTACAGTATAGCTAGCCAAGAGAGCTCCAGAAATGAAAAATAATTTGGAAGTACAGTAATTACTGTACCTGAGAGTCATTGATCTAGGAGGAAGACTGACCTAATTAAAGAGGACATGGAGACACTCTCCAACATAGAAAAAGGCAAAGCAGAGAATGGTATGACAGGCTTTCAGCTATCTCTACAGGTTTCCCAAAGGTATCTTTACTTTCAAGGGAAGTTTGTGCATCTCTTTGTAGTTGAAATTAACACTGCTTCCATTTTTGCCATGTAAAACCAAAAATACCTCTGAGTCCATTTTATTTCCTTTGAATTTATTTTTCACTTTACTCATCCAAGCAAAAGTTATATTATCATTAATTTCCTGTAAATTTCTATTATTATATTTCAATTTATAAGAAACCTGACTTCTTTTTTGAATGACTCCTCCAAACTCTTTTCTCTCTAAAGAGGAAGAAAAAAAATCACATGGAACCTTAATTATGAACTGCTTTAGGGAAAGTAAATTTTGGCAACCCACTAGATTTGTTTGTTTTATTCTAATTCTTCTCATGAAGTTCAATATGATAAAACATTGTTGCTTTCACTTCATTTACCCCTCAAATCCTGGCAAACACATTTTAGAGCCTTCTCTATTCTACATACAGTTATCTTTAGAGAATATAGTTCCTGGAGTTTCCCACCTGAGAAATTACCTGAGTGATCACTTTTAGCTCCTCAGATAGTCTATTTCTTTATTATATCACACACAGCTATAAATTTCTACAGTACAAAATTAAAATTAAGACCTTAGAAAGAGATACACATATCACACAGAAATTTAGTAAAACAAATATTTTTCAATGCACACAGCAATCAGAAATTCCAGTTGAGGTAGACATAGACATACTGTCTTATGAAACCAAAAGACAGGCAGAAGCTGTCTAAATACAGTGTCCTTTGTCATCAGGTAGGGAGATGTAAATAATGGAAGTGAGTGACCAAAGGGACTATATTCAGTGTAATGTTATGGAACAGATAGTGAATTCTTCAGTAGATTTCCATTCTGTCTTTTTTTATGTTTGTTTGTTTGTTTCTTTTTTTAATTGTTTGTTCCCTCAATCTAATCTAATAAATGTAATGAATAAAATCAATAGGAGTTGGACTCCATGGTCCTCGTCAGTCCTTTTCAACTCAGGATATTCTGTGTGCCAATCTTTGCTTGTAAATAGTATGCCAATAGGTATATGTACAGAATAACTGTACCATAGAGAGGTAGGACTCCTGGCTAGGCTAGTTTTGAAGGGAGCGTGAATTATTGTTACAGTGACAGTGGGGTGCAGTTCTCTGGTCATAAAAAGAAATCATTAACTCCTCACAGCATCAATTTGTTGTGAGGACTGCGTTCACAGTGGTGCCAGACGGTACACTGAGCACTCACAGCCTTCAGTGACATCAACCGAACAAACAGCGCGTGTTCAGTGCCGGTGCTACTCTGAACACAGGAGTATTGCAATTCTACAAACAGAAATTTAGATTTATTTACTGTTTTATTTTAAGGGCATCAGTCACCAGGCTTCTCCAAGGCTATTAATTTAATTCTGGACTTTGTCAAACCTTGATTCTTCTGTTGCTTCAGTTTGTCTGAAATGTACAGAAATAAATATTATAATATAAACTTATATAGTCACATATTTGCTCAATACATAGCTAAGAAAATGGATCCAGTATACACTAAACCTGTGATCTGTGCCCACTTGTCCCAGGCCTGAAATGAAAACTGGCACAAGCATTATGATTAATCACCGATTGAAACAATCAGGTGAAACAAATGGTGTCTTAGACATTGAAGTGACAAAGAAGCTGGCTCATTACAGGTTTCTTTCACACAATTAACATTTTCCACTGCTATTTGCCCTCCTGATCTGTCTAAATGGCTTGGGTATGGAGACCGTCCCCTCTGTCACAAACTGTTTTTTCCTGCCTGTGAAATCTCAGGCCCCCAGAGCAAAGGCGAGTGTGCGGGACCCTGCCATGGGTACAGAGCAGTGCCCCAGCCGTCCGGCCTCACCGTGGGTGTCTTACACAGAGAGTTAGAGAGAATGAAGAGTAACTGACTGCTTGCTCTCAGTTTACTGGTTTGAATGGAACAATCACACCATAGACATGGAAATAGCTCCTTTCTGTGACCTCCAAGGGCTTTCACCTTAGAACAGAAGGCTGAAATTTGAGCATTATGAACTAAAAGAAATAATCTGTTGTAACTTAGTTCTTTTCACAGCAACAGTGATTTTTTATTTTTTTTTTCCAACTGTGTCTTCTCATTAACAATATCCTCTTTTGGCTCTGTTAACTCCATCTTCTGCTGGAGGACAGTTTCCTGTTTCTCATGGTATCTTCAATATTTTGAGGTTAGCCTACTTTGTGATGTTAATGTTTATGTATATTGATCCACAATCTTAACAATTTCATCTTACTTGTGAATTGCATCCTCATCTT
Organism: Margarornis squamiger; assembly: GCA_035222235.1. Taxonomy (NCBI): domain Eukaryota; kingdom Metazoa; phylum Chordata; class Aves; order Passeriformes; family Furnariidae; genus Margarornis; species Margarornis squamiger. Next base: position 93,071,375 of record JAWWTY010000106.1, read on the forward strand.
CCACTAATACCACATTCATCTGACTTTTTTTTCCATTAGTCTGATTATTTTGCTGCCTTTAAAGCTTTTATTTCTGCAAATGGATTTCATGAATTTTTTTTTTCTTTTCAAATAGCAGACTGCCTTATTCTTTTTCATTTGGTTTGTTGTTGCTCCCCAAGCTGTTCGTATGCCAATGTTAATTTATTTCAGTTTCAAAAAATGGTTTTAAAGTAACAATGTGGCACACTGTCATAGCAAAATAGGTGCTTTCAAAGAAGAACTTCAGGGAGGTTCACCAGATCAAGAATCACCACTGCAAGAATTTGTTTCTTTAATTTTCTTTCTATAAACTGTGCTGATAAAGAAGTGTCCTAGGCAAGTGGTCCAAGATATTAGGCCATTATCTGAGTGACAACTTTATGCAACTTTAAACTCATGAACAAGGAAGTAGATTCCTTTTTCCAGTTGCCTTTCAAAGACATATCCAAACACGCCTTGCTTTGCAGCAACAAATGCCAAGGGAAGGCTTAATAGGGGAAGAGAGGCACGGAAGTTTTCCTCCTTGCCATGAAGTGAGGTTGCAGTTTCACAAGTCCATTCCATCACCATTTAAATGGAGCTCCTTCAACCACTGTATTCAGTGCATCACTTGGATTATTTTCAAATAGGTTTTTTTTTAGGACAATTAATTGTTTTGAAGTTACCCTAGATTTTGTCATTGTTCCACTCTGAACTCTTATGTTTAGGTACATGCTATAAAGAAGCCAGCAAACAAATTTGAAAGGGTCCTCTAAAAGCAAGGAGATGTGTCTGAGCACTCCACTGTTGCAGGTGAGGTGACTGGTGGCAGGTGGGGGGGAGACTGCATTTCTCCAGGTGCCCTGATTACCTTTCAGGTTTCCAAAAGAAAATGGACAAACCCAACACTCCTTCCTTTATCCCTGTCCTCCTGCAGTCCTCTTTTACAGTGCAGAGGGTGATTTCCAGCAAAACACAATGAGAAAATTACAGTCAGAAACAGACACACCTAATTTTTCAGGAGGATCTTGACTCTGCTTCCACCTGTACTTTGGAGCAATCTTCATGAACTAGTGATGTATTTCAAAGCACCCAGGCTGATTTATCTTATCTTTTACTGTTGACTTAGTAGAGGTGATACTTCCCACCTCTGTGCTGAGTCATTTGCAGATACTGCAGGAGAATTTCAGCTGTCAGAATGATCTTTGATAACAGAAGACCAAATATATCCGAAATTATACATTTTCCCAACTCCCAGTGTAGACTAGACCATCTTAATTTCTGGAACAGTTATCAACTTGGTTAAAAATTTATATCTTTAAACCACTGTGGGTTTTGAGAGTTTTAACTTTACCATTATTGGAGTAGTATTTCATTCTTACTGTTCCACAGTGATACCATCTTTTCACAAGCTCACCTGTTAACTTGTTGCTTAGTTGAGGAAAACAACTCTAGCCAGACTCTGATTTTTTTCATATTGATTCAAGTACAGTTTACCCACTTTAATAACAGGAAGACTACTCCTGAGACACATAGGTGCAATTATCCTCTTTACCCTTCTTAAGCTTTTGAGTTTGATGTCGTAGGTCTGAATCTTCCAGTGTAAAAGTTTTATTATAATTGAAGACAAATTAAAGGTCTTGTTTAAAAACAACCAAAAAAATCAAATGGAGAATGTTAATAGTTTTAGTCCTATTTTTTTTTTTTCTGTGGATTCCAGATAGCAATTACCATATCCATTGGTGTACTGGAAAGGCTTTCTGTAGTAGGGATAAGTAACACTTTTTAAGGAACAGTGAAAAATAAATGCAAAACTAAAACCAGATGAGGCATCAGAGACCAAGAGAAATATTTTTCCCTATCTGGCTAATATTAAAACTTTATACTAGCCAATAATACACTTGTGAAAAGGTTAGGAAAGCACTCGAAGAAGAAGGGAAAATCAGTGTGATCTATTAGTGATTAGAACATTTTCCTGAGGACAGCAACAAACTTTATAACACTGCAGACAAAAATATTAAAATGTAAAACATTAAAATTAATATATGTAACTTTTATTTTTTTCAGCACCACTTTTTTTTAAAAGATTCAGTATCATTCCCAAAAGACACTGTTTTGTCAGCTGAAGAGATGGCCTGAGATACTGAGATGATGTAAAAAAATTGTCTTTATATGCAAAAAATGCATTTTTTCAGTTCCTTCACCAAGACAGAGTAGAAAACTGTAGTTCATTTCCTTTCTTCTCTCTGGATTCCTTTTGTAGAAGAAATTACACACGTAAAAATTTAAGGAGACAGAACTGCCATTTCATTTGGAAAAACAAAATCTAGTCCATTAGACTAATTGGTTATTTAAAGTAATTTTGATAAGGCTTTACTTCTAAGACGAAATCATGCAGGATAAATCCATGTTCAGCCTTAGTTTCAGCTGTGTATTCTTGCCACATGAATGTACTTGGAATGGTTGGAGAGATTACTAGACCTATGTTTGTCTCCTCTCCCAGTGCAGAGCAAAATGCCAGAGACTTTGCTTACCCATAAGGGCAAGAAAGGCTGTACCTAAGTGATCATGAGGGATAGAGGAAGCACAAAATATGTGGATATGGCTGCAAAGGCAGCTGCATTTTAAGCGGTTCTCCAATGCTTTGTCTTGAAAAAAACACTCGTCCATCTTTAGGAGCATGGTAGAACTAGTTATACTGATAGTCTCACCAGGATGTTAAGAAAAACAGACAAGGCAGAACAAGGAAAGAGAATGTTATAACTTCAGTTTTAAGAAAAGCCAAAATTGCATGGAGAATACCATGCCATAATGAGTAAACAAATCAGTGCAGTGAATAAAAATGAGAAAAACTAAGGCAAAGCTCATTTATGGGACAACTGGGGATGGGGTAGAAAAACAAGAGATTCTGTTAAGTGGAATACTGAAAGGGATACTGAAACAGTGGATGATGGTATTGGATAACAACTGATCACAGACAGAACAAGACTGCAGAGCTGGAAGATTTTACTTGAAACCAAGAAGCACAAAACCCTGTAGCTACATTACAGAGCTCGGACCTCTGACATCCATAGATATCTCTCTAGAATATCTGTTTTTTAAGAAATACTTTTTCTCTGTGGGACAAGAAACTCCAGGTGATGGAAGGTACTCTTGAGCAAGAGAGAATGCTTTGCTAGAGCAGAGCAGAACAGAACAGACTGAGCTGTCCAGCAACAAACCAAAGGAGGAAGGGATTTACAATAAATATAGAGGCTAAATAAAGAGATCATGGAAACATCACATCAAATTTTAGCCACCTAAAAATTAGGCATTCTCTAAGTTGGTCATCTCTAATTAGTGGAAAAAACAAGTTCCTCTACTGTGTGAATAATTTCAACATAAATCAGAGATGAGTGGGATTAATAGCTTTCTAAAAATGACAGCAAGTTTTAAGATTTTACTTTAGCAGGTCACTTTTGATTGATTAATATTAGATGAAACAAAGGAGATTTTAAGTGTGATCATTTCATTGGGAAATAACACAGGAAAAAGGAGCAGAAAAATGTCTTGTCTTTGAGTCATGACCTTAAGGTTTTGAATCAAAAGCACTTTTTTTCCTAAAGTGACTTCTGAAATGAAAGCAAAAAGGAAAATACACACAGTGATTGAGCAGACAGAGATCTTCACTGCAGAAGGTATCTGCAGTTTGACTCTAACATGTGTAAAGACATCCAGTGCACAGAAACTGCATAAGGATGCAACCATTCAACTGCCACATTTGCAATAATGCTATTAGATTAATGACCAATTCAATTCCAGCTGGTATACAGAGTCGTCTGTAATGTAATCCGAGCAACACTGATAAACTGCAATATTAGATCAATGACCAATTTGATTCCAGATGGACTGTGGAGCCAGACACAATGCAATCCCAGCAACAATGATAAGCAGAAAAATATGAGTTATAATGATGACACTAAAACTATGTGAGGTCAGTGCAAAAATGCAGTCTGTCAATAAAGCACCATAAAACAGGAGACAGTGTTGTTTGGAGCTTGGAGTAGCTGACAGACAGAAGCACTACTTGCTGTAGAGAGGTAGAGCAATGCAGCCTACTTGACTGGCCAGAATATAAAATGAGACCATCCTAATGCACACAAGAGCTAGTCTTTCCAGCAATCTTAAGAAAACAATGCAAAAATTGAAGAATAGCCTCATTTTCCTTCTACTAGTTAGTCCACAGGCATGAGAAATGTGAAGTTAATTTATCCCAGTAAAAATATCCTTCTTTTTATTATATTAAAATACTTTCTGGCACACTGAATTAAATGAACCACCTTCTGTGAAACTGTTGTCATATTAGCAAAGAGGCTGGTAGCTGGATATACAGACATAAATAGTATCACACAGATCCTCCAAAGTGCCTTGGATCAGATGCTAGAAGGATTGGAAGCCATCACAGTTGTACCTGATGTTGATGTTTTAAAGAACAAAGAGTCCAAGAAAAATACGTCCTGAACCATTGTATTGTGCTAAACCAAATTATAAATAGACTTTGGAAGTTGAGTTCAGTGAGGTTGAAGTTGATTGGAACTGATGCCTTGTTTATGCATGTTTACCTTTTAGGGACCATCGTAGTATACAGACAGAGAAAACAAAGCAGTTTGAAACACACAGGCCAAAAGACATGAATAGATGTTTTCATGTGTGGTACACAGCCATCAGTAGTCTCAAACCCATAAAAATATTAACATAGTATAATGCAGCATGGCATTTGCAGCAAACTAAGTTGAACGATGAAATAACACAGTGGATTTGAAGAGCAGAGCAGTTAAGCAGAGTACCTGGAGCTCTCTGAGTGGCAAGTCTTCAGGAAAAAGCACAGCAGCAAAAAAACTTTGCTTAGCACTTTTGGCAGTTCCCAAACATTGCAAAGATGACAGGCTCAAATTTTCAAAGGAAAATTGGCAATGGTTCATCCACCCAAGAACAGCAGACGGTTGTGCTTAAGTTTCCCAGAAACCTTAGAAACTGACCAGTTGAGCTCTGCTTTTCCCACAATATAATCTTCAATGTCTCTCAACTTATAAGATTAATTCCATATGCTATTCATGTTTTTTTTGGATTGATAAAACATTTGGCTTCACTGATTCTGCCCACATCATGATAACTGTTAAATGTGGAAGCAGACTCTTAGAAAGACACTCAGGCGAGAACTGTGACCAGAGGACTGAAGGACACTTAACACAGTTCACTTGAGTAAAAGGACACAGAAGAATTCAAGTCATTCAGGACCAGATGAGAATGACATGGAAGGCATCTTTCAGATGCTAGGGACTTATAAAGTATTGGGAAGGCAGAGTTAAGAGACACAGGGAAGAAAAGAATCTCTCCCTGGAAGTGTTGAATCATCCTAACACATTTTCTAGAGACTAGTAACACCTTGCAGAGATCCACAGGCCTGTAAGTCATCTATCAGAAACAAAACAGTGTTTAAAGGAAAGAACAATTTAATGGGATTTTATATGAAAGGGTAGAGGTTACAGAAATGAAGAACTTGGAATAAATGTCAGTGGCATTTCAGGAACAATTTCTGTTAGGGGTAAATCTGTTTTATACTTTAAAAGAATTGGTGTAGAAGGAGCAACATACCTGAAAAATCTGTATGCAAGCAGTAATGTACAAGACGATCAGAGAGAGAAAAGGATAAAGCTTAGAATTTCCCTTGTACCTTCCTGGAGCATTTCTCATAAGAAAAGACAGAAAACAGACTCTTCAGTCTAAATAAGAGTTGGAGGGAATTTCATCAATATATATAAAGGATGTAAAGCAGACAAAGCCAGACTCTATTCAGTGGTGTCCAGTGATATGACAAGAGGCAATTGGCACAAACTGAAACACAAGTGATCCTGTCTGAACATCAGCAAAAACTAGAAGTTGCCTAGAGATTTTATGGAGTCTCCATCTTTGGAGATGTTCAAAATCCAGCTGGACACGGTACTTCACAACCAGCCCTAGATGGCCCAGCCTGAGCAGGAAAGGTATCTCCAGAGGTACCTTCAACCCCAGCTATTCTGTGGTATTCTCCATGTCAGACTCTCTGACTGGGCAAAGGTAGTACTCCCAAAATAAAAGCAAAGTAACAATGCTCCACAAAGCATGGAAGGCAGAGCCCCTGATTTTTCCTTTGGTCAATGTCTAAATCTGGGTACAACGTTCAAATAAGATTTTGCTGCTGCAGAGTTCTACAGAAGGAATTCAGCACAACATTTTCCCCATTTGTTTGAACAGTTCATGGTCTTGAATATTTCTCAAATTTCAGGCATTTCTCAGTTGAGATTAGTATGTTAAGGATACACTGGTTGGGAGCCATATCACATTGAGTGAATTCCTCTACACACACCCACACCCACACAGAAGTATGGTTTATAGAAACAGAATACCATGTAAATGGCAATTGCTCTTTTTTTCCCCCTATTTTCCACTTATTTTTTACTCTGAAGGTTCCATAATTAATTAACTTTCCTGAATAAGTACGGTTGACTTATATTTTGAAAATTATGATTTATCCAAAGGCCAGATGCATTGAGGAATATACCCTCCCATTTCCTCAGACCAAACAAAGGGAAAAACAAACAAACAAACAAAGAGAAAATAAAATAAATAAATTTAATTCAATAATAACTGTACCTGAGGACCAAAGAGTAACAGTTTTAAAACATCCCAGAATATTAATTACATACCAACACTGTTGCTGTAAGATGTACAATATCTGAGGTGAAAATTTAAACCTCAGGAGACAGAGAAAAATCACAGGTTTTTTCCTTGTAAAGTTGAAGTTGTCTGTTTTGCTATCCCATTGTATTGTTAACAAAGAA
>JAWWTY010000106.1:93078334-93095731 GCA_035222235.1 Margarornis squamiger
CCTGCAACATCTCTGGGACCCTGGCCGCCACCACGTGGAGGGGGGAGGGGTGAGGAGCGTCCAACCAAACTGCCGTACAACACTACCAAAAATATCTCTTTAGCTTAAGAAAGTCAAATTTATTGTGTTCTTTCTGTCCCTTCCAGTTACAATTATAGCCACAATCAATATGATGGCTAAAATAGTTTGAAGGATGTATCCCCATGGTTGTCAGTAGCAGAAATACTGTCTACAGAAGAAATTTAAATCTACTTGGAAAAGGAAAAATACCTAAATGAAATATGCTGAGTGTAGTTACATAGATTATCCCTCCATAGACCTGTCCAAATACTTTTTGTCTTCTGTTGTATACTCTATTCCTTTTATTCTCTTAGTTATGGGTGGCCCATCCCTGGAAGTGTTCAAGACAAGGCTGGATGGGGCTTTGAGCAAAGTTTTCTAGTGGTGGGTATCCCTGCCCATGACAGTGGGTTTGGAATTAGGTGATGTTTAAGGTCCCTTCTCAAACCATTGTCATATGGTTGTATGATTACACATATCTGCTATGTGATTTGATCTGAATGTTCTTCTTCTCGTAATCTATGGCCTCTCAGTAGGAGAAATAGAGTTGCTGAAAATGCAACAATGCCACATACTTCCTCATGTTGCCCACCTCATTACAAATACTGATATGCCCAGGATTCCTAACTTTATGCCCAGGATTAATAACATTTCACTTGGTTAATTATGACTGTTTCTGACCATCATCTGTAATACTACAGGTGTAAGACTGAGAAGTGGACAACACCAGGTCCTTAGCCAATGATAACATACAATTCAGGATTCCATTCTGTGCAAAACAGACAAGTTCTCCTTGCATTTATGTCAGTATATACTTGCAACTCTACTCAAATCAGTCCAACTCACCTTAGTTTAACTGAGAACATTATTTGTCCTCAGATGTACAGCATTCCCATATATGATCAAAGCAGGGACATCAAACACCTATCTTTGAAGTGCATTGTCTACAATACATTTAGCAAAACACTGTCATAGGGATGGAAGAAAGAATATATAAAATATACTCATTACTTAAAGTACCTAGGTGACTTTAACCAAACTCTGAAAACTATGACTCATTTTCCTCAAAAAAAGAAAGGAGGAAAAATCCACAGATTTGCAGAGGTATTTTTGGGAGGAGTTTAAGAATTGTTTACTGGAGCATAAATAAATGATACAATCTCTAAGTTCCCGATAAGACAACCATCAATAACCTTGAGGTAGCCACCAGGCAGTGAAAGGTGAGCAATACATTCCATTTATAACTTGGCCTCTTCTGGTCTGTTTTACAGCCACAAAATATGTCACCTTAAGCTTTCAACAGGAACTATGGTTACCCAGCACTGTCAGAAATTAGGTTTATTTCTTTGTGCATCTAAATGTACAGACAAAAATATTGACTGGAATCATGTCATAGAAAGATACATATAATTACAACACTGTAGACTGAAGAGCAATGTTTACTCTGTCGTTGGACCCTGAGACAGATGAAGGATGGGAAAAAAAGGAATAAAAATATGTTATTCCACTTAAGTACCTTGTATTTCATCTACTTCTCAATCTGTTCTATGTCGCGAAAGTTCAACATCTCTACAGATGGTCTTTCTTTACCTGGCAGGTGTCCTTAGAGAGAGTTTGGTCCTCAGTGTCTGCACTAATGGCTGTCCCATTTGCATTGATGGTTTGGGTTTTTACTGGAATTCTCTGGAATTGAGTCGTGTAACACATCTCAGAATTCAGTCATCTTAGTTTGAAAGCCTTCTTGAAGGTCCACTGTTCTGCCATAGAGAGCAGGTTCAAGACCTCATGGGTACTGAGCAAAATGTTTACTAAAATTGCTTCAAATATAAGGAGTTTATTATTAGATTTTGAACAGAGCTCTTGGATACTTTTAGAATTTGCTTTTTACCAACTCCAATTTTTTGCCAAGATTACTCAATTGAAAGAATTATTCCAAGCTTAGAAAAACTTTGGTTAGAATTAAAAAGAAAACAGAAAGCAGTAGTAAAAGGAAACAAAAATTATATATATATATATATATATATAACACAGTGCTTCTTTCTTTGTGCATATTTTATAAAACAAGATACAACCAAATAAATTTTAAAGCTCCTTTTTATATCTCCTGATCATACAAATCTAATTCTCATATGCCTTATGTCCATGCCAACATTCATGCAAACAGTCTTTGAAACATGTTTTGAAGGTCAAGAAACAAAGGGTTTAGGACACCAATGAATGAAGCATCCTAAAGAAAAGAAAAAAAAAAAGACACTTCTGTATTACATCCCATATATTTTGCAAAGAGAGGGATCAAGCTTTCATTATAATGACAGGAATGGGGCTCAAGCTGACAGCATGAGAAGAAAGAAAAATCTCTCATTGAGTGATTTATAAGTTAAAATCAACATTGCAGTTTTCACATGAAAACCAACAGGCAGCTAGAAAGTTCTCAGAACACTGGCAAATAAACTGATCCGAATAACTGACTTTTCAACACCATGGCTAAATGAAAAAATTGAAGTTGTTTGGCGTTAACCTGTTCCTTTAATTCTCAAAATTTTATTGCAGAAATAAAGCCTTTTTTCCTTAATTTCTTTATTATTCTTTTGTGGTGAGCAAAATTTTTAATCTGCTTCCAAATTAACCAATAGATTTTTCTGTCCTTTATCCTCGTATTAGAATTAAATACTGATATATTGATTTTAACACACTTGTTAAAGTGTCAGAATTAAATATGTCAACAGTCACAATTTTTTTCTTCTTTTTTCCCTACCAAAAGTGTTTGCTGAATTCAGTTTACAACCAATTTTGACTCAGCCCAAATTTCAAATTTACATTTATAATTTATTGGTTAAAAATCTTTCCCATGTCCTTTTTCTAGTTACTTTCTGCTGCCCAAGACCTTCATTGGATATTCAGCAAGCTTCTACATGTGTAAGTGCACTTTGCTTAGGTATAAACACTGTTGAGAAGGAAATGTAGAAATGTAGCCTCTTTTTCAAATCCTCTGAAGTTCTCTAAACTCATGTGTTTGGTATCAGAACCTATTTGTGAGGGTTACTGTTCTAATCTGCTTTTTGGTCACAGATAGCAACTGTTCCATGGATGGCAAGCATTCTCCCTTGCTATGGTATCCAGAATGGACACAAACACAAATCAAAAGAGAAAAATGCCTAGATGAAGGAAGCATGATTTAAAGAAAGTATGATTCCCTTTAACATCTTGTCTAATACCTCCTTTCATTCTCTCAGTCATGTTTGGATTTGAAAGCTATACCTTCTGAGGCTATGCGCATTCTGAACACAGGTGCTAGATGCTGTGCAACAGAAGAGGCATAAAAGCACTATCCAAGGGTATAATAAAGTCAAATGCAGTGTCAGCACCAAAGTTACCCAGGATAGATATTGTCTCTGAAATGTTCCAAGCTTTGAAGTTATTTTTGGAAATGATCAACAGGTCGGGAAATATTTTCAAAATATAGCATAAATTGGAAGAATGCATAGACCGGGAGGGGAAGAGTTGACAGACATTAAGGATCACAGCAATTTCTCTACCAAACAGGGAGGGCAAACATAGTTTTCAATTCTGTTCCAGAGGTTCTCAGCATTTATCTTTGCAGATGAATACTTGGATAGCTCAGCACAAAACACATGAATCCTTGGAATCTAAGGATTTCTTAGAACACAGGAATGTGAGAGAAAAACTAATTCATGAAGCAAAAGCAGGAAGAAGTAATTTAGCTGTAACTTGGTCTCACCTGAGTAATGTGTGTTGTTTCCATCACTCTTGCTTTAATAAAGATTACACTAAGCAAATATCATATTCCTAAAAAGATTTAGTCACATGCTGGCAGGAATTTCAGTTTTCTCTGAGTGTTCGTTTTGTGAAAAGAGAGATACTGAAGTGATCAGAATACAATATTTAAAGGAAAAATCTCAGTCTAAAGACTTTTATAAATCTAAAAAAAAAAAAAAAAAAAAAAGACAACAAGGAGACAGGGGATGTAATAGTTCCACAAAGGAAACAGAAAGATGAGCAGACAATACAGTAAAATCCTTCAATAAAAACAATGGCTGTACAAGAATTCAGAAGGAAACATAACAGAAACATGCTTTATGTAGTACAAACTTATATAAATAAACTTTGTAAGGGATGGCTGTTGGACCTGACCTATTTCTTGCAATGAGAAAACTTTCACTGAGTCCTGTGACATAGAATTAGGCCATAAGCTTGCAAATGATTTAGTGTTTATTCTAGTAACAGCAAAAAAGAAAGTGGTGTTTTCAATTTAAATTAGCTCAGGTTCTCTTAGATATTAACTAGCTGAATGTCTCATGCAGTCAAGCAGGTGCTAATGGCAATGCTAGCAGTGCCAAGCACAGCTCAACCCAGGAATGAGAGTAGAACAAGCACCTGCTTGCATTAGAAGTATAAGGGGAAAGTAGTTGGAAGCATCACTGTTTTCCTAGTTGGCATATGTTTTCCCATAGAGTCCATCCCAAAAATGATTGAAGTAATTAGTACCAGAGGGAAAAGAGAAGGGAGGCCAGATTAAGGCCAAATCAAAAGAAAAAAAAAATCATCACATTAGTAGAGGTAGCAGCAGTAAGGCCACTTACAAGCAAAGGGGTTGGTTATCATTGCCAGGAAAATACTCAAGACAGGATGAAGTGCTTACTCCTTTGAAAAGGTCATTCAGGACTGGTGGTCTTGGGGTTTGTCTTTTCGTAGTTCAACAGGACTGTTTCAGGGGCACTGGGACAGCATCAGAGGAAAAATACGTAGCAATGAATAGCAAGTGAGGAACATTAATGAGACCCCATATAACCACCTTAAACACAGCTCTTTCTTATTTGCAAAAGGGAATAAAAGTAAATGTAGTGTTAGCTAGGAATGTGACATTGGAGATCTGACACATGACACTAGAGTAGGAGAGGGGAGTGAGTAGGTGAAGTACTTCTAAGACCATAAGCTCTGAGGAGCAGGAATATGTGGGTAAGAAAGTGGAAGATTGCACCTTTGTCCAGGTGTCATTGGCACTAGAGTATTTTCAGTGTATGTCACCCAAGGTGAATTATGAAAGTTCAGTGAATTTATTTAGCTCTTATTAAGAATAAACGAGATACCCAGGTTTTTGAGAAAGGTTTAGTTTGTGAAAAGTGCACTCTTTTTCTGGAAGAGAGCAAGAGATTACTTTTAAGCTGATGCATATTTAGATGCGAGTCACACATGAGTGAACTGATTTTTTAGTCTATGAAACTAAGTAGTCTATCCACGAAAAACTAGAAAAACAAGTACTAAACAATGAAGTCAACGACTGAGTGAACAAGTACACAGTTACTGACTGAATGGCTTCATGTTGTTAAACATACATAAGGCTGAATTTCAAGTTCCATGAGCAAGTTGTTTTACACCAGAAAATCCACAAAAGATTGAAGATAAAACTCTGGGAACCAAAGGTAAAGCTGACAGAGAGAGGCCAGAGGAAAATCAAAGGGTGAAAATGAAAGACCTTCAGGGGTTTGAAAACAATCGCTAAGAAGATTAATGAAAAGTATTTTTCATGTTTGTTATCTGTACACCCATTAAGGTCTATATTTCTGATTTTCTGTGTATGGGTCTGATCTTAAGCTCATTGAGGACATCCTGAAAAATGCCTGTCACTCCAATGAGACTTGGAGACTTGATCTTTTGGTAGCTAACAAGCACTGTCCATAATCATCCAATAAGTATTTGTAACTGCCTTTCATACCTGGAAGATACTGTAGTTTACCAAGACTCGGAGGTCTATCCAGATTTCCACAACATCTGTCTTCTGACTACTGTTCTCTAAAAAGCTTCATGTTTTGGATAATTTAGTCCTCTGTTTCTGCAGAGCTTGCTATAAACTTGCCATGAGGCTGTAAAAACTACTAATTTCAAAGACCAAAAAGTAAGAATAAACCCCCTCTGTATTCTGAAAAGTAAGCCCCATGTGCATACTTAGATATTTATTGCAATAAATCAGGCATTTCCTTAGGTAGACAAGTACATGAGAAAGAGGCAAGGGATACAAATACCATGGACTGTACTTGGGTTTGTGAGAAGGGACCTAGTCAAACTGTACAAATGAGAGACTGGCAGGGACCTCCACAGGCAAATGGATTACTGGCATTTCTAAAACCAATAAAGAGTGATCTTAAATGTTTTGATTAAGAGTGCTTCTTGTATTATCTTTCGAAACAGCTCCCAGAGACAAGTAATTCTTGTTAAGTTTTTTCAGATTTCTAGTACACCAGGTTCTGAATAAAATCTTAACTATGGGACAATAATAAAATAGAAAAAGTAGAAAAAGAAAGAGACACCAAAAATTTTTACATTAAGATCTCATCATTTTTATTTCAGTTATCTATGTTTTACATAGCTGCTCACGGTACATACATCTGACATAAGCAGCACCAAAAAGGTCAAAGAAAAAAAGAAAAAACAAATGAAGAAATATTCCATTTATACTGATGCAGCTGTAAAATGTACAGTCTAATCTTGAAAATTTTCTCCACGGTTTTCCTCCTTTATCTGATAAAGAGATGGGAAGACAAGGAAAAATTTTTACAAAGTCTCAGGCTACATGGAATTATTTTAAATTCATGTACAAATGGAGACTTTCCCAATCAACCGTATTTCTCTTTTTTAATTTTTTACTGGCCATTTAAAAATACATATCCTTAACCTTACTTTCATAATCATTTTATTTGTCATAATGGTTCATGTCTAATTTCCTAAAAAGGTTTGAGTAGTTCTCTGTGATTTTAAAATATGCATTTTCACCCACAGAGATTTATGCTTGAAAAACCTAAGTAAGAGATGGCCTTGGTAAGTAGAACACTGAATTGGGAACTTCAGTTTTTTTCTTTGAGTTCAGCTGAGAGTGCTCAGAATAAACTAGAATTACTGACACAACTTGTCTGTCTTCACATTCAGTCTAGAACCAAATCCAATTAGTGAGAGCTAGTGATGCTTTCATGATATGGAAAGATGGGTGTGATGTGCAAAATCAAAGGAAATGGACATGTCGGAATCATTTATATTTCTTGGTGCAAGATGCTTCACCAACTGGGACAATCCAAATGCAGATGCTCAAGACAAATTCTACACGCCATTCCTCAAGACAGACTTTAGCAAGTAATTGAAGTGAACAGGGTTCTCTGAGACAATTAGGGTTTTTCAGTATTTCCAAAAGGGAAGATGAAGAAAACAGCAGAAATCTAGCATTTCTGTTCATACCCTTAAAACTCTTTGAGGTTTTTCTGCTCTCTCCACCCAAGAGGAAGAAATCTTTTATGGCTGTGTTGTTGTCAGTCATACCCCTGTTCATGTATAGGAAGTGCTCTTCATAGTTTTAAAGACAAAAAGGTGTGACACAACTCTGGGCCACTTGGACCTTGCCTGGAACAAACTCCAAATAAATGTGTCCAAGCCAGTGGTGACTTGGAGAAATGTTTCTATACAACCTGTTAGACTAGGATCATTTTCCTCTAAAAATCTACGAAGCTACAAAGGTGTATTCAAGGAGGTAAACAGTTTCTAGTAAATCCACAGAGATTCAGTATGGAATTGCATATACATATTTAGTAATCTCAAAAGGTGCACTCTCAAGAAGAAGGAAACACTTTTGTATCCCGGGGCTCATAACTCAATCTATTGTAGATATCCGTAGAAATCCAACCACAGGGTCTAGCAGATTGGGTCACTGTAGAGCAAATTCAACTTAGGAAGAAAAAAACTATTTTTGGAAAATCTAAAAATATTTTTTTCTTACATCTTTTATCATCTAGTTTTATAAAAGCAGGATGCAAGTAATTATGAGTGAAATAAGTTAACATTGTTATATGAAAATCTTACTGTTAATGTGTCTCCTTTATAACAGGACAATGTTTTGGTCTCTGAGGCTTTCTTATTACTGTAGAACTGTCAAAAGAATTCAATACCTATTTAGGCATCGAACTGAAACAGTTCATTTCTCAAGAGCATGTGTTCAACATATCCATTCTTCTCAGTGGGACATGCTGAGAGTTAACTATGTTAGAATATCTCTCTGGTTCATTTATGTACTTAAAGGGAAATTAAATTTTTGGACAATCTGTCTTCTCCTATTGGTATCAAACTAGGAGTAACTGAGTTACTGATTTCTTTTGACAATCTGTCTTTTAAACTTTAATAACAAAGTCTATTCAATGTTATTGCACAAAAATAATAAGTGTAAAGTTTCTAACTTGATTTATATAAGAACTAGGTACTCAAACCATATTGACACATTTAAAATACAGAAACAGCATGCTTATTATGACCTTATCAGACCTGAGATGTCTGATTCATTCTGATAAAACATATTCCTATCAAATATGGCAATAAAAACAATCTTAGTTTTTTTCCCCCTAAAATAAATATAGGCCAGACTTGTTTATACTGGATATTGGGTGCTAATATGACTGGATAAATACAAAAGGATTGAATTCTCTAAGAGAGAGTATATATTTCAGAAGAATACAGTAATTTCTTTCCATCTCAGAAATATGGTTTACAGAGTTGGAAGTATTTTTTCATGAACTTCATGAATTTCATGCAAATTCTGAATTTCCAGAATGGTACATTATAAAGGCTGTGAATCTTTCTCAAAATTCAGGAATCCATTACAAAACAGTCAATTGCTAATAGCAATAACAAAAGGCCCAAAAAAACCAAGCTCAGTTATGCTTTACTTAGTTCAGGACAAGCACTTGAACCCTTGTTTCCCAATTCCTAGAAGAGGTTTCTAATCAACTGTCTGCAGAAAGTATCAGTAAATTACTTATTCTTTTCCCTCTTTTATTTCTTGTCT
This sequence comes from Margarornis squamiger, assembly GCA_035222235.1. Classification (NCBI taxonomy): domain Eukaryota; kingdom Metazoa; phylum Chordata; class Aves; order Passeriformes; family Furnariidae; genus Margarornis; species Margarornis squamiger. Next base: position 93,087,234 of record JAWWTY010000106.1, read on the forward strand.
CCCTGCCTCAACCATAAAGAACTTACAAATAAAAGTTTTACCAGTTCATTAGTCAAATCAAGTCTGTGGCTGTGATTCTGACCTTACACTTAACAAGAGAGAGTGGTATTTGTAAAGCACACAGCTTTTTGTTAACTTTGAGTTAGTGGTAGAAGGGGAGATGTTGTTTTCAGTACTTTCTGCCTTTTGGCATATCTGAATGGAAAGAGTTCTTATGTGCTCAAAGATCACAACACTATGCAGCATTTTGGGACACTACTGAGAGCCACTCGGAAAATTTAAAAAGTACGTAATATAGATGTTTGTCTCTTTAGATGGTTTTCTCAGAGACAGTACAACTTGTTCTTTCTACACTTAATAGCTACTCATATTAAAAGAATGCAAATTTTTTTTCTTTCATACAATTTGCGTATCAGCAACTAAAGAACACGAGGCTATTAAACCGCTCTATTCTTGTATGGCTCCTCAAATATAACATCTTCATCTATAATACTATCAATATTTTAAAATGCCATCAAAGGCACTTAAAAGTTTACTTTGTCAATAGTATGTGGATAAATGGTTTTTTGCTCGCTTAATGATTAAAAACTTTCTGTATTTGTTTCCAGATTTTTAATACCATTAATTTTTTATGAATGATTGATTGCAATGGACACTGTTTCAAATTGCTTCTTCTAGTACTGAATGAGGTTGCCCTCTTCTATCAGACATTCACAACTCAATAAGGTCATAATAACCCGCCAACAGCAAAAAGCATGAGAATCTTCAAGGAGCAGTAAACAAGAGAGTGAATGGCTTCTACTTCTGAGTTCTGGGAATATTCTGTTACATTTGGATACAACACTCCTGTGAATTAGTCTTGACAGCCTCAGTTTACTGATGATGCAGAAATCAGATTTAAAAGCACTTAATACAATTTTCTCCTTTTTGTTACAACATGCACCTCAAAGATCATCTAAGGAAATTAAAAGATATGAGCTCTATTGTGTAAATATATGCCAGAGTTTCAAAGTTGTTTTGGCAAGAAAGGACTCAGTAAGCTTCAAGTGAGATTTTAATGAGCAATAAGGTAAGTTAGAAACATAATTCCCGCTTAAATTGTGCATTTAGCGAGATGGACAATTACTGATTCAGACATCGAAAGTCCAAGCATACAATACAAGTTATATCTTTCAGTCTTGTAAAATTTGGTTATAATGGTGACTAATCAGGAAGTGTTGAGACACCATCCTTGAAGGTATTTAAAAGATGTGAGGATGTGATTCTTAGGGACATAGTTTAGTGGTGGACTTGACAGTGCTGGGATTATGATTGTATGTAGATGATCTTAAAAGTTTTTTTTCAACCTAAATGACTGTATGATACTATGATCTCACAGGCAATCACTTTTAAAACTGACGGCGCTATGGCAGAGTTTCAGGATGAAGATATTCTCCCAGTAAATACAGACTTGGGTTTGAGTCTGCTCTGGATTTTAGGTAATAGGGCCAGATTTCCCTTCTGTATAAAGTACTCTAACCCATAGGTAATTAGCAGAAAACAACACCTCTTTTCCTCGAATGGAAACATCTTTGGCCAGTTTCCTTTGTACTGAATGCACTGCTACCCACATGCATTAAGTGTGGTCAGACTGGCAGCAATGTTCTGAATGACACTGGAAGTTAGGAAGAAACCAGGCTCCATGCAGCCCATGCTCTTCTGGAGAGTCTCTTAATTAGGCCTCTGTGTAAGTCTCAGATCAAAGGGAGAGAATTATACGAATCCTGTCATCTCCAGTGTGTTAAAGTCCATCAAGCACAATCTTTCTGAACTTATTTCTTAGTCTAAGCCATCTAACTTTCTCTTAAATCCTACTTTAAAAGCTTAAGTGGCATTAATACACTCAAGTATATACTCACCCATATTGCCCAATTTCTAAAGCAGTTCATGTATGTAATAAAGGAAGTTATAGAGCCATTAAATACAGAACGTTAATTAGGAAATTTGTGCGATGGAAATAACAGTCTGCCAAATTATGAAGAAAGAGACAGTGATGAAATCAAGTTCATTTCAATCTTCAAACTTTGGTGCTTATAACATCCTTTGTCAATTTTTTATTTCAGCTTAAGTACTCTGTTTTCAAAATGTCAAGAAACATCCTAAACTTTATCATAGATATATTTGTCTCTTTTTATCTGATGCAAATTAATATTTACAAAATATTCAAGCTCGAGATTTTTCCTATATGATGACATTGTATGCAATTCCTCTACCTGTGTAAGCCATTACAAAAGATTGAGGTTGAGACCAGAAAAGACATTCACATGTTGATCAGTTTAAGGAGTCCCTTGATAACCATCTAGGATGAATTTGATTTTCTCTTCCTATTTAAAATTCTAAGAACAGTAATAAAAATTATAAGAACTGTAATACACTATAGATAACATAACAAATACTTAAATTAAAATTTCTAGTTATTTATGATAATATTGTCATTCCTTCCTGCAGAGAAAAGGTCTCTTTATAGATATTCTAGCTAACAAAAGATTCAAAATTTCAAAAAGAACTGTATACAATTACTGAAGTTTAAAAATCAAATACCAATAAAGCTGTGGGTGTTTATTATGAAGCTTTCAAAGCCTTCAAATTCTGCAAAACATGATCTTCTGAAAAACTGTTCAAAGATGGCCCCCTCAAAATAACGCAACTTAGAGAAATTTACGTCATGCTCCCTTTTATGGAACTATGAAGTCAAAAGGAATTTTTACTCATTTAACACCCCTTCCCTACTTTTCAGAACATTTTGCTCTCAACTTTTCAGAACTTGCTAGAAATCAAATAGATGGAAGAAAACCCAAAGCTACCAGATGAAAAGTGAAGATAAAAAAGTGTTATTTATGTAGATGTATCTATTTGTGGGCTAGCTAAAGCTGCCAGATGAGTTTATACCTTGTGTGATGGAAGAAATATTGTCTTTCTGATTCTCTAAGTATTTCATTGGTCTCCTTTGATCAATAAAGATGTGAACAGTTTTGACACTTATGAAGAGTTTGTAGCTTAATAATGCTTCTTTTATTGTTTTTTTTTTTTTTTGAGGTGGGGAATATGTGTAACTTTAAAAGATTGTTCCCAACTGCAAAAGACAAATGAAATTTGGATAAAATCTATGGTTTAAAATTACATTGAATGGGGCTTTTAGCCTGATGAAGAATTCACTCAGATTTCCCTATTTCAGAAATTTTTTCTCTGCTTCACTAAGTTCAAAAACACCCTACTGGGAAAGGCACAATGCATGCTATGCTTGGTATAGATTTCTGTGCATGCTGATGCTAGGTGCAGATGGATATCTTCAAATAGAACGGACTATGACAGACTCCTCCTTGCTCTTCCCTAGCTTTTCAGGTAATTTGCAAGAAATAATTATCTTGCAAGCCTCTTCTTCTACTTGAATTCCATCAAAATTATCCAAATAATTAAAAACTTATTCTAAGAACACTGAAACCTAAAGGTTAGCCTACAAGAGCATAAGTACTTCCACAACTACTTCCATAAGTACATAAGTCTCTTCTGAAAATAAGCTAAAAAAATAAGCAAATATATCCTTCATAGTATAGATGAAAAAAGGTGTTGGCCAGTTTACAAGCCACATTGTGTATTATATATGAGTTAATAAACTGGAAAGAAAATGCAGTCTGAGCTCTGTATTGGTATTAAAGGGCTCTCTTTAGTTATGCCAACATCAATGGTCTTCTGTCCATTTCCTCCAGAAAATCTAATCTACTGACAGCTAATGGAAAGTCTTCTCTCCACAAAGTGGTAGGGACTAGTGTATTTAGGGAAGCTCTATTTCCCATGCTGCATGTAGTATGAGATTAGCAGACAGCTCCGATGCCTTTGTGGCACCACACATTCTTTTCTGTAAGAGGTTTGCTTTTCTCTAACTGTATCATATTATTTCCTTTGTATCCCCCAGTAGTGACAGCTAAAAGCTGAAATTCAAATAATAAATGTGGTTGGAAATAGTAGTGAGCAATAGTCAAAGGTTATTTTTACAATACCTGGAGAGCCAAAATAGCCAAAGTTAAGGAATTTTTTTATTTTTATTTTTTCCTTTGCAGTTATCAAATAATTACTTTATGGAAGCTAATTTAAAGTGATCTCATCTTTTTATGTATCTGTTAGGTAGCAAGGCTGGTATCATCCCTGAAACAGGCAGGGAGGCTCTGCTGTACAGAAGTGTAGCAGTGGAGGACAGATTCAAAGAGCAAATGTGAAATTAATGGAACAGAGGTGAGATTTACATAAGTGTATGTGTTAACTTTTAGAATGATTAATGATTAAAACCAGAACAATTAATATTTGTGCTTTGAGTGAGTTCCAGAATTCTCTTGTCTATAAACAATTATTTAAAAAGCCCAACATCAATGAACTTAGAACATTATAGCTCACAGCATTATGACACTCACAGATTGTACCTGTGTCGCTGGTTTTATAAGAATTTTATGCCATTAACTTTTCCCCTTTGCTGAAGTGCTCAGGATTTTGATACTAAAGGTTTTGATCCTGCTGTAATATGTATGCATAGAGCTGCTAAACTTGGCCTTCAAAATCTGCTTAAGGCTTCTGGGTTTTCTTTAGTGAAAAGTAATTTATAGAATCATAGAATGGTTTAGGTTGAAAAAGACCTCAAAGACCATCAAGTCCAACCACTAACCCTCCACTGCCAAGTCTACAATTAAATCATGTCTCTAAGTACCATATCTACACTTCTTTTAAATGCCTCCAGGGATGGTGAGGTATTCCCTAGACAGCCTGTTCCAATGCTTGACAACTCTTATGGTTGAAGGAATTTTTCCTAATTCACAACCTAACTCTTATCTGGCATAACTTGAGGCTATTTCCACTTTTTCTATTCCTTGCTACTTGGGAGAACAGACTGACTCCCACCTGGCTACACCCTCTTTTCATCTCCCTCAGTACCTTTGGGTGGGTCCAAGCCAGCCCCATGGACTTACAGATCATACATCACAGAATATCTACAACTTCCTTGTTAGAGGAAGAAGAGGGGGAGGCACTGATCTCTTTTCTGTGGTTACCAGTGACAAGACCTGAGGGAATGGCCTGAAGTTGTGTCAGGGGAGATTTAGGTTGGATATTAGAAAAAGGTTCTTCACCCAGGCTCCCCAGGGAAGTGGTCACAGCACCAAGCCTGACAGAGTTCAAGAAGTGTTTGGACACATGAAGTGACTCCTGTGGATGGTTTCTGTTCAGGGATAAGAGTTGGACTCGATGATCCTTGCGGGTCCCTTCCCACTCAGCACATTCTGTGATTCTGTGAATATTCTAGGTGGCCAATACAGGGATCAAACCCACAACCTTGGCATTATTAGCACCATACTCTAACCAACTGACCTACGCTGTGCAGCTCTAAGTGATGTAGCAAGTCACTGACCGTTCCCTCCTGGATTGTGGGAGCCCCATCCCTGCCTTCCAGCTCAGGGGGCTGGTACCCAGAGAACAACTTGTCTTACTGAGGTAAGGAAGGCATTAAATATTTCAGCCTTTTCCTCATTCTTTGTCACAATGTTTTCCATCACATCCAATAAAGGGTGAAGATTCTCCATAGCCCTCCTTTTGCTGCTGATATATTTATAGGAACATTTTTACTGTCTTTTACAGCAGTAGTCAGATTAAGTTCCAGCTGGACTTTGGCCCTTCTAATTTTCTCCCTGTGTAACCTCAAGATATCCTTGTAGTTCTGAGTTTCCTGCCCCTTCTTCCAAAGTGTTTAAACTCTCCTTTTTTTTTTTTTTTTTTTTCTTGAATTCCAGCCAAAACTCTCTGTTCAGCAAAGCCAGTCTTCCTCCCTGACAGCTCATTTTTGGTATGTGGGGATCACCTGCTCCTGCATCTTTAAGATTTCCTTCTTGAAGAATGTCCAGCCTTCCTGGACTCCTTTGCCCATCTGGACTGTTCCCCAAGGGACAATGCCAACCAGTCTCTGAAACAGGCCTGTTTCAGAAGGAAGGCAGGGTGAAATTACAGTAATCTGACTCTCTGTGCCACACTCCTCGATAATGCTCAACCTCCTGTAGCTGTCTCTAAGCAGAGGAGTTCTATGGTGCCCACTGCTGCCCTCCAATACTGGTGTCAGAACAGGGCACACCCTGTAGCTGATGCTAGGGTGGAAGCATGTTGCCTCCAGAACTCTGTTGGAGTAGGTGTGTCAGTCCTAGTGGATGCAGAGCTTACGGAGGTTGTCGCTTGCCGGGTGGGTACCATTGCTCTCCGGTTCAGCTGGCAGGGCTTCAGTGCCCTTTCTACACTCCCTCCTGGGCCATTTCATGTCCTGTTTGTGCTGCGCAAACTACCACCCCCATGCCCTGTTTATCACCCCTGTTGGTGACATTCCTTGTCGCTAGTGCTTCCGAGGGGCTTTTATGCTTCTGGGGTCTTGGCCACCATCGTTGCTGGTCCAGGTCCTGTCAGCCACTGCTGTGTGAGCTGCAGGCTCCTGGCAGCTTTCCTCAGCTTTCCTGAGGTTCCCCCGGTGTGGGAAACCCCCCAGTGCACCCTGCTAGAGCACGCTGCTGTTGATCATGCCAGCAGCAGAGCTGCTCTCCTCTGAAGCTGATTATTGTATCTTTTGGTGCTCAAAGATTTCAACTATGTAAGCCTTAGTGTTGTTCTAGATATCATTCACCCACCTGGGAGATAGATATTTTTGTAACACTATCCTTTCTTTCCTTTTCTGTAGGGGTTCAGATAAAATCTTTCTAGAAATAGCTTCTGACATCACTAAAATTCAAAACAAGAAAAAAAATAATCTAAATATTCATATGTATAATTGATAACTTTAAACATATGTAAATAATAGCCAGTGTTCCAGACCTTATTACTTACACAGATCTAATTAAAACAAAACTCAGGCTGATTAATATGGTCATAATTTGTTGCAACAGAACTAGGTTGGTAGAGAAACCAATGACACTGGCTGACAGCTTTACTTATGAGACTGTGTCTGATTCCTAATGTACAAGTTATAAGGAACTTGTGATCCAAAGTTATTTTATAAAATTGCCTTACCTCAGAGCTATCTAGCAATATTCCCTATGGTAAGGATCAGAAGGATCCCATGAAGTGTCTTGTTTCTCCAGTGTTGTTTCAGGTCTGTTGACGAGGAGTCAATCACAGGCGTCAGAGCCACAACTCTACTCAGCATTTTAAGAGATACTTTTCCCAAACGCTACTTTTAGGCATCTGGTTCATCATGTTCCTAAACTCTTTACAGAATAAGAATACATAATCAGTACTTGCTCTTAAGCTTTATGAAATTAATTTGGTTGCACTCTTCCTTGCTGCCTCTTGGGTTTGTGGGAGGTCAGCCTCTCTTTCCTGAGCCCTACTTTCTTAAATCTAGATTAAGTTTACAGAAAAAAAATTGGCAAAGTTCAGGTTACAAGTCTATAAACCTCATGATCTGCTAAACTGTACCTACACCTGGGCAACTTGAGAAAGGTCTTACATGAGACAGATTGTCCTCTTCATGTGCTCATTTCCATAGGCCACAGGGAATTCTGCCTGCCATCTCCAAACAGGAAGCATTTGTAATAAGAAAATTTTTTCAAAAAATGAAGTCACATCAAATAGAATACGCTTCTGCAGCTCCATCAGCAAAACCATACTTCTGATGCTACACTGAGAACTACTGTCTATATTCTTGCTGCCAATAATATTTTAAAATGTGATGGAGGAGCTATGACAGTCTCCATTTTGCAGATAAGAATAGATGAGTGGGAACTTGCTCCTCTATTATTCTTCTTATCTGATCCAAGAATGATACTGGCATATTTGAAAAGATAGAGAATATTTTTCTGAACAGAAGGTAATTAATTTTTCCAATCCACAAACATTTGTTCCTATTATTCTCTATGTTTTGGGGTTTTTTTCTTAAATATTTTTCTCATTTGTTTGCAAACTTCCTTTTTGCTTGTTTACTTTTAAGTTCTCATCTTTGAGAGGGAGGTTTCCCAGCATTCTTACTAGAGGAAAGATAGTAATTATAATTTTTTCATTGCTGCAAGTTTGCACAAAACAGCTCTGCTCTAGGAATAACCAGGGGGTGTGTTCAGCTCAGCTGACAGCATAAAGGCTGCACCAGCTTTATAGGTGAGTCAGGCAGAGAGGTGCTAGTCTAATTAATCCTGTAAAAGCAAATGTGTAAGACACACAATTAGCCACTATGTGATTGTGCAGCAAAAGGTAAATGCCATGGGAACTTTACTAGCACGAAGTTAGATGCCAAAGGACTGCATGCTCTGTTAGATTTAACAGCAGCAGGATCTTGTGAATGAATGTGACTGAGTATCAGAATAAGGCACCTAAAGAAGTGCGTGAGTCCCACTTATAACCAAAAGCCCCTTTACTTGCTGTTTGATTACGTGTTTTGAGCTACCCAGTAAAAGTTTCCTGTATTAGGTCCTCTTCCTTTCAGATCCAAAATAGCCAAAAAGCAAACG
>JAWWTY010000106.1:93095752-93131241 GCA_035222235.1 Margarornis squamiger
AAGGGAAGGGAAGGGAAGGGAAGGGAAGGGAAGGGAAGGGAAGGGAAGGGAAGGGAAGGGAAGGGAAGGGAAGGATTTTCATCTCTCCTTTAGTGCTAAGATCATCTGTGCTTGTCCATTCTGGTAAAGGAGAGTGATGCTACCAGAGATATATGCTTTTTTCAGGACAAATTTTGCTGGGAATAACTAAGGGATCACCTTTTTTTTTGCATTAGGAGCCCCTATCATTCTGCAGCTCATGTTTTCAAAGGAGACAGCAGTTTATCAATGAACAGTCACAATGGCACTGGGGTGACCTGCTCCACCTCAGGAAAGCATGGCTGGTCACATACTGAGAGGTTTGTCCAAATGATTTTTTTTAACTTTATCCAACTCAAATCTACTCAGTCAAAGAACATCTATGTTTGAAGTTTCATACTATTTCAACAGTGTAAAATATTTATTGCTCCATTTATTGTAAGGGTTTTACCGCTCAGAAAAGTCTGAATTAAATCCATCTGATTCATTGTGTGCCTATGTGTGTGAGAGAGAGATATTGAGAAAGAGCTCAAATAAGTTTAACTTGGGGTTTCATTTTTAATGTAGTCATCTGAGAAGTAAAAATGTCTTTACACCATATGTTGCAGGTAGTACTGAAGAAACAGATTCTGAGAAAAAAAAATAAAAATCTTAAATATCCATGAAGTTTTATCATTCCAATTTCCTGAAAAAATAAAAGACCAATTTCAACTTGCTACCCAAATGGTCATTCACATGTTTGTCCGTGATGGGCCAGAATTTTTACCTGCATTTCTGAGGCTGTGGCTGTACAGCTTAAGTGGAACATTGCCCAGTTCAGGCACTGGGACTTTATTGCCTATGACAATTACTAGAAAAGTACCTAGTTCCTGCACCACCTGCTTGGCCCCACAGCAGCACTTACAAACCACTCCTCAGAGTTGGTTAGAGACAGGGAGCAGTCCCAGTGGAACAGCCCTGCATGCAACTATCATGTTTGGACATGGAGAGAGTTTAAAAGTATGGAAGAAGCCAGAAAACCCTTTTCAGCCTGACTAGGCATCACTGCTTTCATATGTATAGGGGCAGGGATTCCACATGTCCGTTGTGGCAATTCCTTCCTTCCTTTTTGCCTCTTGGTAATTTGTTTTATGTTAAACACTAAAAAGGTGTTACCATTAATCATTGAAAGAGAGAGAAGACAAACCCCAACAAGAGCATTACTAGACAGGAAGGAAAATATATCATATATAGTCTGGAGCCATGTAAGAAGGGTAAGGTCTGTGGATCCAGGGCTACAGTACTTATTATGGAAGGGGTTCTTTGGAGCCCTTATTTACATACTGCTGGGGGGAATATATTAAAGAAAATAGTATCCGCTGTTTTCCTTCATCTCAAAAGTCTACCGGTTTTAAGTCATGTTTTCCTCATAGATTCCCTGGTGAATTATGTAGCTGCAATTCCACCTTTAAGAGTAAATTACTGTCTAAATCCTAAACTAAAAGAATGCTTCTAAAGTTACAAAAAATGATCTTGAATGGCAGTGGACCATCATGTTTATGCAACAAAGCAGTTTCAATTAAAAAATTAATTTCACCTGAATGTATTTGCTTATAAATTGTGTAGCTAAGACTGTGGTTACATAGTCACTTTAATTTAAGACAGTGCTTTTCTGCAGCTTTAAAGTGAGCAGTTATGGCTCCCACAAATGTTAAGTTCTGCAATCACCATGGAAGCCAAGTCTGCATGAAACCCAACTTTGTCAAAAACAACAATAGAAAAAAATCCATATCCAGTTTTATAGCCAAACATTTACCAGCTCTCACTCCTATAGCACCAAAAAAGATATGGAAATAAGCACAGACAGTGAAGCAAGGTGGGTCCACACTTTTGAAAACAACCTAAATTTATGTTCATTTAAAATGACTGCATAATCATGTCTTTATATAAAGCAATCATCATGATTCCCTCTGCAATCAAGGGTAAAGAGAAGGCAGTTCCAGAGGGTGATTCATACCCTTTATTTTAGGAGAAAATGAATCACCCTCTGGAGTTGCCTGTCTTTCTCCACTGATTATGGATGGTCAAAACCTGATTTGGACTTCTTACTTTTTGATATCTACAGTATGTGTATGCTATCCTTGGTAGCCATGAAATTGGACATGAGGGGACATTTAAAAGATGGATTAAAAAAAAAAAAAAAGACTTATGAGATTCTTATTTACTGTTGGACACCAATATTTGCAGAAGTGAATGCTTAAAACAAGAAGAATTTGTTTTGTTTTGTTTTTTTTTTTTTTGTTTGGTTGGGGTTTTTTTGGTTTTTGGGGTTTTTTGTTTGTGTTTTTTTTTTTTGTTTTGTTTTGTTTTTTTGTTTGTTTTGGTATGATATAAAAATATTCATTTGGAACTTAATTGGATAAAAAAAAAAAAAAAAAAGAGTGCAAAATGTATCTCCCGAGACATGATGTATTTTATTGTGTAAATTGTATACTGAAGAACATTGAAATTTTGCTGAGTTCTATACCTAAAGATAGGGAATGCATCAGAAAGGGAAGAGCAATATGTTTTACAGCAAATGACAAAACATTATCTAAAGCAGAAAAAATGAGTTAAATTTCAGACTAAATAAGATGGAGGTTGTATGGCTAGCACAATTTGCTCAGGATTAAATGTATTGTTATGTCAGAAAATGCTAATCACTATTATCAATCATAAGGTCAATCACAGACCTCATTAAAAAGTGACAAGCATGGGATTTATAATTCCTTTAGGCAAGGTGGAGAAGAAATTAAAAATGTTTTGCTTGGGAGCAGCTGAAGCAGTGCAGGCTGCGGTGGTGCATCTCCCCACCGCCCTGCCACAGGCGACACTATGATCTGAGAAATACTAATACCTCCTTAGACTCTTAACTCATGCTGGGTTGTACAGGCAAGGATGGTGGTAAACACAAAGGCTAGAAAATCATTTGATTACTATAACTAGTTATTTTATTTTATTTATTTTTATTTTTTATTTTATTTTATTTTTTTCTTTCCCAGCTATGTGCTGATCTCAGGTCTCTACAGATTTTGTATCTTATCTACCTGCTTGTATGTCTTTTGCTTGGAAGGGCAGGACAGCAGTCAGCTTATTGCATTGGACCTGGTCTCTGCTGGGACTCTTAAGGTACTCATAAACTTGTAAATAAAACTGATCGGGCACTGCTTTTTGTCACAAATGATAGCCATGCAGTAAGCTCTCTAATGAGCATCCAAACTACCATCTAGGAAAAGTGTTTGTTCCCTACCATCCCATAACTAGGCACAAGGTGTCATCTACCTAAAATGCAATTTGGCCTAAGCCAGAACAATGCCAGAGACTGTGCTAACACTGCAACATTATGTACAACAGCTCATGCCCATGCCCTGAGCTCTCATAAAAGCTTAGGAATCATGTACTTTCCAGGATGAACATCTTCTGTTGACTGTCCCATTTCTGTTCACTGTGCCTCTGACCATATCTTTCCTGGATTGTCATCTCTGCAAATTGCAGCATGGAAAGCAATTATTCATTTCTGGATAGCTCCCCTTAGCTTGTAGTTGGCCACCACAGGCCATTGTTAATTCTTAGTACATGAGACTTCCACATGTCTGAGTGTCAGATCTGTCAGAGACAGAAAAGCAATCAGAAAACCAAGAGGCAGTTAGAAGGGGAGAAAAGCAACCTTGTGGTATTCAGAGACAGGGAACACTTGGGACCACAGGCTAAGATAGAAGGTAGAGGTGACTGTACTCTAGGCAAAGAAGCATGTTGTCCTTTGCCCCCAAAGTTTGCAGAGAAAGAGCATTAATATGTATTCCTGAATGGAAATGACACCAACAAAATATGTGACTCGTATCACCCTTTTCCCCTGCTAATGGGAACAAGCCAAGAAGGGCCCAGACATTTCCCAGTTTTTGGTGTAACTCCATGTACATAAGTGTTTGACAGCAGTTTTGACCAACAACTAGACTTTTGAACTGTATTTGTATATTTTTGTCATTCTCTGTTCAAGACTGAAATATGTTAGGTTTAGTATGGTATAAACCCCCTACAGTTGTTGTATCCGCTTTATCGAAACTGGAGCCCTAGTTGAGAATAGTAAGGCTGTAAATGTTCACATTTTGAAAGGTTCAAAATACCAAGACTATGAGCAAACAGGTACAATGTTTCTGAAATGGCTTGATTTGTCCGTGTAATACAAACAAGGACATAAAGCAGCTTGAAGCATAGTTTTTCCTCTGTTAGAAGCAAACAACAAAAAAAAAAAACCAAAAAAAACCCCAAAAATCCCTCTGCCCACCCCCCAAAAAAGAAAACAAACACGCACACACACACACACACACACACACACACACACACAAAATCATACACTGTTTTTCCATATTTAAATAACATTTGAAGGACATTTAAAGATAAAACCGTTTCAGGCACCAACACAAAGGTATTGCAGTTTAATAGAAAGTTGCTAACTATGAAAATTATAAAGTACTTCAGAGAAAAACCAGTTCATTTAGTAAATTTCTCAGAGAAGTACTACACTATATACTTGGCCATCAGTATTAGAAGTTCTTAATAATTATGGGCTTTTACTTTCCCAATAGTTTCTTTTCTTCCCCTAGACTTAAATAATACATTAAACTCCTTAATATGTGAGTTTTGCTCAAATAATTGAAATTTTTCTTATGGAGCAGATAGTGGTAACTAATAGTCAACACAATAATTTTTCTTGAAGGCAAGCTGAAAATGACAAACTAGTGTCATCTTTTCTTAATTCCTGGTTTACTAGGGTATGGTTTAATGCTAAATGACATTTATGGATTAATGCTGTGTAATCTGAATATGCTGATGGAAATGACTTCAGAAAACAGACAGGCTGAAAGCAAAGTTTAGGGAAAGTGATATTGCCCAGGGACTACCTTGGGCTTTTGAAACATGCTCCACAAAGCACTAAAATGTAGTTTCTAAAGAGACTGTAGGTTTCAGTTTACTTGCATCACTCCAGAATTTTATCCAGTATGTGATGTTAACTGGGATAAACCCAGCTAAGACACTTCAAAGAACACTCCACAGTTATCTTTTCAAGTAGACTCAACAATCCGACTGTATTCTATGATCCATTATGGCAGTACAAGTCACACAATTATCCTCCAGACAACATGTCACGCAGGTTACATCATGCAGCTGAGTACACAGCATAAGAGATAAGGGTTCAGAGAAAAGTCCCAAGCCTCTGGTCCACCTAAAAGAAACTCTGCAGTCATAAAGTAGAGGTTTTAAAAAGTTCCTTGAATGCATACTTTTAAAGTTGCATTGTGCAAAAGGAGAACTTCCTTTTCAGAATGCATCTCATGTGGCACTCCATTGTATTAATCTTTGCATTACCTTCCAGGACCAACTGTGACAAGTCTCAAAATGTACCTGTGTCATGAAAGATGTCATTTTATTTCCATTAAGTTGAATTAATCCACCTGTTCTTTCCTGCTGAGATTTATAGCAGGTAGTATATGGGAAAAACTCCAGCTACTTTAGACCTGCAGAGTGGAATAGAATGGATTTTGCTGTTACAGAGTGACTGCAAAACAGAAAGTATCTTGAAATATATTATAGTACAAAAAACATGGACTCATTCCTGGAATGTAAAATCTATTTTAGATTTCCTATATGTTGCATGGATGGTATTGATGGATGTCTGTCCTACATAACAGTAGCTTGCTGAACTTAGCTTGGACAGGGATTTACATATCAAGCAATATTAAGTCTGAAGAGCAAAAAAGTATTTTTAAGCCCTGTATTTCCACCTTACTTCTTGATAACAGTAGCACTGCAGCTGAGGAATAGAATTGTGTCATTAAAAATTGCTACAGGGGTTACACAGTAAATAGGAACCTTCTAACCTTGGAATTTTATTTGTGAAAAAAAAAAGAAAAAATTTTTAAAAAAAAGTAAAGAAAGGAAAAACAACTTAGCCAGAAAAGTGTACTTCTATTCTGAACATTTTTCAAAGTAAAAGTTCTTACTCTATTTGTCTCAGATGAATGTTAGAAGTAAATGCATCATAAACCCCTGACAGATTATTCTACATGGTCTTAGATGTGGTTCTAATGAATTTATTGTTAATACAAATCTATTTTCCCAGTTACTCTGTTTAGAACACCTGTATCTATTTTCTATCTTTTAAGTGTACATGATGGCTCTCAATCATCTGCAGGTCAATTTCAAAAATATTGGTAAATTTTAGATGTATTCTGTTCTACAAAATTTTGAGATTCACTGGATCATTTCACTGATGGTGTCCAAATGTGTCTTTCTATCACGTTAGTATGCTCAGTATCCCTTTCTTGTACATTCATTTTTATATGATTTACTTCATTTGACCTCAGCTTGTGGGACACCTTTCTCTGTTGATTTCCCTTTATCTTTTATCCCTATTTTCCCTGTCCTTATGGTCAGCTGCTAGGCTGGCTTTGTACTTTGAGGGACGACCATTTCAGCATAGTTTTCATAACTGCTAATTGAATTTAACTTTCAATATTGTATTGGGTTTACCTGGGAACATTTAGCTAGCAGAGGGGCTGTAGCACTAGCTTCTGTGAGAAGATGCCACAAGCTACCCCTGTGTCAGAGACAGCTAGTTTCAGACAGCTCCAAGACAGACCCAGCACTGCTAAAGCCAAGTCCATCAGTGACAAGAATAGCACCTCTGTGATAATATATTTAAGGAGAAAAATACTCCTGCAACAGCAGGTAGGAAAGAGGACTGTGAATATGTGACAGAAACAACTGACATCTAGGTCAGTGAAAGAGGGGGAGAAAGTGCTCCCAGCACCAGAGCAGAGTTCCCCTGTGGCCCATGATGAAGATCATGGTAGAGCAAGCTGTCCCCTTGCATCCCATGGAAGTCCATAGTGGATCAGATATCCACCTGCAGCCCATGGAGGACCTCCATGCTGAAACACATGCCTGGAGGAGGCTGTGACTCTGTAGAAAGACTATACTGGAGCAGGCTTTTAGCAAGACATGTGACCCCATGGAGACAGGAACCCATGCTGGAGCAACTTTGCTGGCAGGACTACTAACACTGTGGGCAACCCACACTGGAGCAGTCTGTTGCTTAAGGCATCTAGTCAGCTAGCCCACACTGACACTTTCAACACTTTCACTGTGTCCAGAGCAGAATTCACTGATACTGAAGAAACACACAGTTTTCCAAACTACCTCCCCTCTCCCAATGATATGATTTCTTTCCAGGGTGGTCTGCTTCCTGAGGAGGGCAAGTGTCAAGTTCTCATTAAATTTGTCTTCACTATCTTCCTAATGTGTTTTGATTAAGACAAGAGTGCAATTGTGCAAGTGTTCCTCACTGGTTTGATGTCATTTAGCAGAACACAAAATGTAACTCCACTGAATGACAGCACAATTCCATTACTCTAAAAGCTACTTGAGACATACTGTTGTGGACTGGGACAGTGCTAGGGTGGGACAATACATATGTTTTTAATTCTCCATTAGGAAAATCCTTTACACATATTATGAAATATATATCCTGGAATAAATGAGCTCTGTATCCATTGCGTTTGCCGTTCATAGTGTAAGAGACACACTGTTGAATAGATGAGCTCCATCAGATCATTTAAAGGAAAGGCCGAAAACCAATCTTTCTTGAAGTGTAAAAGTGATAAGGCACGCATGCTGATTCCATGTTTGGATGAAATATGGAAGAATAGTTATGGAATTAGGGAACCCAGTATTAAATTAGGCATTATCTTGGAAATTTTAATACTAGGATTGAATTTAGTGCTAAGCAGGTGACATTAGATTACCTGGGTGAACATTCACAAGTCATTTAGCCACACAAATTCCACAGCCTTTCAGCAAATTTATGATAAGAGTATTCTTACACTATGAGAATACATACATTAAAGGCTTTCAGATATTGGCTATTCAATGACAAACTGTATGAATTGGAGAAATATGAGCAATGCACACATACACTTGGCGTAGCAGAATGTACTTCTGTGTGGATTTTCTCCCTTTCAGTTCTAAAATGGGCCTGATTTAGAGATCAATAGGATTTTAAATAAATTTGATTCCTTATGTTTCTTTTAATCTAAAAATTGTATTTTTTCTCCCTGAGGATTTTGATATGTGAAAGTTTATTTGGTATCAAAACCAGAAACCAACATGTTGCACTGAAATAAAAGTTTTTGACAGAATGTATTCATTGTTTTCATTGAAATAATGTATTTTAAACATCATTGAATTTAGGCATTTGATTCTCTTTATTTTGCAGTTTTGTTCTATTGGAACATTCTATCTGTTTTGCTACATTTAATTTTGAAGTCAATTTGTTTGTCTAGTCATGCTAGTTCATTCACATTTTTCACTTCTTGTATGGATAGCAAATGGAAGGGCAAAGGGATCTATTGCATTTCCTCATATGTCCTTTTCACCTCTATTTGTGTTTCCCTAGAAATAGCAGCTTATTTGACAGGACAGTCTAGAACAGAAAATGTTTAGGGACCTTGAGTTTTTATCTCTAGCCTCTCAGAGCACCAAAATGTTGCCTTTATTAGTTTTTTTACACTGTTTTTCACCATAATAAATGATGTCTGCACAACATTCTTGCAAGACACTTAAGTGGTATCACAATTTTGCAGACTGGGATTGGTGACAGTGTGAAGAACAAGAAAGGTAGAAATTCTAATAAAATATGCAATTACCACAGAAATTCAGCTCTGATTTTCAATTAAAATTGCCCTACTACTCCTATTTGTGTTTTTTGTTTGTTTTTTGTTTGTTTGTTTGTTTTTTCTTGGGGGGAAGAGCAAGTGACTTACCAGAAGTGTGACAGACAATCAGTGCCATGGTTAAAAACAATCTGCAACTCATCTTAGTCAATGCCTCCCCCATATCTTTTCTTTTTGATGTCTACTTTTCACATCAACAGCTGGTTTTATAGTTCTATTTGTTGCTTTTGGAAGCCCCAACTAAATTACCAGTGCTGGATGCTTATTTTTATTTTATCCATTTGTAATATGCACTTATGGCATAGCCCTGAAATTAGGGAAAGCAATTTTATTCCAATCCTGCTTGTCATAATTAAATCTGTACTACTAAAATGACATGAAGGAAAATGACACGGCCCAGGTCACATCATATCCATAATGCTAAAATCTCTTCATCCAAAATGGATAGCCCCATTCACAATTACTATGTGAAACAAGTTTCAGGCCTTGTGCCCTAAAGAGTGTGTCATTTGTTCATATAAAACAGAAGAGATTGAAGCAGTAGGACCTACACCAGCACACAGCTCCTGGGGTGACAAAGGCACTCTTGAGAGATACTTGAATTCAGGATGCTGTTCCAAACTCAGAAGACCAGAGATCTGACTAGAAGTCTTTGACTTACCAGCTGAATATCCTCATTTTGGTCTACTTGCCATAGTGAGATATCTTCTTATATGTAAGTCCTCAAGTCTTTATTGTACAAGACTAAATGTGTAAGAACACAGGCCACATCTCACCCAAACATGAGATGATTGGGGGATGATTGGGGAATATACTGCTCTGGAATGCTCTGTAACTCAGTGTCCAAAAATTTTGCCCTTTACAAAATTATCCACAAAAAAAAAAAAAAAAAAAAAAAAAAAAAAAAATGGCAGCAAGAAGTGTAGGACTCTCTTACAAGATTAAGTCTTTACCTTCTCTATGGTGTGAGATGGGAGTTCTGTTTGTTGAAATACACATCTATTGAATAAGAGCAATATTTTGTGGGAATATTGTGAGAAAATGTTTGCTTAAGACTGCATTACTATGGTGACAAAGATGGAGAAGTACAATGAATGGAGATCTAAATACTGATTTTTACCAGTGAACGATGAAATGACAAAAGTATGAGGCATCTGAATACCTGTGTTCAGTTTGGTCACTGCTTATCACTATTTTCTGTCATATTTTGTGGGTTGGGATTTTTAAGATTCTTTGAGGGAAAGAAAGGGTCAAGTATACTGAGTAAAAGGGCAAAAAAAATAGACTAACAAAAGTACATATTGTAGTTATCTAGGAGAAAATTCAGGATGTGTATATAGCAAACATAAGGTAATTGTAAGGTAATTATTTTACACTTTCACTTAGTGTGACGTGACACCACTGTTGTGAATAAGGGTCATGGAAAAGTAGCAAAAAATGTAATATGCTTTACAGTGGGTTACCCATATTGGACAGATATACGCTTTAGGGGGAAAAAAAAACACAAAAATTTACCTCAAGAACAAGGGCAATAAAAAAATCTCTTGCTTTTCTAAGGGACAGGAATTTGTTGGACTAAGGGACATAAATATGTAGTCTACAGTTGAGTTTCTAGGATGTTGTTCATAATATGTGGATTTCCTCCAGGTAACTTGTAAATAAAACACATATTTTCTTTTATTTATAAATAGAGTTTGTGTATTGTTACATTAAAAGCAAGGAAGTTATTCATGGTTGTGAAACCCAATGCTCAAATATATTAAAACTAAATGAAACAGAAAAGAGATAGGAAAATACAAATGGAATAAGAGCTTTTAGCTGTTTAAAATATTTTTTTTACCTAAATGTAAATATTGAGGACCTTTCTTTGAAAGATAAAAAATGTCATAATTTGAAATTTTTTATTTAAAGTACTTTGACTTGGCAATTTTTTTTTTTATATTAAGGAAGTTTGTGACAAATATGTGCAAACTTTAGCATATTCTTTTGGGAAAAAAAATAAAATAAAAAAAAAAACAAGCAAAAAAACCTTTAATATCCTAACATGAGTGATATTAATATCAAAATTGAATGAATATCAAACTAGTAAAACTTACTGGTAACTCCTATGCTGTATATAGCTGCACACAAAAATGAAGAAATCCTCAATTGTAAAAAACATATGCTATGCCGATAAGGTAGATCATCACCATTTTACAGACAAGAAATTTGATTCTAATTTAATGGTGCACTTGACCAAAGAGTAAGCATGAATAACAACATTTTCTGGGATATTTGTACTATATCCACAGTAGGGGCAAGGCCAGAGTCAACCACGATTTTATCTGGACTGCCTAACAAAAGTTTCTATCAATGGACACCAGCAGCATGTGGAAGAGATGTGTGAAACAGAGAAGGCTTCATGAGTGGGACGTAAATACCTAAATCTTTCCTCAGTTTTTACCCAGAACATAATTAGTGCACACACACAGGTACAAATCCCGGGAAATGGTGCTGCTCCCACTGCCTTATACAGAGAGGCTTGTGCAAGGTCATGAAATAAGACAGTGTCAGAACTTGGTTCGACTGCAGGCTCTAGATCACTGTCCTTGCCTTGGATGTGCAGGGTTTTCATATTCTTTACATATTAACCACTTATGAAGAGCTAAGTAGACTGCAGTCATTAAGAAGGATGAGCTTTTTCTGCGATTCTCACTCTGTGGAGACAAGCATGTTGATGAAATCGTATTCTTGCAAGCAATACATCGTTAATAAAACAATTATTTCAAAAAGGTAGAACCAACAAATTAATTTAGAACACTGAATAATAATTTGATTTGTCTTCAGCCATGGAAGCCAGAGCTATTATAATAGTGTTAAAATCAAGAATCTGTGCCAAAGATTCAGTTTGGATAAATAAATCATCAGAAGAGACATCTCAAAACCCAATACAAAAACTGAGGAATCTGACCACTGTTTTAAGCTCTGACCCATTGTTGTGATTTAACCTCAATTGGCAAGCCACTCACTCATCCCCCTGCCCCCAGTGAAATCAGGAAAAGAATTGGAAGGGTAAAAGTGAGAAGACAGGAGTTGAAAAGACAGTTTAATGGACAAAGCAAAAGCCACACAATCAAGCAAAGCAAAACAAATTCATTCACTGCTTCCCATGGGCAGGCAGGTATTCAGTGATCTCCAGGAAAGCTGGGCTCCATCACATTGGGAAAACAAATCCAATCACTGCAAAGGTCTCTTTGTTTCCTTCTTCTTCCCCAAGGTTTATGTGTTGAGCACGAGCCCATATGGTATGCAATATCCACTGGGTCAGCTGGCCTCAGCTGTCCTGGCTGTGTTCTCTCCCAACTCCTTGTGCAGCCCCAACCTCATTGCTTGTGGGGTTATGTGAAGAGCAGAAGAGGTCTTGGGTCTGTGTCAGAGTTGCTCAACAATAATGAAAACATCCCTGTGTTACCAGCACTGTTTTTATCACAAATCCAAAATACAGCCCCATGTTAGCTACTGTGAAGAAAATGAATTCTAATCCAGTCCAAAATCAGCACACATATCCAGACTAGGAATTATTGGTCTCATAGGGAAGTTGGAGAGTGATATGTACTTTTTTATGACATTCTTATTCTGATACAGTGTACAATGAATACACAATTATTCTGGGATAAAAGTAATATTACCATCATTTTAGGAACCAATGTAACACTAACAAAATAGTCTTTCCTTTATATGAGCTTCATATACATTGAGGCCTCAGAACTTTTTCGCAGTCATTGAAGTCATGAGACCTGGAGGATAAAAGATGAGAGAAAATTATTAGTATATGCATGTAGCTGTCAGTGTGCATGACATAGAGAAAAATTAAGTATTTCTCTTTTTATCATATAAAGACAATAGCCTGCTATTAAAATTAAGGCTAAAACATGCTTCAAAATAATCTATAAAGTATTGTCACATTTATTTCCATATATTATTAATATTATGAGCGGGCTCAGCTCATTTGCTCTCACATGGTTACATAAAACACTTTACTCAGGATATCTGGGATATAGGATATTCAGTTGGAGATGGCAGACACAATTCAAGACTTTGGGAAGACCTTTCTAGCTGGACTTGCATTTGAGTAAACAAATATGACAGCTTAAGGTATCTCAAATGAAATTAGATACACTACATGTGGATGAGTGCATCAAGCCTCCACTGTCCCATAACTGAATCACTCACTATTCTTCACTGGCTGCATTAACTGGAGACCTGATCTCCTTTCAGGCAAAGCAGGCTGTCCCACTTGACCTCAGTAGAATATCAGTAGGTCTTAATAACTCTTATAACATCTGTGTCATATCTGAAAGCCCCATTTGTTTGTTTATATAACCTACAATATCTTAATTGACAGTGGGCATCTGTACTTCAAAAATTGCATCCCCTCTCTGGGGCTTGGTTGGCTGAACAGCTCTCTGAGAATCATTGGGCATATTGACTACATTTGCACAGCCTAAGACAGCTTTTGACACTCATCACATACTTAAACACTCACATATATGTGCCTAAATCTAGCTATTATATTTAACATGAATTCCAGCATAAGAGCTACATCAGGTTGCTTCCAAAACCCCAGACTGAGGCATGAATTCCACATCCATATTGCAAGCAGTAGGAACATTTTAGAGGAACGTGAGATGGATGTGATATCCCATAAACTTCCATAACATCCCCACTAATCTTCATTCCTCTAGTATATGATTTTTTCCTCTATCTGATATTTAAAAGATAGTCCTTGTGTAGTCTTCATCTGCCTCCTTCCAAATAAATGCATATTAAACTGTTTTCATCATTGTTTTCCAGTGCTTATTAGCACAAGCTCTGAAGAAGGGAAAATGAAGATCAATACTTTAAATATGTGTCTTTCAGTGCCTGCCTGCATCAGAGTCTTTCAGTCCAAAAATGTGAGCTTGGTCAGCCCTCTTCATCTGGTTCACCTGAATCCCACTAGAACAGGATATATATTGCTCCCTAAAGAATCCACTATTAAGGCTTACTAGCATGTTCTGTGGATACCTCTTCCTGCTATTTGTAAAAGGACTCACATTACCTGCTGCTTTGAAGTGAGACAACAGAAATGGCAGAAGAGGACACTACTCAAAAATACTGAGAGACTGGTACATTCCAAGGAGGAGCTAAAAAAGCCAGAGTGAATTTGAGAGCAGGGAATTTTCTTGCACAGGGAATCAAGTCAAAAGATGGTGCATTTGTCACTATGTGACAAATATACATTTTATACTGGGAAGATTAAAAAACCCATTATCTCTTTCCAGTATATTGTTTTCCTCTAATATATTCAATTTATGATCAAAAATAGATCTTAGAGCAAGAATGCCCCAAGCAGTACTCCCTGACATTAATTTCATCCAGCATTCCAGAAGTCACACAAGATACTACAAAAAGTGTCTGTCTCCTGGCTCATTCTTAAATACCCCACCAAAAAAAGAAAAGGTGAAGTCTAAGAAGGTTTGTCTGCATTTCATAGAGGCCCCCAAAGTAGGGGGCCATAAATTTCTCTGAAAAATGCAGAAACCAGAAAGAAACACCCTTCCAATTTGATGTCTAAATCAAATTAGTGGACTCTCTGAACAGGAATTTAGTCAGTTCTCCTAGACAGAAGTGTCCACAGAGATCATCAAAGGATTTCCCTTTCTGAACCCTGGACCTTTTGCAGAGCCTAATTTGGACATGACCCAACTCATTTTTATTTTTTTTTCTTGTACAAATACGTGTATTGAACATGGCAAATTAATCATCTACAGATCCTTTGAATTCCATCTATTCAGGACAGAAAAGAAGATGCTCCCAGATTCTTTGCAGATCAAGAGCACTTCTGAAGATTATACCATTTCTTTTGCCTTGGAAACATTTGTTTGGAAGAATGGCTGTTAACAGACTACAGCTTCTCTCTTCAGACTTACTGCAACTTATGCGTATGGTGACTATAAGGCTTCTTTGGACCTGGGATTTGAAACATTAAAATGGACTCTAGAAAATAACTTTTCTGGCATTTTTAGAGGGAATAGTCTCTCAGAAAAGAAAGAGAGGTCAAATCATGACCAGCTGCCTGCAGAATTAATTCCCAGCCATGAAGCCTTTTCCTCTGTCTTTTTTAGCTCTCTTTCAGTTCACAGATGGGTGTCCCCCCTGTGCTTGTCTAAAAAGTTTATGAAAGCAGCTTGAGCTTAGCAACATGAGCAGGGCAAAAGAAGAAAGAAAATATATTTGCTATGAACTTTCTACATAGTTCTGAGAGCTGTGCTCTGATGAGGTTCACAAGTCAGTGGCTGATCAGTAAGACAATACCTGCATGAACTGCACTACAGGAATGAGGAGAAAAGAGCAAGGAGTTGAAGGAAGACAACAGCAAGGGCAGCAGATTTATGCTGTCTGGGAATATTTTGAATCCCAACACACACCCTTTCTGTTTGAGGCTTCTATAACTATATATTGTTGCACAGTAGTTGCCAGTAGTCTTTACAGCTGTTGAGAAAAGTGGTAGTGTCCAGAACAAACTTTATGATTGCTGAGATGAAAATATGAGAAGCATAGAATTATGATGAAACAGGTAAAAAAACCTGTGGGTAGATGTGAATAGTAGCTATAAAAGACAATTGGACATACAAGTGTGTTGAGGATGCCAGGTTGTCTGAAGGGTAACCTTGAGGCTCACATGCAGAGTGTTATTTGGGTTAATAGCCCCAGACCTGACTTTTAACAGTACTGTTAGAGAACAGTCTCCATGATGAAGGGAGTGCGATAAAATGTCTGAAAGGAAATGAGACAGAGTGGAGGATGATGAAAAAAGGGGTACAGCCATTTTAATCATGGCAGTCCACACGAATTGTTCTCTATTTGCCATCCTGGGGAGGACTCAGGTTCTGAGACTGAGAGTCTGGCCTGTGATTTTTCTGTCACACAGGAAGATTTCCTCTCAGCCATCATTTTTTTTGGAGTAGTCCCCCAGGAAACTGCCAGAGCATGGCACCTTGCATGGGCCAAAGCAGTGAGACTGCATGGTCTTAAGAACAAGTACAAAGACAGAGCACACAGACTTTCTTTTCTGCCATATGGACTAAAATAAATTTAGAGTAATGAGGTCAGATAAAGAATTATCAAGACAGTTTGAGGATGAGGATGTGCACTGGGCACCTGGGAACAGAATGTTTTTGTAGCTTTTCAGTATATCATTCTTGTTACACCTTTCCACATTCATTATTTTGAGTACAATGTCTGGAAATTTGGCCCTATATGTATTGCTTGCACTCAGCCATATGACAACATAGTCTTAACTGATAGTACTTCACCATAATTCAGAGGAAGATACCCTTGCTGAAGTGGTAGAACTTCTTGGTTGTTCTAGAGATTCATAGAGTTTCTTGGGTGACACCATTCAACAACAATGGGATATATGGATCCAGGCACTCTTTTTGGCAAACTTCACCCCTGTGTGGGTAATCCAAAGCCCTTTGAGTGGAGCAGCCCAGTGTAGTGTTTCATCCGAAGTCCTTTAGCAGGACCCAGTCTTCAAGTTTCAGGTCATGGCACAGCACACCATTTGAATCTTGAATCTGTATGTGAATTTTGAACGTCTGAAGACTCCACAGAATGAAATCCACCTTTTCCATGAGTGGCCAGCCACGTGCTGTACTAAGACTGAGGCTCTTCATAGTGTAACAGAATCTAGGTCTCATTTTTAGCACTGAAAGAAAAGAGTGAGGGATTCACAGTACCCTTGAGAAGGTCTGGTCCAGGTGTACTTTTACACTGGTAAATAAAGGTAAACAGAAAATGTGAATTGAGGCAAATGGGGATAGAGAAGAAGGCACAACATAAGTCAATAACAGCAAAATTAAGAGAGCAGGGATGGAGGTTGAAACAGTCAAGGGTTAGGAATAACTGGGTGGCTCATGATAACAAAAGCCTTGATTTTTCAAAGAACTTGGAAAAATCTCCGAATTTTATTCATCAAATTTCCCCTTTTTCTTTTCTGGTGAACTGTATGTTTCTGTTACAGGGTGACTGGGATGGTATTAATACACCTTGCTCCTTTAAGAAGCAGATGACAGGGCAGATGCCACCCTCAGCTTCTCAAAAAGTGGGTATTAGGGAACTGTTGGGAATGCATGATTAATTTTGCATTTATTTTTTACTGGTTAGATGCTGAGAGCTTTTTCCAGTTATTAGAATGGGAAGCCCACTGTTTCTAAGGAACCTGGGAGAGGAGCTTCAAGTCAATGGAGTTAAGACTGTAACACTTCAACAGTTAGCAGTGTGATCAGATTTCTGCTCTGATGATATAGGATGTCCAAATATACACCATCTGGGAACTGACAAATTGTGCCTCCTAGTTTGCACAACAGATCCATTCCCAGCAGATTCACATGGACTGAGGAGGAAGGAATGCCTCTTGCTCAGTGGGAGAGGAGCATGTGAGTGAGTTGGTTCAGACACAGCATGAGGGATAATGAGTCAACCAAACCCTGCAGCATTACCTTATAAGTAGGTTTCAAATATGGGCTTTCTGGAGATTAGAGAAAGAAGCTCCGCTTTGAATCAGAACTTCAAGAAGGCTATTGTTGGCATGCAGAGTCACAGTAGAATCAATTTGAAAGACATTATAATACTCTAAATCTAAATCTACTTGCAACTCTGCACTTGAATGGTATAAGGTAGGGTGTCTGGCATCATCAGATGCAGGGATATCTGCCTCAGGTGGATTTTGAACTAGAAATGCTGGCTGGGCTGCAGGTGGAAGAAATGCACTGGGGGGCCTCCAAGGGTCGAAGAGATCATCAGGATGACCAGGACATGGAGTTATAACTGTTGCAGAAACACTGGATGCTAAACCTGGGCACGGAAATTTAGGTGCTGCAGCTGAAGTTTTCATCTGATTTCACCTTTTCAATTTGTTCTTCCATTGCCATATTATTATCCTGTAAGCTAGCTATAATGGACTTCTGCCGATGGTTGTTCATCTCCTTTGTCCCATAAAAAACAAGCATCGATTTGCCTTGTTTTATTGTCTTCTAGGCAATTGCAAAGGTTAAGTGAACTCATTCAGGTCATCTGTAAATTGCAGTTCTAGTTTGGCACAGCTGCAGTCATTCCACTGCTGGGCCAGGCTGGAACATGTGTGGTCATACACCATTGTGACACATGGAACCTAACAAGACTTTCAGATCTGGACAGGAGGAACTTTGATACATTTGCAGATTTTTTTTTTCAGTGAGGGAATGAAAAGCAAAGGACTATTCATGACAAAGAGACAGGAGAAATTCAGGCATCCTTAAGAAGACAGTGCTTCAGCTTTATCTTCTCAAAGCAAAATGCTTTCAGAGCCTAAGCTCATTCTACTATTTTTTTCCAGTAAGTCTGGGCCCACAGAGGACCCTTCAGAACCAACAGAAATTGCTCTGTGATCAGAGATTTCATCAGTCTCAAATGTCTTCAGAATACAAAACTTACCAGTATTCAGTTCACCAAAGATCAAACATTCATTAATTTTAACCCAATCTTTACATTATAGTCAGAAACTAAAGCAACATGCAGATTATTTACTGCTGTTGTGATGGCCAGGCAGGAGATATGAAAGAGGAGAAGGTCCACTACCTATGCAATTGAGATTTTAAAAGGAGAATCTCTAGCTTCCTAGCTGTGGTGGCATTGTGTTGGGTGTCCACTCTGGCTCCAGTCTGGTCACAAGTGTGCAGTAATCCCACTTCTAAAACTAAATTGTTGGGGAAATTTTGTCACACACCTTGAAGTGAATTTAGCACACATTTCTGCTTTAGTACAAAGGGATATAAAATGCAACACGTTGGGCAGTGTTCCACCACCTCCTTATGCTGTTCAACGGACAGGCTGCAGAGATGCAGCATGAGATGATTCTTTACACACAATTGTAACAGCCATGTTATTACATCATCACATCATCACTGCAGTATTTCCCACCTTATCTGCAAGAGGACTTCTCCTCCCTTGAATGGAGCTGCTGTTCTAGCATTACAGCTTCTTCAGTTCCTGGCTCTTGCCTGCAAAACCAATAACTCTACAGTCCCAAGTTATTATTGCTGAGCAGTTACAATCTGAATTTCCCCTTCACAGGAGTGCCTAGAAGCTCCAGTCACAGAACAGAGTCTCTCTGTGCTAAAGTGCTGATGAACACAGAAGAGACGGTCAGCCTGTACTGAAATGCCTGCAGCATGGCTTCCTGTGTATTATTAACAGGAGCAAACATACTCCTCTGGGTCTGTTTAGACTATGAAAACATAGAAGAATTTAGCATCTCTAGCTAAATTGTTGTTCTGTTGTTTGTTCTGTTATGTGGATAACAGAACAAAGAAAATAAGAATACTCTATTTTGCATGTACTCATCAGCAGAACGAAGACTTCCACGTGCTAAGTTGTATATTTCAATTACAGTATTAAGTGTACCTGCACACAACATTGTATTTTCCCTACTGTTGTCAGGTGTGCAAGCACTCAGATCTATAAAAGTAGATAAAGGAAAGCAAAATAAAAAATAATTTGGTTTTGTTATTAATTACTTTCTTCCAGGCTTATGATTTCTGCTCTGTTTATCTTTTTGCTAAATTTTAATTCATTAGGTTGTTGTTCTACAAATATCCAGAAATAAAAATCTAAAACATTAAGCAAGATATTTGGAGAAGAAAGATTTGCATGCATAGTTAATCAAGATACTATAGTGGTACCCTATTATTTGGTGATCTACCATTCACTATTAAGTGAAAGTGCTGAGTTATGACTATCCATTGGCAAGGACTGAATTGTATTTGCAAATAACTTCCACTGGCAAAGACAGTCAGAAACTTTTAATTATCCAAAAAATACTGAAGAAAGAGAGAATATAAACTAATCAGATTCTTCTTCAATGAGAATTGCTAACCAGTTGATAGCAAAATCATTTGCTCATCCCTCTAAGAATTTGTAAAAGAAGAAATTAGTTTAAGTTTGTTGCAACACAAAGATCAGACCGCACCTGCAATCTAAGTTAGTTTGTCTCTCTTCAGTAGAAGGAATTTGTAACCTTTGGGTTTTGTTTTTCTCTTTTTCATGGTTTATTCAGTGCTGGGAGTCAGCTTTGACAACCAAGTGGATCAAGGAAACACACACAGTTCATCAACTAAAGATATATTACAGCAAGAAGAGCTGTCAGTTAAAGTTTAACAATTTAACTCCCAAAGGAGTTATCTTTCAGTTTAGGTATGGAGGCAGTTTGAGGAGCATGCCAGCTTACTGGCACCAGTGATCTAGGAAGGGAAAACCAGAAACCAATGCAAATGCAGTTTTAGTAGCAGCAATGAAATATGACTAGCCCATCAGTCAAGGACTAGATGCCATATGTTTATTAAAGAATATTATTCATTGATTTTCAGAAGTCATCCAACCACTGTACAAGTACTGGTTGAAATTTTCTTAAGTGCAGAATAGAAGTTTTTCTCTGTGTTATTGATCATTCTGTATACTGTGGTGACTTCTTACCTGAAACTGTGATGATCAGAGACTCATCATTTGGTAATTTAGTGCTTGCTTAGCTTCCCTAGTGATACAGAGGAGTCTATTAAGAATTGCAGAATACACTGTTACTATGTTTTAGCACATGTACCCCTGTGCTGTCTTTCATTATCTTTACCAGCACGCTCTGCAGCCTGGAAGGATACAAGACAATCCAAAAAGCAGAATTGGAGGTATTTCCTTGCCATAACAATGTGCTAAGAAGTCAAGGGATTTATTACTCACTTAATGCTTTTCTGACCATGCATGTGATCTTGCAGCAGTCTTCTGCTGAAGCTCCTCCCTTGTGGAATTTACAATAGAGCTCTCAGTTTTTATTAACTTTAGGGAGGAGGACACTGAGAGAGTAGCACATGTTGAAGCATCTGTATGAATGTGGAGTAGACAAAAGAGAGAAACAGGTTCAGAAAGAGATTTCATCTTCTTTTTACAAATACAAGGTGAGAAACCGAAAGGCTCCATACCTGACACCATGGAGGAAACAGATATTAGAAGGCTGCTGTGTTGGATGGGATGGGAACAGATAGACAATAGTACAGGAATGGTCAAAAAGACAAACATTCATGTCTTCTCATCACGAATGAGAGACATATATCTCTCCATTAACTTCTTTCAAATGGTCCAAATGCAACACATATGCCTACTTCTTATTCAGAACTTTTAATTTATACCTAAATTAGCATTTATGGATGACCCTGTTTTCAAGAAGATGCTGATAACTTTAGCAAAAACTGTAGCAGTCTTACTGATTATTACCGGTATTAGATAGCTAGAGGAAGGAGACGACCTTCTGACTAAGCAGATACTAAGTTTTCACTAGACAACACATACACTACAAGAGAAACGTCTCTGCCTACGTTTCAAGAACGCTATGCCATCAAATAGATTTATTTTTTTTTCACTTTTCATGACAGGAGAAGAAAATAAAAAAAGCTTACTGCTAGTGAGCTGAAGCTTTAGGAACTCTTGTGATTTTGCTGAGTTCTAGACAACACCTACGTAAGTGAGTTAGTTTGCTTCAGACAAGTTACATCAATCAGCAGTTTCCTTGTTACATTAGAGACCCTTGGAATTATACACAAGTTACATGCCTTTATCCTCCATTCATAAAATTCCTTCCAAGTGTACCTTATAAGCATATGTAATTTAGATGCACACTTTGTATAGGACAATTTACAAGAAAAAATGCCCTTGCATGTACTGACAATTGTATCTTGAAGCTGTCCAACAAGTAGCAAGGCAGACTCACTGACCAAAGGAAATAATGTTCAAAACACACCTTTTAAAAGGATCTGAACTGCCATGAAGGTGAGAAATGCAGCTGAAACACAAAGGAAAGCAGTGTGGGGTGATGTAATCCTCAAATCTGAGTAGTATATGTTATTCTTCTACCTAGATGCCCTTTCAAAGAGCTGGATGGACAAGTAGCTAACAATGGAGCCTCTCTGCAGCATGTCTTAGCCTTTTCTTGCTCCCTTCCTTTCAGCTCATTGGCTTTGTACGACGGGGCACTTATCGTTGTACAAAAGAGGTCTGATTTTTTTCAGCTGCCCTCCAGCATGCCAGATAAAAGACTAGACTTTCCCCAAGCTGCCACACACCTGTAGATGTTAGAAGGTAACTCCTCTGCTAGGAGCATCTTTGTCCAGGCCTCTCCAAGAACCTTCTTCTAATCCTTCAGGGTCATTTACAACTCAGTTACTGGAGCTGGCCATAAACACTATAAACCCTTATTTAAAAAAATAGTATACAGAAGTCAACTTGCTAGACTATAGAAGAAACAGTCATGCTAATCCAAACAAGTAATTTTATTATTAATCTACTACCTGTATGTGGTCATTCTGGAGGTTGTTTTCAAAGCTAAAAAATACTACAAGAAACTGGTTTTTTTCCTTTGTCTTTCCCTGTAATCCAAGTAAAACTGTAGAAATATAGTAACATAGCAGACACAGACTTTTATGGCAGCAATTATTTGTTGTATATTTAATTGTATCTGATCTGTCTAGACACAGTGCATTTATGGTGAGATTCATTTCTTCTACCTGTACATCTTCACTAAGGCATATAAACTCCAGTACTGAGGAAGGATTTAGCTTAGTCTTAATATATCTTTTGCACAGCTGCATAAGGGGCAGCCAGAACTGCTGTATGCCCAAAGCAGGTGCAGGACAGTATGTTCAGAATAATGACCCACTACTTCTTGCACTTGCTAGCAAAGAGATAATTGGAGCTGTACCATTTAGAGGATAATGCTTTATCTTTGAACATATGGAGAGAACAAAAAGTGATTTAGTCTCAAGCAGGGACTAATAGAGGCTAGATCTGTGCCTGGAAAGAGAGGTCACAAGCTCTTAACCACGTGCAGATGCTAAAAAAATCACATTGCTATCTAGGACTGGATGTTGATATGATATGGATTAAAGACAGGTTTTTCTCCAGCTGCTGCTCCAGTGGAGACACAGCAATGCTAATGACACACTCGCCCAATATACCTACTTTAGTTCCTATTAGGAACCTATTTAGGTTCCACTAGCTGAAGAAGTAAAATCATGGAAAAGATATGAGCGCTCATAAAAGAGGGCTTAATCAGAGTACTGACAAATATTAGAACATTTTGTAGCAGTAATCTCTCGCCTTTCAATACTTATAAGGTTTTAAAGAAATATGAAATGTCCTCACAAAATAAGGCACTCATTTTGAGAACTCAATAACCTTTGTTTTCTAAGTATGTTGCCAACTTTACTTCATTTAATGAAACAAACATATGACACGACATCTTAGGCTTCCAGGCACATTTACTTGCCATGTTTGTGCACAGTGATTCAAACAGGAATGCCTATATGCACATAATTTTTGTGCTACTCACAGACTACTTCTGTGTTATTCCCCTTATAATCGCAGGCTTTCCCTAAATTGCACAGAGAAAAAGATTTAGGCCACATTTTCCAAGCACTACATGCAACAATGCACAAGCCTATAATGAAAAAATGGCCTATAAAGACTTGCAGTTCATTAAAGGAATTCTGTTACTTCACAGTGGTCCCATCCATCACTCTAAGCTTTGTCCTTTTCTTTGTGACTTTGTGAAAATCATGTGAAACTGATATGAACCAGGGCTACATGCAGGTGCAATGAGGAGGTCGCAGTATTATAGCTCTATCTCTGCCAGTGAGTGTGGAACAGATACAGCATTAGGGTAAGGAGGGAGAGAGAAGGGAAGGCAGCAGAAAGTATCATGTCCTAGGCTTCCTTAGGTTGAAAGATGGCTAGTGAAATAAAGTTTGTGAGCTTTATACATTTAACTTCCCAAAAAATAGCTTATCTATCTTTTAAAGCTCCACAACTTCTACAGTGCATATTTTTGCTGAATCTCTGTCCTTTTGACTCCCTGGGAGATGATAGACTAGTGATGCCCATTACACCTCCTGCCTCTCAGGGAAAGTCTGTCACCCTGTGTGATTGCTGAGAAGGTTTATACACACTGCTCCAGACCTGAACCTCTCTAAAGCCAGAAGGACTGGAAAAGAAAACCTGAGGCTTCTTCACTTTGATTACACAAAGCATTGGAGGAACACCCACTAAGGTTATTTACAAGTGCTCACAGAAATAGCTTAGAGTTCATTCTCAACCCCAGGGCTTGCCACTGGTTTTAGAAACTGCTGCTAAAAACCTATGCAGTCATAGTGAATTCTTCCCAGTATCTAAAATCCATTGTTTTTTCATTCACCCTACCACTGTACCAGAATTACACTAACAGAAACAGAGAGATTGCACCCCACAAAAACAGTCTCTTTTGCCTCATTATAAAGCTGCAGCAGACAGGTATAGCTTCCCTACCTGAGATTTCCTGCTGGTCTTTGATCCACCTGTCCCCACAACAAGGGCTAGTGAGGGTAGAGACATGGCTATTGTAACACAGGCTTAGAGACTCTTGAGCCTGAAACACAGGAGATGTAGAAATACTCAATTTTCTCCACTTTCCTAGATGTCTAAGAAAGAGAATTTACACATCAAGTTTGTTACTAAACTTCACAGCATAACGCAATGCAGAAATGAATGGCTGGGCCCAAAGAAGCAGAAGAGCTCATTGGTTCAGCATTATACTTGAACTATTTTACTGAAAGAGCACATTAATCCACAGATACCAGATTAATCCCACTGGGAACACAATATCTGCCTTGAGTGTTTTACTCTTTAAAAAAAAATCAAGGTATTTTGGCACAAGGAAGTAAAAAAGAATAGACAGGAAATGTGACTAAATTACCCAGTGTAATTTAATATTTATATTTTAAAAATTAAAAATACAAAGTGTCCAAAGAACACATAACAAAGATAAGGTTTGCTACTAAAGTTGCAAGTTTAAAAAAATTAAGAAATTCCAATGTTACCTTAAGCTATCTTCTTCTATTATTAATTAATATTTCACAAATTGTTGTTTTAATACAATGTTTTTCGGTCCTCTGAAACAAATGCTGAATAATGACAGTTATTCAGTCTTCTATTTTCTCTTAATTTTTGTGTTTCACAACCCACACTCTATTTGCTACTCATGATTCAAGCACTTTCCATAAGACAGGCCTATTTTCCTCTTGGTCTTTTCAAGTGCACTTAACCATTATAGTTTGTGAAAGTGAATTATTCTGGGAATTATGTTCTAATGTCTGCCATGTGAGTTTTGAGGCTATCAATATTTTACCAACTGAGAAGAAAAACACAGAGGTATTAATAGTAAAACCTTTAACTAATATTGAGTATTCAATCTCAGAAAATCATGGTTTAGTGAGGTTTAAGACTAATTTTGGTTTAAATTAATTTTTCTGACTTAGTAAGATATTCTGTTCCTCATAATCAGGGACTAGTCTTAAAAGAATTAATTTGCCTTAATTGAGGTCCAGCTTCTTGCTTCTTCTCTTACCATTTGTCTAATTCACAAACTACCACATTTTAATATTTCATCTTCTGAAGAAGGGATCTTATAGAAAACAATCATCTCTCCTTGAATGACCTTAACCCATATCAGAGCAAATCTATTCAGCATGATATAATATGCAGAGGCCTTGCAGAAGAAATCGCTAATAATCAAGCAAGACTGCTTTGTCAATTGAAAATAATTAGATCTTCTCAGGCACTCTCAATCCTGACATTTCCTAAAATCTGAGTAGTTGACTTTGCAACCAAAATAAAGTTCTTTTAAGATTTCTATGTGTGGCATGTCTTATGTGTGATCATATATCAACTCTTCATCTGCACTGTTAGAATTACTAAAACTACTTCAGAGACAGTTTTTCAAGCTTGGGGTATTACAACAGACTTCTTATACCATATAAATAAGGAGATATTTACAGTTCTCATACAAGAGGAATGGTGAAAATTGACTATTGAAACTTTCATACTATGACAGCAGAATATTACCTTGTCAGCAAGAGTTTCCTTTCAATTTTCTTAGGGTATAAGGCATTTTGTTTCACTGTGC
This sequence comes from Margarornis squamiger, assembly GCA_035222235.1. NCBI lineage: Eukaryota > Metazoa > Chordata > Aves > Passeriformes > Furnariidae > Margarornis > Margarornis squamiger. The sequence continues at coordinate 93,121,562 of JAWWTY010000106.1, forward strand.
CTCTGATGGTCCTCATGTCACTTGTTCATTTTGGCCTCCTGTTCCCATTCTCCTCATCTAACCATTTTAAATCTCCTTTCCTTCATAGAGGATTTATTGACTTATTTCCACCTGCTGTTTTTTAATATTTTTTTTTATATTTTATTTTATTTACATACTCATCACTCCTTGTATCTGATTCCTAGTCCAATCTTTCCACTCCAACTTTTCAACCAATTTCTACCTAAGCTTCACATCCACATCAGGATCCACTTCTTTATTCTTTTGGACACTCCTTCACCTCAGTTGCCAGTCCCAGCTTCCTTTCTAACTGCTTCAATCTAAAATACCTATCCCTATCTATACTCTTCAAGTCCTATTCATGTCCCTTTGAATTTTAATCAGGCAGGATCCTCCTAAAGCCAACAGCCCTAAAGGTTAACTACTGTATAAGGGAAAGTGTGTCCTTGTTCTTACTTACATGGATTGTTTCTGCTTCTGCCTGCAGCAGCCCACAGCTACAACTGCACTGAAAAACCTGCTAAAATGTCAAGAACAGAACATGTTCAAGTTAATGAATCTATGAAATACAATACTGCAAAACTGGTAAAATTGTACTGAGCAATGGTGAACTGTCTTTTTGTGGGGTATGTATATGACCAAATTTCTAGAAGACAAAAGGTTACTGCCTGACAAAACCATCTCTTCACTCTTATACCTTCTAGCCAGGTCCCTTCTCTAACTCATGGTGGAGCTGGAGTTTTCCAAAGAAAAGCATTAGCTAACCCCTAGTTAGGAATTGATATATGTGAGGGAATGAGGCCTGATGCTCTTCTGAGACAGATCTGTGGACTTCCTTGCAGAGAAGAAAGTCCAGTATGTACTCAGTTTTAACAAGACCAGTTAAACTGAAATCTATTGATTTAAAGTTGACAATCAAACTTTTCTTCAAACATGAAGGATATAGATGAATAGTCTACAATCTTGAAATCCTGGGAAATATTTCAACTTACGTCCAAATTAACAAGACTTCAGTTAGGTGATTCACTGTGGGTTTTAGTATCTCGGCAGCAGGGGAAGGGTTTGGGTATGTTTTAGGTTGGGTTTTGGTTTTTTTTTTTTGGTGAGTTTATTTGTTGTTGTTGTTGTTGTTGTGGTTTTTTTTGTCCAGTCTGCATATCCATTCCATCTTCATAATTTTCTAAGCTAATTGAAGAGTTATAAGTGCCCTTTAAAGTCACTAGAGAAGAATGAGCTCTTAGTGGGTACAATTAATCTGATACACACTGGATTTACACTTTCAGATGAGAGGTATTGTGTTTGTTTTCCTCTGTGCTGTACAGAAGCAGCTTATTCCATTTCTTTCCAAGATGCACACATTCCCTATCTTTTGTGGTTTGTAACAAATTCTCTTTCTCATGTCTGCGTACATTTTCCACTCTGTGTGCCTGAGCCAAAGTCATATGTGTATGTAACTGTGGAAACTGAATCCTAGTCTCAAATGCACTAGGTTTATTCTTGGAATCTCTTATATGTTCTTAAAGCTGATAAATTGCAAAAACATCTTGTGATTTTGGCCAGGCAGTTTGTGCCCTCTTTGCTTGGATAAAGCCAGAAGAACAGAGAGCACTTCCATAGCTGTTAGGCTGAAGCAACATGTCTGTGCTGAGGTGAAATGCTTTACTCCAATTTTAGATAAAGGTGTTCTGAAAGAGTGGAGCTTTTTCCTCAGCTGTACCAACCGTTTAATAGAATGAAAATAGTCCCAGCGCATGTGGCAAATCTCTTGTAGTTTTTCCATAAACACTTGAATACGGAAGACACAGGCTGGCTTTAAGTACATCTCTCTGTGAATATACTTAGGCAAAAAAAAAAAAAGAAAGTATAATATTTGAGTTTGAAAAAGAATTTACAACCTGATACCATAAAATTTCCACTTTTAACCATCTCTCTTTGAATCATGGCTTTAGCAGTACTTTTGCCTGCTTAAAAAGTTTTGAAACAAACACACAGGCAGAAAGGGTGAAGTATTATTTGTCCCTCAGAGTTCTCTCAAAGGAAATCAAACAAAGGAATAAAGTTCTGTAGCAGATGAAAAATTCCCCTGTCTTTTATTTTCTCTCTGGTTCTGTTGATACTTGAGATCTCTTATGCATTCACAACAACATTTCTCAATTTAGCAAGCCTGCTGTGGCAATTGATTTAGACAATGCAATAGCTGTGACAGGAATCGGGAGGCACTCCAAATTTAAAAAGTAACAGGACACACAAAATTGAAGCCTACTGACTGTTTTTGTGATAATTGAATTTCATTGAATTTTAGCAGTGAGAAATGAGCAATAAAAGGGCTGTTTCCAGCCACAATTCCAGGAAATGGCTTGGGTAGCATGTATCAGAAAAATATACATGAAACATTTACACACAAAAATCATCTGAGTTACTGATTCAACCCAACAAGCTTCTTTCCTTCTTAGCTGCAAAAATAATATCAAAACAGAATAGGCGAGCCTTTGAGATAAAAAATCAGAGATAAAAAGGGCTGAGTAATTTTGTATAACACCAGGATGGCAAATTTGCTGGGTGGGCAATTTAAATATGTTCCACCATGAACATTTGCAAATGAAGATGTATTTGGTTGCAGTTTTTTCAGAATAGTTACTGAGGAAAACTCTTTCCTAGTGCTTAAAATCTTAATTTTTCACAACAGAAAGTATGTATTGGCTTTTTATGATGTCTGAACTCATTGCTCTTGGAGTGATTGTATTTCTGGAAGTCAGCTTCGAGGTCTTGCGTTCAATAAGAACAGTAGTTCTCTCTATTCTTAATGCAATTCCAATTCACTCTGCTGACACTCAGCACTGCTTTGAGAAGAGCAGCCTTTACACCTTCAGAAATAGTAGGTTAAGGAGTTGCACAGAATCTTTTGTTCTTCATAGATAAAAACAAAGCTTCATAACACATCCAACTGATCTTCATTTCTGCAAGTGGAGTTCAGGCAGGTTTAATCCAGACTGGATACAAACAGATCTCTGTGACTGCTTCTTTGATTAGAAGAAATGTTCTCTCTCTCTTTACAGAAGTTTCAGCCTTAAACAACTTCTCCACCTATGTAAAGCAGTTCTTCAGAACTTGCCTCTTGGTTATTGATTTTCTGAGTTCAATAGCTTAAAAAGGGGTGATTAATGCATAAGTGATCCAGATGCTGAACAAAAGTCCAGATAAAAAATGTCTGCCTCATTAGATGTCTGACCTATTTTAAATACGAATTTTTCTGACTGGTGAAACTGCAGGTAAGTGTTGTCTCAGACCTAGCCTTACAGTAGTAAGGATGCACGTACAGCACTTTGAGAACAACTATAGGGCATCTGCGTTTTGTACTGAAAATCAGTCCGAAAGTTTCAGCAAGTTTTACAAGGGTCAGGACTACATTTGACTTTCAACTCAAATATCTAAGAGAATGATACTAAAGGGAATCAGCAAATATTTTTTATTTTAATTTACATGCCTGCTACTTGAGACACATATAATGAGAGAAGATTTATATGGTTCTCACAATGAAATAAAATTTATCACAGCTACTTTTTATCATTTTTGACAAACAATAGTTGCATTGAAAGCTTTAAAAAGAAAAGTTAGCTAACAGGTTTTTTTTTCTCCTGAATAATTGCTGACTAACCTGTTTTAAGATCTTTCTTTTATGTATTCATAGATTCTATTCTGTTACCTTGAAGACGTGGGAAGAACTGATGAGAATTTAAATATAATTCATGGTAACAGATTTGGGGCAAAACTTAATCAAGTCAGTACATTATCTCTACATAAATAAAAAACTTTTTGTCCATAAGATGTTATGTATTGCACAGATAGAATTGTAAGGGAAAAAGAAAAGAAATGCCTTCATTACTCATTAATGAAAAGGGAGTGTGGCAAAATGTGGGTGAACATACAGCTGGACATAAAAATCCAATAAGAGCACAGAAGAACAACAATGGCAGGATTGGGAACTATAAACCAGCGTCAATTGGCATTTATCACTAATTTGTATTCAGTGTGTGATGCGGCTGATAAGGCACTGGGAAGTAATGTATATTTGCAAGGCAGTGCTCAGAATTGCTCTGCCACCATGCCAAAGACCTGGTGAATTGAGGAAGTGTGACAATTGCCAGCTTTTTGCTCAAATGCAGAATCTGACTTTGAGGGATCAGCTTTCCTCTGTCGCAGTGAAAAGTAGAGAGCCACAATGCTACATTTTAGAAAAAACACAGAGAATGTAAATGCAAGCCAGCTGGGAGAAAGAAGAAAACATATCAGATAATTTCTATGGTGTAAAAGCTGAAACAGGGTATAAATGCAAATAACTTTCTGCCACGGTAACTTTGCAGGACACATTTAAGGGCAACAGAAATGCAAGAATCACGAAGGCATTGAATTACTTCTAAATTCTGCACAGAAAGCAGACTTTAGTCAGCCCCCACACTTTTTGTTCTCTCTCTTCAGAATAGGTTAATGTGGAAAAAATCAATAGTTATTAAAATATTTCAAAGATATATTTCAAACCAGTTTTATAGAGATATTCTTATCTACCGGCAGTGCACACGTCTGTCAAACAATGACAAGACTCTTATGGAGAACTTTTTTAATATTAGAATAAATACTAGACCATACTACTTTGTAAATGTCAAGAGTACAAGCGAAAACCTGCAGGGAAGGTTCTTCTTTTTCTTTTTTTTTTTTTTTTTGCTGAGCCTGCCTCTCTTTTGGCTTGCTCAGAGCACAGGTGCACAAGGCAGGAAGGCTTCCTTGCATGCTGAAGAGAAGCGAGCTACTGCACTACGGACTTGCCATGGTGCCTCAGGGCACTTGCTGAGGTACCAAAGGCTTTAAGAGACAGAGCCTGTAGCCCAAAGCAGCTGCGTGTGCTGATCCTTTTCACTATAACCAAACATAGAGCAATGCGCTTTTGCCAGCTGCATTTGTGGTTTTGTTTACTGCAGCTACTCAGCAGCTTGTTAATTCTGAAGAAAAAGTCTGTTTCCTTGCAAGGTGCATATTCAATTTTCAGAATCCAGTACCCATTGCAGAGTGTGGGCTAAAAGAGAAACACTGATGGTGTATTTAGACATTTTTCTAGCTAGACAGTGAGATTTGTGGAATGAAACTGGTTTGTTGCTGAATATCAAGATGAATGCCAGAAGAGGAGTCAAGACTGGGAATTAATTTTACTATTGACTCAATGTACAGTGCTGCTCACATCACTCCAGGGTTAGATCCTGATCCCAGTCACAACTTTTAATACTGTAAACCAAGAACCCATGTCCCTCAATGTTAAAAACTATTCCCTTGAAAATCCCCATCCAGCTCCATTTTCAACCTGTAGATCCTTGAATTGCAGAGGTACTTCTCTTTTTAAATTACTTTCACACATAGAAGTTCAGAATTTTGAAATCTCATCTTTGTTGTGGATGGACACCAAGGAAATAGTTCAGCTAAAAGTTCACCTGGGGTGCAGAAATTGCCTTATTTAATTTAAGGCCTTTGAGTAACTCCATCTAGGTACCGCTTTGGGAAGAAGCTTCACCCCAGAAGCTAATCGTCTTTTTAAGAGATGGTTTGAAGAGAATTTTTTTTTTTTAATTAAATAGCAATTGGATAAAAGCTTGAATTGTTTTTGGAGCAGGAATCATGGTAGCCAGGTCATGCCCCATTTTTGATCCAGCAATTTTTTGACTGGTCAGTAAGAGCTGACAATACCCCATTCAAGAAGCCTTTCTTCCTTGTGGTGCACCTTTCTTTGGAGTAGTGGCAACCGTGTGCTTGAAATCCTCTGGCAAGTGGGTTTTTTTTACCCAAGCTCAGCATGTTGTAACAAAAACATCTGTGGCACCTATGTTCTTTTGTGTATCTAATACTACTAAGACAATTTTCCACACCTGAGCAGTAAAACCAGAAATTTGTGCTTGTTATAGGCCCAGAGCAAACATGTCAATTGTTTTGCTAAATAAGCAGACCTATATTATGTAACAATGGCATGATGGTTTGGTTGAGTGACTCACTGTGTCATCACCGTCTGAAGATTCCTTTGCACTAAAATTAGATTATGCAGTTCATGATGAGTCTTGGGAGTAAGGATTAGAATCCACTTATGCAAACTTTTTAATCTATCTTGTTTCTGTGCATCATCAGAGTCTTTGTTGGAGAGCTGTTGTTTGCAGATGGTTGCACTTGCAGAGCAGAAGGAGCAAGACCTGAAGATAATGACATCTAATTTCCCAGCCACTTCTGTAAACCTCAATTTAGCATTTCAGCAGAACAGATTTGTACCAACTAAAACTAAATAAACAATATTCCCAGATTAGCAGCATAAAAATAAGTGCTGTGGCTCTGTTTACTTTTTTTGGAGTAAAAGCTTTCTATGATGATGCCTAATTTTTGTATCTAAAGCACCAGCTTTGCTGTTGTTCTTCCTGATTCCAATCTCTGAAAACATGCCACATCACTGGCCCAAACATCAGACTTTACTTGATACATGCACTTACATTCTATTTAGTGATGTGGGAATAGACACTTGCTATTAACAACACATGAGATACTAAAATGATGCGTTTTCAATAACTCCTGAGTAAACTATAAAAAAGATTCAACAATGCTTTAATGAAGTGCACTGGAGGAACGTCCTTGTAGGGATGAACATAGGTGGACTTCTCGCAACTCTGGATTTAGTTGCTCAAACTTAAGTTCTTTGTATGGCTTTATTTCTACTTCATGAGTTCTTAAACCACATAATCATCCTCTGCTGAAATCCTGAAAACATAAAATTATACATGTGTGTTATAATGAACTAATGCATTAAAAGTGCTTCCTGTTAAGCAAATAATTTGTTTAAAAAACACTTCAGCAGTAAGCTGTGTAATATTGATAGGCAACAGTGGGAGTTTCTAGCTACCAACAGAACTAGAACTAGGATGGCATTCACCAGCAATGACTAAATACAGTGAAGTAAAGGTCTCTGAAAAAAATTATTAGTGCAACAAACCAAAGAACCAGCCAAGTTTTAGACAAGAGTTGCAGTAGGGAGTTTAGATAACATGAATTCATTATTTCTTTAATATACCTAAATCGCTAATACAAATTATGGCAATACAGCCAAAGAAAATAATCTGCCTTTTTGAAGAAGCTTTGATTAATATGTTTTCTTCAGTTGGTTTATATGTTGTCTCCATGTACTAATCACCCTGTTTTGTAAAAGAGAGGTAAATCTGACAGGAACTGCACATTCCTTTTTATAGAATGGTTTTAAATGTCTCTTTTTTTTTTCTCTCAATCTGTTACACACTAAAGAGGTCCATTACTCACTGTTCTATAATTCATTTTCTGCCAGAGTATAATTTATATTTGTGCATTCCAGCATTTGCTCTGTAAATATAAATATTACACTAATCTATTAGAAATTCAGCAGAGGCAAATTGGCTGAGAATTAGGATGAACATGCTGGTTTTGGTCAATTTCTTTTCTGGCAGCAAAAGATTTGATAAACAGAAAGTTGCATTGTAATTTCACTTGTTATTTTCCTCCCTGTATATTCTCTATTTGAGGCCATAACCTGAGATGTTTTTCAGCTACTCAATTTTACTTGGATTGATATCCTAATTTGGTGAATGAAAATAAGGAGCAAGGTAATACAAACCCAACCCTTTTTATGAAGGGTTAGCCAAACCAGATTATTCCAATATTTCTAACTGAATGTCTATTAAACCAGGATTTTTTTTTTTGTAAGAATTATTAAACTATATACTTTTTTTTTGAAAATAGTTCAAAGAATATCAGTATTACACTGTGCTAATTTTGTACAATATTGATTGTATAACACATTTGTGGTCCAGGTATCTTACGAAAAACTAATTTTGAAGTGTGACTTTCCTGACAAAACAGACTTTTGCCATTGGAATTCTGCTCGAGATTTACTAGAAAATTGCTGGCAGATCTTCAGGTCAGGCATATTGTTAGATTTTCTCATTCTGATGGTTTATTTTGTTGCTCTGCAAGTGAAGATGAAAACAAGAATGCAAACAGATAAACATTGTTTTTCCAAGATATTATTGGACTGCTTTTTAAGAGATCAGAATAGTACAAACTGTGATTGGGCACTGATTGTAATATTAGCTAACTGATAAACATTCTCAGATTAGCTAATATTTTGTGTATTTCAGAAAGCTTTTGATTATTGCTGAACAGCTCTTCTTTGTGTGAACAGTACAGGTGGATCATCCCCAAATGAACACTGACATCTCCAGAAGAATATTTTATCTATATAGAACACTGAAGTTTTATATTGATAATCACAGTGTACAATATATAGCTTTTATTTCAGATTTTTTCCTTAAACCTCTTAATATTCTGGTTTCAAAACCTATATATTTATTATGACTAGAAAACACTATGCAGATATTTTGGGGTATTCAGATGTATTCTAGCTCCTTTTTCTTTCCTCTTTTCAGTTTCAAAGCAAGAGTAATTCTATAACTATTAAGAAGTCATTAAGTCTGTAGTCACAGTTTCCACTGAGAATTGTTTCTAAGGTTGGATCTTCTGATGCTTAATTTAATTCTCTCTCAACAAGTCAGCTGCCCAAAGCAAGTATAACAGTATCTGAAAACAAAGGTGGAATCCAGTGAACTTGTATTTTCTAAATACTGTTTGCAGAATTCCTCTACCGTTCTTTTTATTCTCAGAATGCTGGTTAGAAACACTAAAAGAGCTGCTTCGTATTTTTCTAATTTGCTAAGATTGGTTGGTTTGTTGTATTTTATTTTGAGTGAGAGCATTCAAAACTCTGACATGCAAACCCCTAATTATAATTGTGCTACAGGCATTGGGGTAGACAATTCCACCTACAGACAATAGACACTGAATTCTGAATGAACACAAGCTCTGTTCTTGTTTAATTATGTCACAGACTTCTCAGTCTTAGTATTTAGTTATGAGAGCACTAAGTTACCTCTGCACCACACAGTATTGCATGGACCCAGCCTATCCTATACAGCACTTGGTAGTGGTTCTAGTACTTACATTTTAATGTTGTTGTCATATGCAATGATGTAGCAAACCAACACTGGCAAGACAAAGGATATAAATTTCTTTGACAGTTTGGCATCTAACTATATTTTGGCTTTACTTCTGAGGACATTGGTGGGATTCAACACCAGAGAGTCATTAGACTCATACTAAAATAGGTTCCAACACAGGCAAAATGGATCCTTTTATGGAGAGTCTAAGCACTCTCTTTTCATTATGAAAGAAAACTGGATAACTAGTTTGGACAAGATATCTACAATGGGATTTGTCCACTCTAACATAGATATCAGAAAGATGGGCATTTTAATTGCACACCTTAGGGTCACTTTTAAAGCTACAGTTCAGTTTGAATTTTTAAAAATTAATAAAATTTCACAATCTCTTCACTAGCAAAACATAGCTCTTCAAAAAGCCCAAGAGTGAATTAAGCTGACAGTAAACAAAAATATACTAAAAGAAGATAAAGATCCCACTGAAGCAACTGAAAAAAATTGGTATCCAACAAAAGAAAAATCAGTTTGGAGGTTTTTCAGCTCTTGGTATGAGACCAAATGTCTTAGTTTGAGAGAAAACTAAGATATAAATGTTGGCCAAGAAATAAAAATAATCCCTCTCCTTAAATTTAGGAA
>JAWWTY010000106.1:93131341-93156590 GCA_035222235.1 Margarornis squamiger
AAATCCGTTCTACCAGTTTTTAAGGCGTTGGCTCCAAAGCTCTTGGAAGGAATTCTGAGTTTAAAACTATAACACCAAATCACAGTGAGAAAGAGAATGAAGAAATGAAAAAAAAATCTAGAGAGATGGAAACTACCTAAAATTAATGCTTTTTTGAGATTTTTCTAAGAGAAAATAGTCATATAGTTAAGCTTATTTGATCAAAGATCTGATGCTATAGGTACAAAAATACCCAGTATGGGAGAATTAAAAACATTTGCTGCAGATTATCAAATGACACAACTCAAATGATAGTCTGCAAAAATGGGACATGGCAATAACTTTCAAAAAACAAAAAAACTCCAACGGGTTATGCTTCCCAACAGGAGTTTGCAGGCATCAGTACAAGATGGACTGTACGTGCAAGGAGTGACAATATCAATTATAGTTAAGCAGAATTCTTTGGAGGAGTAATGGGCAACACTGTCTTGCATGAGTATATCTTCATGAAAAACAAATAGGACAGATCGTAATTTTGAGTTGGATATAGGTGCACAAGCCAATGTGCTTTGAGAAGCGATGGTAATAGCATGGTTTTAAGAAGAGCACTTTTGGAAAAAAAATAAATTACTGAAGCTCTAGATCTACTGTGGTCAGAAAAAAGTTATCCCCACGACCACAGAATGTGATCTGAATTGCATATTTCACCTAAAAATCTGGAGCAAATATACAGGGAAGAAGGCTGTACCTTTTACAGCATGAGCATGAAAAATGTTGTGCTTATATGTGGAATTTGCACTGAAGATAGAAGTGAATATACCCTGTTTGGGTTTAAAATGAGCAAATGGTCTTGAAAAAAGGGTGCATGAAAAAGAACAGAGGCCAATGACAAAAAACGAATCTCACAGAGATAAGGAAGCTTAGGAAGACAAAGAGTAAATAAACCAAGATTATCCCTTAGGCCATGACCTGAGGAGAGTATCCTGCACCTTAAGTCAAAGGCTGCAAGAAGATCTTTGTAGGTCAATTACTTCAGTGTGCAGAGGATACATGGATAAAACTGCAGTAAATTTTGTATTATTGGTCAGTACTTAGGTAAGAATATTAAAAAAAAAAAAAAGTGATTTTTGCACATGCTTTAAAAACCAGAATAACTGTGTTAAGAAAACCCCAAAACAACAAAAAACAAAACAACAAAACCCCCCCAAACCTTAAATGGTTATATATGCAGGGGAAAAAATTAACACGATAAAATATTATTCTATCCCTGAGGGACTGACACCTTTGAAAATACACAGCACATATTTATACATGTGACATGTTTGGTCATCTAGTTAGTATTTGTGACATAATTGCTAAGATTAAGTTCGGCTAACTTTAGCCATCAAATTTTGTCCAGAATGCCTTCAGTGTCTATAGACTTGATTCAGCTGCCTCAATGTGGGCATCTGGTACCATTTGAGACATGCTAGGGTACGGAATGTAGTTTTACAGGGCAATGTCACAGGACTTACAGGCCCTTCTAAGGAGGTAGCCAGAGGTAAGGCCACACTCAAAAGCTCTTAAATGATACTAGATAGTCATGTGTTGTGCAGGCAAGGATTGAGGCCTAAATCTGCATTATCTGTAAAAGAATGTATATATAGATACATATTAGATAGATAGATAGATAGAGATAGAGATAGAGATAGAGATAGAGATAGAGATAGAGATAGAGATAGAGATAGAGATGATAGAGATATAAATTATCTGTAAACCTGGCTCACATTTAGGCTTCTACTTGCAGACACCTACACTAACATGTTTTAATCTGAAAGCAAATTCCACTTTAGTTGTCTGCAACACAGTTGTCTAGATGTCTTGCATGGTGTCCAGACTTCCATTGTAACTAATGGAGATGTAGCCAACACAGTCAAAGCTTGATTCTTTTAGCTGAACAAATATCTAGTGCCCTTTCAAATGTACTACTGTATCCAAGACCATTGATAGACCTGGAAGATATGACTCAGAATAAACATGAGACCCACACCTTTCTGGAACAGGAGCTGAAAGCCAGATAGGATATTCCATGGTGCAAAAAAAAAAAAAAAAATAGCACAATGTGGTTGCCCTCAGGTAAATGAAAATTGTAACTTGTAAATTTAATAGAAATTGGTTCTTTCAGATTTCTCCAGAGTAGGGTACCAAATTTCAGCCTTAGACTACAAATGGATTGATCTGATTTGAAAGTGCTCTTATTTAACTGAATTCAATGCTGTAATATCCAGAGCTGCTTCTGAGGATAAAACCCTGAAGAAAATATGTAGAAGTACTTTCTGATATTGAAAAACAAACAAACAAACAAACAAACAAAAAAAAAAAAACAAAAAACCCACCAAACATTTCCACCATCAATTATCAATTTGCAGAAGATCTCTTAGTAGTAGATGAGATATAATTTAAAGCCACTACAGAAAAGCTATTACTAGGGATGTGTGTGATTAGGTAGAAACTGAGAAATCTAAAGGAAAGGTCAGAAGCATTCTGAACTAACATAATCGGAGCCAGACACATTGGCAAAATGTAATTCTAAACTGAGGCCAAATCAAAGAAACACATCAATATTGCTGGCACACACACAAAGGTAAAAAAGCCACTTCACTCCCTGAAAATCAACATTAAACATACCTTTGTCTAATAGACAAATATTTTTTACTGAATATTTTTGTACCATAGCACAATGACCTTTTGATTGGAATATACTTTAGCTCTCAGTTAAAATCTTTTATTGTTAATTGCTACTACTAAATTTTACTGTAAAATTTTCATTTCAAGAGGCCCTGGAGTTATGCACATATCAGAATTCAGGTATTAAATTATATACCTGTGGGATCTGATAGGTCTGAATGGCTGGGAGAAGCAGTTGATATGCTGAGGTTCAGAGGGACCTCAGCAAGCTCGAACTGCAGCTTGACAAAAGTCTCATGAAATTCAACAAAGGCAATGAAGTCCTGCACTTAAAGTTAAATCAAGCATGCAACAGTACTGGCTGGAGGAACAGCTCTGCAGAAAAGAACCTGGTGACCCTGGGGGACAGGTGGAACTGGAATCAGCACATATCCTTGTGGGGAAGAAGCTTAATCATATACAGGGCTCCATTAATAAGGATATAGCTAGAAAGCCAAAGGAAACATGCATTCCCATCTTCCCAGAACCTGTGCACTTGCCTCTGGAATATTATGCCTGGTTTGGGGCACTACTGTGAATGATAGATATCCACAAGCTAGAGAGAGTCTAGACGAAGAATGTTAAAATGCGTAGGAGGCTGAACATGGGACATACAAGGAAAGCCTGAAGGAACAGGCTGCCTAGAGAGGTCATGGAGTCTCCCTCTCTGGAGATACTCAAAATCCACCTGGACACATTCCTGTGTCACCTGCTCTAGGTTACCCTGCCTTGGCAGAGGGGCTGAATTTGTTTAGTGTGGAGACAAGGGAGAGAGGGAAGGATCTAACTGCAGCCTTCCACCGCCTGATCAGGGTGATAGAGAAGATGGAGCCAAACTCCAGCATAGAGAGGATGGAGCCAAAGGTGCAATGACAGAATAAGAAGAAATGGATTGCAAGTTGTAATGAAGAAAATTCAGACTAGGTACATGGGAAAGACTCTTCACCCTGAGAGTGTTTAAGTCCTGGAAGGGGCTGCCCAGAGAGGCTATGTAGTCATTTTCCTAGGAAATATGCAGAACTTAATTGGACAAGGCCTGGACAATCTGGTGTAATTTTGAAGCTACCCTTGCTTTGAGCAGTAGGAGGTTGTCGTCCAGGGGTCCTTTTCAGCATAAATTATGATATGAATCTGTGACCATTTAGTGTAATCCTTTTTCCTATGGTGAGTTCCTAGCCAACATATCATAATAGTCCAAATTCCACCAACATCTGCGATGTCCTTCTGTCCTAAAGCAATGTTGGATTTCCCCCTGCTCTGTATTTGCTCATTTCTTCTTGCTACAATTTCTTTCTGTCATATTAGAATCAAAAATGTGTAAGATTGGAAGGGACCACAGTGGGTTGCCTGGTCCAACCTCCCTCCTCAAGCAGGATCCTTTTGGAGCACATCGCACAGGATTGCATCCAGATGGTTCTTGGATATCTACAGTGAGGGAGACTCCCCAACTTCTCTGGGCAATCTGTTCCAGTTCACTGTCACAGGCACGATAAAGAAGTTCTTCCTCATGTTCAAGTGGAACTTCCTTTGCATCAGTTTCTGCCCGTTGTCTCTTGTCCTATTGCTTGGCACCACTGAGAAGAGCCTGGTCCATCCTCTTGAGACCTTTGCTTCAGATGCTTATGCACATTGATGAAGTTCCCTCTCAGTAATCTCTTCTCAAGGCTGAAAAGGTCCAGATGCCTCAGACTGTCCTTGTTAGAGGGATGCTTGATATATTCATTATCATGAAATCAAACTGAGGGGGTAGCAGGGAAGAACAGGTATTCTTCTGCCTGTTAGAGACATTTATCCAATATTTTAAAAGACTCATGGGAGGAGGGTGTGGAGCTCCTGAACAGTCATATCTGCTTTCTGCACTCTCTGCCACACGAGTCATAATTTCATTGCTGCAAAATACCTCAGATCCAATATGAAAAGCCTTCGTTCACCTTTAATGCCACCTGCACTTTCCAACATCTGTCACAGATGAATGCTCAGTGCCCCAGGCAGCCTTATGGAACAAGTGGTTTGAATTTCTTCAGGTTGAAGAATCAATTAAAGAGAAGTTCTTCCACTCTTGAGTGACTAATACAGGAGTTGACTAATACAGGAAACAGAGTTACTGTGATCTTTTTAAAGTCTGCTTGCTAAAGGAGATTAGCATGTTAAGAAAATCTATAGATCAGACTGTAAAAGAACATGTAGTTTCTGACTCCAGCTAATATTATGCATTCAAGACACTTGGCCTTGCAAGGATGTACTAATCCAGGCAAGGGAAAATTTTGAAGCCAAGTGGAGACATGGAGTTTTGGGTGAAACAAAGATCAGACAGCAGCTGGATGGTTATTTCTGGATATAAGCACTTCAGTTCCATTTCAGTCCTATACTTTTTTAAAGTATCTAGTTTAAAAGTGACATTTTCCACACCAGAAGTGATGTATAAAAAACCACATCTTTTTTTTTGTCAGAAATATAGAGTGAATCCCAAGAAAATATAATGTGCTTTATGATAGTGTGTGTATCCCTGCCTGCTGATAGATAATGAAAAGAATAACGTGTCTGGTTGCCTTGTACTCTGAACTAGTTACAGAAGATCTGTGGGAACAAAGAGACTTAATTATTCTTATCTGCATGTTCCCAGTTGGAGCCACTGCTAATGTGACATTACTAATGTTTTTGTCCAGTGTTTCTTGAAGCATTTGCTGAGCTCACTTCTTAGTAGTAGATAAGTGCACTTATCTTGCATAAAACTTGTATTTTATTTGGGTGTCCTCAGCCACACAGCCCTCCAGTTTTGCCATGCTGAGTTAAGCTGTAAAGATGGAGTTGATCTAAATTAACACCAGAGTCATAGTTGAGTTAGGATTTTGGTTGTTCTGGGCTTCCTCAGTACCCAGTGGAGAGAAAGGTTGTTACAGGTGGATGGGATCTCAGTCAAATCTTCTGAAACTATATCAGGACCAACATTATATAATCCAGTGCGTTGTACAACTTTACAGTGCCACTTGCCTTCTGTTCTGTTCAGGATTCAGATGCAAATAATTGGAAGAGTTGCTTCATGTGGCACCAGAGTGATTATCACTATGTGACGTGTGTCCTCTCAAAGCCAAGACTGATTCCAAATAGTCTGCAATGTACTCTTCCTCACACATTGTTTATCATGATGAAATCCATTGATATACAATGCACACACATCCTAAAATTATTTCTTAATACCAAATCCTAATTAATATGATTCTACTAAACATAGAAAGAGCAAGTAAAGCAGACTGAAAATAAATATGAAACAGGAATAACAGAGTATTTTTTAATAACAGAACAAGAAGTATTATCTCTATACAGAATATATATCTCTATACAGAATATATACTATCCGAATTACTACTTATTTTTTCCTGTTTCTACTGGAAACGAACAACTGAAACTCCACCTTTTTTTTTTTTTCTTTTTTTTTCTTTTTTTTTTTTTTTCCTCTGCTAGTGTGCCAAAACATGATGTCAGAGAGAAAAAAGTAGAGGCAGGGGCCAGGGTTAGAGTGCATTAATCTTTTGTGCTTACATACATGGCTTGTTTTCAAGATTTGATAAATACTCAGAATCTTCCTCAGATCTCTTAAAATTTGTTATAGTTATTTTGTAGTCTATCAGCAATTCTCTCATGTGAGGGTGCCTCTGTTAACCTTGCAATTTATTCTCATTCTGTGAGCCTTGTCTTGCCCTTCCAATGCTTTGGTGGGGTAACTTTTGCTCTCAATTATTAACCTCAGAAATTCTTTCCTTGACTACAATACGAAGTCTTACTGTGATTTGTGTGATGTGTGCCTGTTCGATTCACAGACAGCAATGACCTGTTGTACTGGACATCCAGGGGGTTTTTCTCATATTTTTTTGATTTTTTTTTAAAAAATTATACAGCTTTTCTGATAGACATTCATCTAGTCTTTGAAGACTGTCATTTAGACAGAAACAGCAGTTTTCCACAGGACTAATTGTCCCTTCAATTAGACTCACTGGACAAAAAACAAGCCTAAAATTATTTGGACTCAGCAGTTGAAGTCAGTGGAGTGCATAGCTCACAGACAGGCACCATAGCTGTTACAAGCTTTTTTAGTGACAAATTTAGTAGCGGAATGCAAGACTGACATGAATTTATTGGCATCTCTTCTTTCAGGGATCATTTAGAAAATTCTAGAACAACCCTGCTTTACAGATTAGTAGATTATTTTCTTTTTCCAAAGGTCTTTTCTCAAGATTTTGGGACTGAGGACAGAGTTCAAAGGAGTTTTCTGGGCTCATAGCAAATTTTCATCTTATTATGTCTACCCATTTCAGACATTGCCCCACTGTTCTTTAGAAGAGACCACTGCTTGAATGATGTGCAGTGAAAGATAGATTTTAATTTTCACTCTAAGAACTCATAAGAAGCTCTGTTAAATAATTAACTTTCATCACCAACAGATAAAATCAACATACATCCAGGTGAGACTGCACTAGGTCTATGACATATTTCATAGGATTCCTCATCTCTGGATTAATCTGACTTTGTCTCTTCCCTCAGAGAGGGACCTAAATCTCTTTTTCTGAGGAAAGAGCTAAACATTTTCTGCATGCATACCCCTAAAATTCCTTTTTTTTTTTTTTTTTTCCCCTGTGGAAGAGGATACACTACACAAGTGTAACATTGCCTGTCCCTTGTTTTTTTTTAAATCAACAGTTCCTCAGTGATTGCTCTAGATGCAGAAATGAAAAGACTAGCACTCACAGGAAGCAATTTCTTTATTTCAGTTATTTACAAAATTCTATCCCATCCAATTTATTCTTGAGTTGTAGGTTTGCAAGGACTGAAAACTGACTATCTATAAATAAATAAGATATTTTAAGATATCTTTTGCCTTTCGTTTGGTCAATTTATTATATTATTATCAATGTTACATCTCAGATTGTTCCATATTTATTTGAAATGCAAATAGAAGAAGAAATGAAAACTTTAACAAGTTTTAATAGTTTTCTTCTCAGAGAGAAATTGGTAATATACAGAATTGTAAAAAATAAACAAACAGATGGAAGACCAGCTTTTTGTATGTGATTGTTATACTTTCCTTTTGTTGCAATCCACCTCCCAGAGGAAACTGTGACAACGGGCAATTAACTAATTTCACATAAAACTTCCATCATATAATTTGCTAATGAGGTTCAAACAATATTTAAGAGAGAGGAAGCATGAGCAAATTATTCTGCTTGGATTTTTTTATATTTACATCATGTTACTCCCAGGCCATGATAACATTCCTATATTTCTGCTGTTGGGTCTTGCAGCCCCATTTGCTGTACTAGGCATTGCATGCAGCGTCACAGAGCAACGAGCAAACTGCACAAAGCCGGATCAAATCATTGCACTGTGAATGATTGAGAACGTTTGTGAATGGTAACAGTACTTCATATCTGGGCCCCTTGCTGATGAACTTCTCCAGTCTTCTGTTTTATTCTGGTAGCCATACATGTAAAACTACCAGGAGATATTTTTGAAACACCACAGTGAACAGTGTGTTGCTGACTCTCAGTTCAAACCATCTTGCACATCATACCCTAACAGCACTGCTTCCCATCTGCCTCAGTGCTTATAGGAGAACAGCTTCTCAATTGGAACTCAGCTGGCTGAAACTAACTCTGAATGAGACAGAAATGAGGTTAGAAGGAAAAGGGTAACATTTTGAAGAACCAGCCAAAGCCAAAACAGCATTCTCAAACAAGGGGTCTGTTTTCTGACTGTCAAGAGACTTCACAGCCTCAGGGTTAGCTGACATCCTCCCAAGTATGAAATCTGTCAGAAATAAATTCTTCCATCCATGATGAGCCAGCAGGCTGTTCCTATGAACATCCTCTCAGATGCTGACTTGGCAATAGCATTGTACATATTCATGGCTTCCAGGCTCCACAGCTATGGTATTCTGTGCTGGCCGTGCCAATGATAGCCTTCAATGGGCAGCTGATCAAAACTTGTCACTTCGCTTGCTAAGCAAAATAAGTCAATTTTGGTACATCATCCCAGTGCTGTGAATGTTATGTTGGCTCTTGAGTGAATGGTAAATCATATTTGTTGTTCTAATCCTAATCTTTAAAGCCTTAGATTCAGATTACTTTGAGGATAATAATTTATCACTGTGTGAAATGGCCTGCTCCTCAGGAGTGGTGGAGCTTTCAGCTAGGCAGGCAATCATGCTGACAAAAGGAGCTTTGGATCACTCTTCCACATCAAGAAGATGTGGAATGCTCACCCATCTTCAAGGCAGAATACAAAATGAATCCCTTCAGAATAAAAATGAATTTTGTGAGTGAACACCACCACCCCCACCAGCACACCCCAGTTTCAGGAAAGACAGGAGTGTAACTACAGGTGTTTAATATTACAATTGATTTAAGATAGTATCTCCTTATAAAAGATTATGAAATATCTAGCTGTGTGTCAATCTGACCAGCAACTTATATGGAATTCAAGTTCAGTACCCTGATGATCCTATACCTTGGTGGAAAATACAGTATAAACAGATTAGACAATCTCTGTAAGCATCTTGATTTCAGTGTGAGAAGCATTGTGTCCCATTGCAATTATTTTAATGATTCAGCTTCTCAAACAGCATGTTTTGCATTTCTTGAAGTAAACAACCACTTAAATAATCCTTGATTTGTTTTTCCCAAAGGTATGTCACATTTCAGCCCACAGCCACTCAATAAAAGAACAGAGATTCATTTTCCGGACTTAATTCAATAAATAAACCTAAAGCAGTTTGTTTTCTTTGCTTTTCATGTTAACTTAACAGGCTAGTAAATTAATGAACCTGCTTGGAAATCATATAGCACTTTCAGGCATGCAGCTGCAGACGTAGACAGGGCAAGCATCTGTATTACAACAATTAGCACTGAATTGGTACATCCTTACAGGCACTCTGAGACTCTGTGCCTAACATTATTTTTCTATTTTAATGGCAACTTTTGTTCATGAAATGAAGCAGACCTTTAAACAGGAGAAGTAGTGAGAACACAGTGAACTGTGTGGTGCAGACCAATAAGACAGCCGGAAAACAAGTTTGAAAATAGAGGGACAAATCTTCAGTTGGTGCAAATTGGCATACTTAAAGTCATTACCTCTTCTGTAGCTATCAAACAAGTAAGAATGTTTTAAGCTTTAACAGAAAGCAAATAATTTGGAACTAAGAGAAACGCATGAGCCTAAGCCTTAACCTCCTAAAGCCCCTCTCTCTGTCTGAAGTGCAATTTGTCATCCAGCCTGATCATTTCTCACAGACTTACAGTTGTATTCAATGTTTTGAAGGATTTGAGATGTACAAGAAAGAAAGAAAAAGGAGAAAACAAACCAGTTTTTTACAAGCTTCTGAAAATGCTTGGTTCTGTGGGCTTCCTATGTATCAACAACCAGACAGACTCCAGTAGTGTGAGAGGTTGATTTCTTTCTTACACATGTAATAGTAACAAGGTCCTTGTCAAGGTTAAGAGCTTCAAAGTGTATTAGAAAACTAAGGAATAGGGAAAACAAAGGATATTGTTTTGTTTTTTTCGAGGGATGCTAGTGACTATTAGCAAAAAATCCCTTAGAGGATATTGCAGATTAATAAATGACAACTGAATTTTATATTAATAGCAGTTCCAGTTGCCACAGAAAATAATTCTCAGATTCTGGAGACACATATTTCTCTCCCCTTTCTGCAATTTCCTATGAATCAACTTTTTTCACAAGCAGGCAGGCTGCTTCACTTTTAAAGCACAAGTATGTCATACTCCATGAACCCTACACATTGTTTCAGATTACAGGGACAGATGAAAATTTCCCCATAGTTTGTAAAAGAATTTTAGGAGGCAGTAGTTGTTGTCATTGTCCACAGAGACTGTCAATCACCCTGGCATGAAATGACAATTAATGATGTATTCCTGGGTTACATAAAGGATGTCAAACATATGGACCATTGCTGCAGCCAAAAGATATCTGCAGCTTGCTGGAAGTATCACATAATATACTATAATTTTCTGATATATCAGAATGTCTCTGCTAGTAAGAAAAAAATTAGTAAATTGCAAACACATATCAATTCTTGCTCCAGGGCACTCAGTCCTGAACTGTAGAACAGTTGTGAATATTCATGGTTTTAGTAATGAAGATGAGTAGTATTTTCCATCTGTCTTTCCTTCCGTACAACTATGAACCCATTTCTTAGGTAGCTAGGTTTTCGCAATAGGGTATTTTAGGCTACTACCATTAGTAAGATGTGAGTGTTAATCCACACAAGGCAAGTTTATGAGCACAGAGGCTCAGTTTTAATCTCTGCCAATGAAAGGAATGACCTTATGGGTGGGAAAATGAACATTAGAAAGAGCATTTTAAAAGTACCTGCTTTGTCTAAAGAAGGCAAGCAGAATCTTATTAGTATACCTGGTAAATTAATTTCATTATACACTTAAACAGAAAAAAAATCAATTTAATGTTTTCTACTGTAAAATCATAACATAATATGTACATATGTGGTTTATAGCCTATAGATAACTGATTTGCAAATGGGATGTTCTCAGATAATTGAAACTCCTAAGAGTCACAGTGTTACCTACACCATAAGCACAGATTGGAACAATATCAGCAACAATACTACTACTAACACCATGGCCTATTTGCAGCAGATCACAGAGGGACTCCAAGTGTGCCCATGTGAAGGCTGCTTGGTCTCACAGGAAAGCAACCAACTTCTTCTGGCTGAAATCTTATGGTACGGTGCCTTGGAAGAAGGAAACCATGCCTTGGATTCTCTGTCCTCTGAGTCAGATAGCCAGACAGTAGTTTTGGAGTTTGTTGATTAATTCCTTGAGGCAGGAATGGATCACATTTTCTTCATTCTTTCTTTTATCTGTCACAAGAGCAAGGTAGGTATCAATATACTAAGTTAATTACAGTTGCACAATTTAAAGAAAATCTGAAATAATGAATTTAATAGTAAACCAGATTCACTTATCAACAAAAACTAAGTCTGAAGCACATCAATGATATCACAGATCAACTACAGCAAGTCTCTAGTCTGAAAATCTAACATCATCAGTTCTGTCAGTCTTAATGAAACTCCTTTGCGACATAAGAGTGAAAATGAAATGTAAAGGTGATAATTTTCTCACTAACTTGATTGAATGATTTCCCCTGCCTAAGAGATTTATGTTATGAAGGCACAGCTGTTCTTCATTTCATTCATTCATTTCATAGTCATAGTTGACTTACAGCCAAATTCAAAAGGAAGTTTAGTGAATCTCGATAAGTTGAATAAGGGCCTATGCCAATTTCTGATTTTAAGTGTTTTCAACAAACCAGTGTTACTTCAATGTTCCTACACACTCTTAGCTTTACAGCCATTTATAGATGTATCACATGACTTTATTAGTGAAAACTAATCACCTTATCTCACTTTAAAGTCACAGGTTAGAAAGAGGAATCTCCACAGGGGGATTCATATCTTGTGGTTCAGGGTGACATGAACTGTTCTCTGTGTATACTTTTCTCTCTGTTCTCTGCAGAAGAATATTAGACAAAAAACTTTCAGACATCTAAAATTTGATGCAATGAACATTCATTTGTGTACCACTCCTGAAGTGAATAGACCAGACTTGAATGTAATCTCAGTATAATCACTTTCCCACTGATTTCCTTGGAGTCACTATAGTTTCATAGCAAAACAGGCTTAGGCACACAGGTGAAGCACCACAGGTGTACTGCATCTATCCTGTGCTGAGGTGCTAAAAGAAATATGTGTATCAAAACCCAGAAAAAAATAGCTAATGTGAAGACAAAGGCAAGAAAGCAAGAAAACAACGAGGAAGGAAGTATGATAATGGAACAATGCAAACTACACATTTTTCCAGGCCAAAAATGCCTTCTTTTTCATTTACTGAACACTTTTTTTAGTTGAGGTCTTATTTCCATTTCTCTTAAAATGACAAGAATGCTTCCTGTTCTACAACCAGTGCAATCAAGTTACAGCTTATAGGAAGCAAGTATTACTTGGACTCTTTTCCTCACCCTAGCAATATAGAATAGCCCTAATGCTGACAGATTTACCCATCTGAGGATGACAGGAGAAATTGTCAATTGTCCTAGAGGCATAAACAGTAGGCACCTTTAAACTCTGCAGTGGTTTGAAAGATATTTCTATCAGCAGGGAGATCTTCAGCATAAATTAAGAACATTGCAATCTTATAAAAAAGATGCCTCTTCTGAACTGTGCTCTGTATATTGTATTTTCTTGAAAATCACCATTACTTTTGTTTCTACAAAGCTTGTAGACAACAAACCTGTCACAACTCAATAATAATATGAGATTTGCAATGATCCAAAAAGAAGACTGGATTTGTAATGGTACCTCTGGATTATTAACTGTCAGAAAGACCTAGGTAAGACTGAGCTGATAGGAACGTCTGCACATAAAATAAAATACAAGATGCCTTTGTAGTGTTGATATGCAGGATATACACTTGCACTAGTCCAGTGTTTGGTAATAGGAAAAGATGTATTTCCATTAACTCAGGTTGCACTGTGTACTCACATAAGCATACTGTCTGTGGAAACATAGTAAACAAGAGTTGGGTTTTTTAGGTTTTTTTCCTTTTGCAGTAGAGAGGATCAGAATGCATGTATTTGCAAGGACAGCAATGCCTGTAAACAGCAAACTACTTACAAATATGTAGTCTTTGTGAAAATAAGAAGTCTCCTTTAGTTCACTAGCAACTAAACCCATGCTTCAGTAATTTGCTGAACTTTGGGCACTGGAGCAGGACAAAATTATGAAAATTTGCTTTATCCCCATCAATTGTGTAGATCTAGTCCTCTTATCTGTATTTATAATTGTACTCTCTGATACTTTGTTTAGTTTAGTCCCTGATCCAAAGGCATATAATTTGCTTATAAAAAATCATAGTATTTTAGATGAAAACCCTGATATCCCAAAATCACAGAATTTAGCAACTAAATAACGGACTGCATAAGGACTCATCTTGCAGGGGCCACAAATTAAACTCGATTATGTTAAAAGAAGAAGAAAATCTCTCTCTCTGAAGTCTATGAAGTATGACACTTTTTGCATGTTTATGTTCCTCCTTACAGTGAAGTTTGCAGACAGCCTTGTAACTGTTTTCTACCTGTTCAGGGAGGCATCATTAGATCCATCAATGTTAATTCAATGAACTTAACAGCAGTGATAATAGAAAACTTCTCACTATGAATCAGTGAAAAAACTCAATCTGTTCACATGGAAATGACCTATATTTACATTTAATAATAAACATAAAGAAACTCAGCTCAATAATAAAGTGTGCCCTGGTTTTAGAAGAAAAGAATAAAGTGTGCATACTACTTAAATACATAGCTTGTCTCTGGGAACCTTATTTATGGGAGACAGTCTTCTTACCTAACCAAACAACTAAAAATCAAGTTCTAGGTTAGGGACCTGAGAGGAGTATGCACTGCCAAAAGAAATTTGTCTCCCTGAGCTTAGACACTCAACTTGAATGTGTCGTCATTCTTTCCAGTGTTTACAAGGCAGATCTAGGGTGGCTGGATGGACCACAACAGTCAATATTTTAAATGCTCAAGCTGGGAGAGATTAATTTCACCACCTGTGAATACGATAGGACTTCTGTCAACACAAATAATAAGGCAAAATAGGAGTGAGAAGAAAAAGAGAAACATAAAATATTGGACCATTTATTTAGGCAATGTTCTATATTACCAATGCTATTTCATAGAATATTGATATCTTGTAAAGTAGTGGATAGTGGATGTCATATACTTTAGTTGCAAAAGGGGTTCTTTCTTAACCACTCCTTTGCAAATGCCACTTGCTAGATTTCCAACTAGATTCTGTGTTACTAATGCTCAGCATCAGAGAGCAAATTACTTCAAACGTCAAAAACAACAAACTTCTCAGCACTGAGGTCCCAGATCTGGAAAAAAAGAGACACTAAATGAATGAAATTTTGTGTTGGTATCAAACTTCACTGAAGCCACTGGGGGTCTGTGTGGGTTTAAGAGACATCCATACCCTTCTCATTGTGGAAAAAGAGTTTTAATAGACTCCCTTTAATAATACCACCAACGTTCACAGATTTCTTATGGGAAACATGATCATTAAACAGAGATACACTGTTGTCTGTTTTTCCACAGTTATTAAAATGACAAAATGTTTTATTAATATAAGATTTTACACTGTGGGAGCTGAGTCACAAAACCAACTGTAGACAAATGGAGCTTTAAGATTTTTATCTGAATATCTGCTGTCTGCTGACTATAGCAAAACTAACAGTCACTTTCATTTAAGCCCAAAAAGGGTAAATAAAATAAAATTAAAAAAAATCCATATATTTTACTTACATCTGCAGATGGTATTATTTACTCTTTCCCCATGTACAGAGTCCTGCAAAATCTTTACAAATTGTATATAAGAAGAGAACCTATCTGCTGTAGTAAAGCTGATAAGCCTCAAACAACATGTCTATGTGCTGAAAGATTTTGCAATAATCCTTTACTTTCTATATATAAAATATTCTAAATTCAAAGCTAATGTGTTTTCTTGGCTTAGGATTATACAGAAAATTCTTTTGGGTTTTTTGGTCACTGAGGAGAAAAAGTACGCAAGTTAGGAAATGTGATATTCTTTATGAGACTCAAAAGAAATGAAATATCTGTGTTGAGTAAACAAAACATTTTCCTTCCTTTTTCTTCTGTAGCCCATGCTTTTCACTTTATCAGTCTGTAGTTATTAACTCTCTGTGTACTGCTCTCCAGCTGAAATGACATTTACCTTGATATAATAGTGCTTTAAAATAAAGTTGTCAAAGGAGGAGAACCTAAATCCATCCCACTCCTAGCAGGTTGATATCTGTGCCAGCAATAGATGCCCAGAGCCCGGAGAAGGATCACAGGTCAGCAGGAGAGCACTTGAAGGGCAGAACAAAGGAATACCAGCCACACCATCCAGCAACTAGGCTTCACTGGGGAGCCAACCTCAGTGTCTGTGTGCAAGCACATGTAGCATGGGGAATAAACAAGAGGAGACAGAGATGAGCACACACCTTTAAGACCATGATCTTATTGGCCAGAGGAGGCCACAAAGAAGATCCAAGGGCTGAGGTGGGCTGGGGCACTTTTGATATGAAGATAGGCTGAGAGAGCTGGGCTTGTTCCGCCTGGAGAAGTCCCCAGAAAAACCTTAGAGCACCTTTCAGTACCTAAAGGGTGCTACAAGAAAACTGGTGATGGACTTGTAGTGACAGGTCAAGGACTTCAAACTAAAAGAGGGTATGTTTAAATTAGATATTAGAAAGAAATTCTTCACTGTGAGGGTGGTGAAGCACTGGAACACATTGCCCAGGAATGTGGATGTCTACTCCCTGGAAGTGCTCAAGGCCAGGCGGGATGGAGCCCTGAGCAACCTGGTCTAGTAAAAGATGTCCCAGCCCATGGCAGGGGGTTGGAACCAGATGGCCCTTTAGGTCTTTTCCAACCCAAGCCATTCTATGATTCACTGATTCTATAAAAATATCTAAACTTGGGATCTCATTTATTTTACTTCCAGTGAAACAGAGACTACAATTGGTTGTACACAGGACAGATTAATTACATATTGTGTTTTATATTCCTGGCTTCCCAATAACATATATAGTTTCATACACTAAAATATGGGAAAGTCTAAAATGTTTTATTTCCCTTTGTTTGGTAGTATAACCATTCTGACCTTCATCAAGGGATCACTCCTGGCCAAGCAGTGTAGATCAGCTTAATGTGTATTCTGTTCCTAAAATTCAAGCCTGAAGCAAATTATTTTCTTTCCTATAATTTTCCTTACCAAGAAAATAGTTTGGCTCTAGGTTAGGGCACAGGAACAAATCAATGCACATATGATGTGGATGAGATTTAGCCCTGGAGCTAAACAGAGAATGAACCAGCTAAAATGTATATCCACACCAAGTCTACCCCTTTCTCCCCTCATTTGCACCCTTGTGAATGTGCAGTGGACATCATCATGCAAATCACTGAATAAATGCAGTGAAGCACAATGCCTTACCTTTATTGAAGCATCCTTTGAAATATGTCAGGTTCTGCTCACTGTTTCTGGAGGTGTCATTGTGAAGAATAAAAGCTGTAAATGACAATATGCTAACTCAGGATGTTTAGAAACTAACCTGGACAAACTAAAATACACAGCAGCTTAGAAGGAACAAGACTATTGGATATCTCTGAAAAATAAGGGGATAAGACACGAAAGAATACTGAAATACTCAGTCATAAACTCTGCAGCAGGTCTGGTCTCAGACCTAGGGGCTAATGCTGTAGTACGTGTAAGAGTTAATAGTTTCTCTTGAAAGAAAATTTAGGTACAGAGAAGGCAGTAAGACTCTTTACATAAGTCCCAAGGCACAAGAATATAAACATAGAAGGAGAGGACACAACTGCTGTCAGCACAATGATAGCGAATATGTAAGATGAAGAATGCTATTTGAAGAAAGAAGTTATTTTATTCATTTGAAAGTATGCATATTCAAATAATCCTTTTGCTAGAAACAAGAATACCTGTTGTGACTGGTTTTGTTTGTTTGTTTGTTTGTTTTTTCTATATTTGTTCCTGTTGAAATATTGGATATATCACTAAAGTTAGTTTGGTTTCATTGTCAAATCAAAGGAGTTTGGTTTGGGTTTTGGTTTTTTGGTTTTTTTTCTGAACTGGTGAAGTAATAATATTGATATTTTTACATCAAAAAGATTATTTTAAAAGATCTCTAAATATTTTAAAGAAAATCAAATAAAATTCTTGTTTTACTTTTGACATCCATTAAGCCTCTATTTAACATTTGCTTTTTTTTTTTTAATTTAGGTCAACTTTTAGATGAATAGTGTTTAAAAAAGAAAAAAAATTCCCGTAATAGTTTCTAAGGAACAATGTAAAGCAGCGATAACACAAGTTTTGGATGAAAGGGGAAGTATTAGGCTGAAGGGCAAGTGTTAGTTCTTGCCTCACAGTCAGAGCTCTTTGGAGTGGTTAATAGTGAAGCTGATGAGGGAGATTTGCTTGATATATTATACTTGGATTTCAAGTAAGCATTAGCAAATTCTGTTTCAAAGGCTCTTAAAGAAGCCAAGCAAGCATGGAAAGAAAGTATAGGTCTTTAAAGAGGTAAATAATTGATTAAAAGATAAGAAACAGAGAACACTGTGTCCTTGTTGTGATGGTAGGACACCACTGGATACCTAGAGAGATCTGTGTTTCAATCCTTGGGTTACTCACCCAAAAAAGAGGGTGAAAAAAAGATGACAACAACCGCAAACAAAGTTTTCTGATGATGCCAAGTTTCTCACAATTGTAAAGATGGTGCATGAATTCTGTGAAGACAAAGGATTTTATGAAAGTGAGTGACTGGCAAAAAATAGTAGATGAAATTAAGTAGATTTGAAATGTAGGTAAATGCAAAGTGACAGTCTGTGGCTTTGCATGTACAATATTGGGATCTGAGCTGTCATCACTGCTCCTGAGTGAGACCTCAGGGACCTAAGGATCAGTCTTGTAAACAATTTTGTTAAATACTATCATCCATGACCTTAGTAGAAAAAAATAGGACAATGTGGAATCTTAAGATTACGTCACAAAAGACCAGTGATAGAGAGGGAGCAGTATGATGTATGAAGAAATAGTGTCTTTGGGGACTAAGGCAATCCAATTGTGACTTAGTGACTGAAAGCAAAAAAAAGGTGTCATGAACTGGTTCTCAAAACAGCAAAAAGCAACCAGGGATGAATTTAGCTTGGAAAATAATATACTTAACCATCAAGGGATTAAGTCCTGAGGTAGCATTTTATGCAAGCTAATGGAGGCAAAAAAATATCCAACCAGTTTTGCTGTGGAGTCTGACCGGTTAACAAATGAGATCTATTTCAAACTGATATCCTTGTGAATTAACTACCCAAAGGAAAATGGGTGAGATTAATTTCCAGAGTCATTCTTCACTTGTCTTGTAAAAGTGCAAACTGAAATCCAGTATGACAGAAGACAGGAAACTTTCTCAGGCATCTGAGGATGTTAGGGAGTTAGATATAAAGTGGAGATACAAGGAAGGCGTAAAAAGGATAGACCAGTAATATTAATGCCTTGCAAAGCCTCACAGAAGCAGAGTCATAACTTAAGGAGCCCTCTGCAAAGGGATATACTAGCCCCCATGGTCCCATTAAGGGGAGATTGTAGATATTTACATTGCCCACTGCAGCAATACCTACTTCCCAGGTTGTTCTGTATGAATTGTGGTGGGAGTGGGAGCAGAGAGATAATGGGGATCCTCCGCTTAGGCTTCTGTTGGTCAGTGCCATCCCATAATTTATGTTGTCATATGAGAGTATTGTCATGCTCTAGTGCAGTTTGAGTCTCTTCAGAGTTTCTTATCCCTGGGACAGCACTAAACTGATAGAGCTATGTGGCTTCTGCAGAACTGCAGTTTGATGTCTGGTGGGCAGGAAGTGAGCCTGCATCTGCCTGTGCACATCCATGTACGCAGGCACACTGCCATTGACTTACCTTTCCTGTGTGGCAAGAAAAGGACACTGCATCCAGTTTACACTCAGAGAACTGAGATTATAACAAACAAAAAAGATCCCATGAAACTCATGGCCTAAATAAAATTAAAAATTGGTTTTCAAAGTCCCATAGTGTTATATTGACACATTTTCCTTCTCAGTGAGAGATATCCCCTCTACATTTGTGAACTCAGAACTTTTCCATTTTACTTTGGAAGTACTTTTTCTATACTGCAATGCTTTTGGTGCTGATTATGGCCACCACACAGCTTTGTCAGGGTAACAGGAGACGTTTGGAGAGGAAACATTTTGAACAAATAACTAAGATGAGATCTGATAATCTGGTATCAACTTTCTATCTGTCAGCTGCAATCTTAAAGGAAAGAGAGATAGAGGAAAAGGGAATCAGGGGACTGCTTTTTAGGGAAATTAAATTACTATACTGATACCATTGCAGAGTATGACTGCAAGGGTTGTACATAGAAAGGTTGTGTACAAATGTTCTTCATGTTTCCTTTCATTTCAAAATGAGGAAGATAAATGGTGTTGCCATAATCCTCTCTTGTTGGAAGTCATACAATATGTATGTCAGAAAATAAACATCTTTTTTAGTAAACACAGTAAGAAAATCAAAAGTAACTAAATGGTGTTTGCACTTCAGTGTAGCCACACAAAAAGTTCTGATATATTTTGTTCATCATAAATAAGACCATAAATCACCAAACATTTTCACTTTTCTTGGTTTTGATTGGCCCTTTAGAAAACAGTGAATTTAACCTAGTAACTTTATAGAATAAATGGCTAAACTGGGGGAGAGGAGAAGAAAAGAAGGAAAAAGCAGATACAAAAAAATGAAGTCACTTTCCTTATGTTTCTAAATAGATACACCAGCTCCCCAAGTTTCCTGTTCCACAGCTGATTCTTCATGTATTATACAAGAAACAAATAGCATTTTTCACCTGTTTGGCTTATGTTCATTAGATGCTATTTGTACATGTACCATTAGTTCGCAGTCAGTCTGAGCTGGGACCCATTTTGGTCAATAGAGAGCTCTCACTTGAATGAGCTTCGGATAAGGAGCGCTGTACCAAGACAGTGAGGATCATAATTTGAATTATAAATTTACTTTTAATAGTTTTTTCTAGTGCTACTTATTTTCAAAAATGTATCAAAAGTACTTATCAGTTCTTTGAGCTGTCAAACAAGGACATGTTTTAATGCCTTAAAATATAGTTAAATTTATCTTCACCAAATCTGACTCAACCAAACATGCTGATTATTTGTCTTTATTCCATGAAAACAGACAGACAAAAATATTAGGCTTTAATAGTTTTGTATTTTCAAATACTTTTCTCTTAAAGTTCAAAATATACAATTTTTATACCAAAACTTCTGCTTTCTCCTTTTTCAAAGTTCAGAGCACTGAGAAGCTCGCTGGAGATTTTGCAGAGAGAAAATAGGCAAGACTTTTACTTTTCAGACTTGTTGTTACCCCAAGCAGCTCCAGGTTCTTCAGAAAGGCAGTTTGACAGTTCTTAGCAGCTCCTGGGGACAGACTTCCCCAATGGCATACTTCCAAACCTTCTGTGGCTGTAAAACTGCATGATGATGGATCCCGTATGGTATAGAAAAGCTAATATTGTCTTTCACAGACTGAAGAAGGAACTAAGAGGGGAAGAAGCGTGACTGACCTGGACAGCTAAAAGAAGAATCCCTTAAAAAAAGGTATGGAAGAATGAAAAGGCAGCCAGCAGACGACAGATGAATGAGGAATGAGGAGAGGAATTTTCCTGTTTTAGTACAGTTGATGAGTACTGGGTGAGGGAACTATCCCCATGAATGCACCTGTCTGAGATCTACAGTACACTAAATGTTTCTAGCAATCGTCCATTTATGTCCTGCATATGAGCGATTCTTCCCTTCTTTTACTTTAGGAACTTCCGCTCGTACCAAGTATTATGCATATCCTCAGTCATCTTCCCTGTAAAAGAAATGTCCACTGCTTTTTCAAGCCAAAAGCCTTTTGTGGTCCTGTTTCTTCATTTGTGGTATATCCTGTGTACTCTTCTGCCACCTTCTCCCTATTTCCTTAATTTTATGGGTTATGTGTCTTTTACTTCTCTCCTAGTCCCATTTCTTATTCCCACCTGCCCTAGGCTCTATAATTTTCTTCTTTCCCAAGGTTTTATGTAGCTTCATAATCTTTCCCCTAGTTCTGCTGTTCCACCCATCTCATCCTTATTGTTATCTTTAGTTTTCTCAGGGGCATATATCTTTCATGGTGCCAAGCTCATTTAGGATAATGGCAGAGATGCGATTGGAGGCTGTGTCATGCTGGAGGCTGTTTACAGATGCCTACAACTCATTCTATTTGTAGGTAATGGCAGACAAAAAGAGAAATGTCATCACGTGTAAGTCTCAAAAAAGAAAGTAGAAGGTATTGCAAGGAAGGACTGAGGCTGTTGACAGTGTAGGTGTCTTCAGTTATGCTTCAAATTCCTCATCAGAGTTTCAGCTCCTTCATCCTCTGAGCCCAACTAGCAGGAACCTTCCCAATGCTCTTACATCTATGATACAAAGGTTACCACGCCCTAAATGACTCCTTTTATGTTTTCTATTGCTCAGGCTATTTTCCATGTTTTGTTCTTGTCATATGTTTTGTATAGGATATTAGTTACTATAGCAACCTTAACTGCAATTTCACCAACACTATAAATGAGAAATATGTACATTACACGGTAATAGTTCTGTATTCATCACCTTCCAGATATTTCACAGGCAGAATTTTAAAAGTGATCAGACAAAGCCCTCAATTTATTTAGGAAAACAAACTAATTGCAATACAAATTATTTGAGTCCTGCACTTGTAAGGAATGAATCAGACACAATTTGCAAAGGTAACTTATTGCAAATTATTAGAATCATATCTCTGTTAGTGACTCTTCCATAACAGTGACTCAGAGCAATGAATATTTTATATCCAACAAGGTTCAGATTCACCTTGGAATTAACAGAAAGACCGGATTAAAATTCTGCAAAAGAGATAGAAGGTTTTGCACTGTTCAGACAAGCCTCAAATATTAACTTCGGGGGAAAAAAGTCCCCAAGGAGCAAGGAATTTGATAAAATACAAAATATTAGTAGCCAGTAGATGAATTGGAGAATCTGGATCCTTAGGAAAGTCTAATTTATACCACTGTAAATCAGAATGAATCCATGCGGGTCAGTGCTAGTAAGTCATAGTGAAACTCCTGCCATAAGAAAAGCAGCAGCTCGGGTTACGCATGCCATAAAAGTGTATTGCAACCAGATTTTGTCTGGGGTAAAAGTCTCTCTTATTATAAAACCATGACCTAATCCTATGACAATTTTCAGGTGGTACATCTTGAGCTGTACAACAGCCCCCTGCGTGTGCCCACCTGCTGATATACAAGGTAAGAGGCGTGTGCTCAGAGAATACAGATCCTGCTAAGCCTCTCTGCAAAGTACAGCTACCAGGAGGGACATGATGAGTTAATTGTGCTAGCAGGAAATTTAAGCACTGACTCAGCTTACATTTTAATGACAAATATTTAATGAATTCTGAAAGTTTGGTTGTTCTGGGTTTTTTTTTGGATTTATGTTTATTTTGCTTTTTTTGGTTTTGTGGTGTTTTTGTTTTTGTTTTTGGTGTTTTTTTTTTTTTTAAATTCAAGAAAGAGTAACTAACAGTAGTAGTCAGATATAGTTATTGCAGTAGTTAAACAAGAATTAATTCATGTGTTAAATGGCTGATCAAAAATTATTAGAATAGCTTTTGCGGGCCTGGTCATCAATGAACTGACAAAGCATGCCCACAGAGCAATGGAGTTTCAATCCTGATCACTCTGTACTGGAGGGATTTAACCTAATGGAATATTATTATAATGTGTTACACACACAGATAAGTTTTCTGAGGCCTCAGTCTAATAGAGGAACTTGGCTTTTATTGTTATTCCAATATAATCCATGTGTATTCAATAATTACTTCAAAGGAGACACTACTCCAGAAGGAATTTGAATTTATAGTGGAATATTTTCTTTATTTTCATGCTTTTAAAGCAAAACTAGTAAAATTATTATTATGAAATATCTGGCTGTTTGAGTTGCCTGTGCTCTTCCAATCCAATTTCCATCTTTTACACTTTATCTCACAGATTCTTCTTAGTTCCATTCTTGCAAACACTCAGTGCTATTACACAAACATTTTGAATGACACTCCAGTAAAAATAAGCAAGTGCTTAAGTGCTTTCAAGAATGGAGACCTGGTGAGCATTTCATTCAAGAGCAGTCAGAGCTAGACATAAAGGAGCTGATTCCTTTTGAGTATAAGAAAAAAATGTTTTGTATCATGCTATATTTTAGGTGAATAGGAATTAAATGACAGCAGTATAGTGAGACATGCAGTTATAAGCTACTGCCAAGGGATAGGAAAAATTTTTCAGGTCTGTGTGTTTTGGGACAGGAATACACAAGTCATGTAAATTAGTACTGTTCCTGAAAAATCAATGGATTTGATTTTCCAGTTTCTTTCACCTAAAATTCTTGTGTCTGTATTGATCATAGGAGCAGATTGGGAAACAAAAAAATGTCAAAATGGTCGCTGATTTT
Organism: Margarornis squamiger; assembly: GCA_035222235.1. NCBI lineage: Eukaryota > Metazoa > Chordata > Aves > Passeriformes > Furnariidae > Margarornis > Margarornis squamiger. Next base: position 93,155,237 of record JAWWTY010000106.1, read on the forward strand.
TCTTAGAGCACAAGGAAAATGACATAGTTAAAACTTCAGATTTTTTTTTTTCTGTATCTCATCTGAGAAGGCTAAGAAGTAAATTCTCCTAAGAGTAAATGGTCACAACTCCATTGATTTGAACTGCATTGCCCTCCATTTATACCAGAAGAGACAATATCACAATTTCACAAAGGCACTTACTGCTTCTTATCTGCACGCAGAACTCATGGGAACCGCAATGAACGCCACAGAAACTTTATGTACATAAGAATAATTTAGGCACATAACACTACCATTTTCAAATACAGATTTCTAACACAGAAGAATGCTCAAGCATAACCTCAAGTCCATTTTTCAGTAATTATATTTATAAATGTGTAAAAAACTAGCAAACTCTTTCGGATCCTCAGGGTGGGTAAAACTCTGTCCTTGACTGCACATTGCTTTACAGACAAGTAAAGCAAGCAGTACTTTTATACTATACAAATCATTTCCTGTTCTCCAGATGAGATCTCTGCCTTTTTCTATGTCAGAAAAAGTGTAGATTTCCACATTCATATTTTCTAGTAGAGGGTTTGTAAGAAAAGGTCATTTATTCTACACTTTTAAGTCAGGATGCCACCCTAAACAGAAGAACTGCAAACTGATATATTTGGTATAACTGCAATTTTAGAGACATTAATCTGCCTGAATGAAGTGGTCTTAGTATAGAAACAGATGAAAGCTGGTGGACTTTGTAAACACAGTATTTGCATATATTTACATCAAAAAGGAACTTAGACCTTACAGTAATATGTGGAAATCACTAAAATACTATCAATAGCTCTAGGAATATTGTCAGGTATCCTCCAGTCCTATTCCATATAACTCAGACCTGTCTCAGAGTCAATGCCACTGAATAATGTCAAATTCTCCATAAAAAAAAAAAAAAAATAAAACCACAAAAAGCTAATTTTGTTTAGGATAGGAAAAACTGATAAAGGTACAGCTGTACCTACAGCTGATAAAGGTAGAGCTGTAAGTCACTTGTGACAGATAGCAAAATATGTCAACTTAATTAATTTAATAATCAATAAAATCTCAACTGAATACAGAAAGTATTTCTGTAGCTCAGAAAAGGTAGCTACTTTTTCTCATATAAGAGGATTCAGGAAAATCTTGTGGAAAAAACCAAACACATCTTACACTTTAAGAAATGATCAAATTCATTTGCAGCATAATTATGATGCTTACTTGTGGGTTGTTTCTTTTGTGGGGGCTTTGTATTTCTTTACTTGAAGTAAAAGTATTCAGAAACAAATTTGTAGGCATGGTTTTAGAGGCACAGGTTAGTGGTGGAGTTTGGCAGTGTTAGGTTTACAGTTGGATTCAA
>JAWWTY010000106.1:93156690-93168519 GCA_035222235.1 Margarornis squamiger
CTTATGAACTGCCCAGAGCAGCTGATGTTGTCCAGGAAATATTATAGTTACAATATTCATTGAATCATAGGATCACAGAATGGTTTTGATTTGAAGGGACCTTAAAGATCATCTAGATTCAACCCTCCTGCCATAGGCAGGGACACCCTCTGCTAGACCAGGTTGCACAGAGCTCCATCCGAACTGAACCTGAACACTTTCAGGGATGGGGCACCCACAGCTTCTCCGGGCAACCCGTTCCAGATCCTCACTGCACTCAGAGTAAAGAATTTTTCCCTAATGTCTAATATGTGGAATAACTGCATTGTCAAGTATATGAACAATCTCTGGAACAGATGATATAGAAAAAGCTGCCTTTGCAGACTGAAGATGCAAACATTGTGATAATTACTGTTAACATTGCCATATTTGGATAGATTTTTGAGATATTAAAAGCAAGACGTGAGTAACTTACTAAACATGCACAACTATGCATTCTTTTACAATTATTAGGCATTTTGAGTTTCTAAGAACTCTAAGAAGTCTTGGAGTTTTAAAGTAAGAATATAGGCCTGCATGAATATATTAACATTCCTTTGAATCATTATTGGAAAAACTTATCACTCAGGTGCAGTGTCTTAGAAGAACGTTAGTCCATATCTGAAGAAAAATATGCCCAGTTAGTCTGCATATATATATAACATATATATGTGTGTGTATATATATATGTGTATGTATGCACGCACACACACACACAAACACATATATATATGGCCTATATATCTGAGGAAATATACATTAAATAGTAGCCTAAAGAACTGATGTGTTAACAAAATCAAAGAAAACAGAAATCAATTTTGATCAATTAGTTTTAAATATGGATCAAAATATTATCATAATTTTTAAAATACAGATAATCATCAATATTGATCATAATTCATAGCACAGGTGATGCTGCCTCTAAATTGAGCATATACAACTGAAGCAAACCCCACTGAGCAGTGCAAAGGACCATGTCTTTTAGCAATCAGGTGTGCAGAACTGGTACTGTGGTATACCCCACTGTATGACTAATTACACAAGCGTTGCTTTGCTAGTGTGAAAGGCAGCTGTATCTTAAAGTCAGGTCTAAGGTCTAATTATTGGTGGTTGGTCTGGTTGCATGCCCTTGAGACTTGGCCCAGCTGTGAAATCTGAACGCAGAAGTTCACTTAGTTTATCTTTAGTGACAATATATTCTGCTGTAGTTACTGTTTGGTAATAGGGATGGGGAAACTGCCTTTTCAAGAGATAAGAGAGATCATCAGAGCATGTGAGCTATGTGGTGCTGCATCCAGACCTATGCTGTTGTGCCTCTGGAGGAGGCTGGCCTCTGGCACTGATCCAGGGAGGTTTCAACCTACCACAAACACCTACAAGAAAAGGACTACTCCCATAATAAATAGAATTTTCCCTAAAAAGCTGGGCCTTCTGATTAAAGGTGTAACATATGGAAACCCCACCTACAGCCTGATTCTCACAGAGACCTATTCTAAGCAACTGCAAGAAAATATTATCAATTATATACCCCTTATATGACTGAATAATTCTTAACATTAATCAAGGCCCTTGGGAGTGCTTCAAGTCATGAATAGAGCCCACAGTGAACAGAGATCCACTGATATTTCTTTTTCTGTTTTAAGAACTTTATTCTTCAAAGGAGTATCTTTTTAATAGTCAGAAAAAGACAGAACACTCTAGTTTTCTGTTGGTTTATCCATTACAATTAGACCACTTACTGCTATGGTAGAATATTTGAAAAGCAGAAATAGGCAGCTAGATTCTGAACACCCACTGAACACCAAAGGGAATTTGGATCCTAACTCCCTAGTGTCTTTGAAAATCTGCCCCAGAAGCTTTAAGTATAAAAAAATCAGCTCAATGCTGACTCTGTATTACACGTTTGTATTTTCACTGCAAACTTTAAGCAAATCACCTATATCATAAACAAAATACAACATTTTTCTTATATTGCAATAGATTGCGTTTTAATGCCAATGGAATAAAAGACAATGACTGACAGACCCTTCAGCTAACATGCAAAATGAAAAAGCTACCAGGAATTGCTCTGCTCCTGCACTCACCCCTGACCTGCAAAGGATCCCTGTCTTTTTATTGCTGTGGAAATCCCAGCAGTCCCACAGAAATGACAAAGTACATACCATCACTGTGGATGAATGACTGGGGAGAGTCACTCATCCACGTAACAAAAGAGCCAAGGCCACCCATCTAATGTTAGGCATGTAATTCCTGCAAGCTACCTGTACAGCAAATAAAGAACATACTCTCAGGCACAGATCACGATCAGATACTATGTGAGTACTTGCTGTCTCTCAGGTAGGTGCTTAAAATTAGGCAAAATGACTCTTAATCTCTACACGTCTCCATTAACTATACAGGCAGCAAAACCTCTGACTTTTGGGACCTAGAATAGTGTGAGGCCTCCTGCACATACTGTGAACTAGGAATGCACTAACACCATTATCACCTGCTTCTGAATATCCTAAATGAAAATAAAATAATAATAAATGATTGAGGACCAAGGTCGTGTGGAAAAAAAAAATAATATTCATGACAGATTGGTTCATTAAGGTGTTTCCAGGCTGATAGACCTGTGGCAGTGGGCCTGTGAAGAAAATGAAGCAACCAGCCAAAGTGCCTTAAAAACTGAGGCTTATGGATTCCTTGCCTTTTTCCCCCAGTCACCTTTTTTCTTCCCAAAGCCCCTTGAGAAAACTCTTATCTCCCTAGCTTAGTATGCAGGAATTTGTCCTGGCAGGACTGTATGAAGCCCCACTCCTGGTCCTTTGTTAACCCTTTCCCCATTGATTGTTATCCCTAGATCCCTACTGGTTAGTAACTAATGTCCCCTAAAGCCCTTTCAGTACCCCGACCATGGGAATAAACACTCTCTCTGCTTTCCCCATCCTGCGATCTCTGTGTGTCTCTTTCCTGGGGCATCTCGGGGACCACGTGGCTGGGGGTTGAGCGGAACGGGAAGGGGGAGCGTTCCACCATGCTGTCACACAAACCTATTTCCAACAAACTCAAAATTGGCAGTATTCCATTATGTTTTTATGATGTTTTTAGTAACTGCCTTTAATGAAGTGATCCAGTTCAATCTCACAGACTCAATAAGCTTTATGATATGGCAGCTCCCTCACAGACACCAATGTATTTCACACTGACTTCAGTACATTGCCATGAGAATGGGTGAAGTTTTTTTGAAGATCAAATTAATTTTGATCTACTTTCCAAAATCTTCAAAGAACTCTTATGCTTCTATTTCAGAAGACTCATGTTCCCATGAGGAAGCAAGGACCACAGATAATGACACTCAGAATTTCTAGTTCTTGATTTTTTTCTAATAATATAAAAAATTTCCAAATTGCTTACTTTCTTCACCATTTCCTTAAAAAATATTTGAAGACATGAAATTATTGCATGCTTAGAATAGATGACAGTGAAAGTCCTTGTTCTAATTTTCTTTCACTCCATTTTCTACCATATTATGGAGGGCTGAAAATAGAGAGCGTTAAGGCAATGCCAGGTAAACACAACTTGTATATAGTGCAAAGAACTGATGATAACAAACTGAATCAGAAATATGTCAATTTGAAAAACAACAGTGATGCTATCTTGTTCATCTGAATTCATTCAGAACTCACCTGATTCTTTCAGATCTACAGTCCAGGAGATACGCTTCCTACAAAGAGAGAGATAGAGACTTGATATAGGAAAGGAAAGGTGAATCTGAGAAGCAAGTCATTTCTGTGGTGAGTTCTGACCTCAGTGTGTAGAAGTCCTGCAGACAAACTAAGTTACTGGTGTTCTCAATAAGAAAAGTGCCTCTTATGCATCTTTTTTTAGACAGAGAGGAACTCTAATTTAGAAGCTGGGAAAGGAAAGATAATGGCAACTTAGCAAGTAGATGACCTATGAAGTAGGGAGTATAGATAATTACTGCTCAAAACTCATTGCTTTAGAACAGCTGGCTAAAATGCTGTGCAAGAAGGGAAAAAGATTATGAAAATTAAAAAAAAAAAAAAATAATTCATTAAAAAAGTCTAGGCCTCTCTTAGTTTCATGCATGAAGGGTAGAATACAGTTCTGCCTTATTTCCAACTGAAAAAATTCATGACTGGTTAAAGCAAGCAGAGAGATACTTAAGCACATTATTTATGAAGATCATTAATGCCTCTTTCAGAAAGGCATTTTGCCAGTTTTATTTAAGCAGCAGTTAGGCTCTTGGTCAAAAACCCATATTTGGATGATGTTAGCAAAGCCAATCACTGTCCAGTGTCAGACCATCCAACATTTGGGAAGATAATTGAGGTTATGCTAATGGGTCAATGCTAGCAATGTTTGCATTTCAAAGATTTATATGGTCCCCATCTGGCTTGGTCAATATGTGAGTAGAGAAATGAGACTACATGATCATTTCCTAATGACTCTATTCTGATGATGGGCCCCTTGGATTTGTTTTTTTTCCTGTGGAGGGAGACACTATTGATTTCATAATTGGCTACTGCAGGAAGAACACATGAAATTCTTCCTTTTGTACCTGCAAAGAGGTACAAAATTCCACCAGTAGATGATTCTTCTCCCATGCTTATACATAGCTGCTGGGAGTAATGCTGAAACTTTAACACAACTGATACTTTGAATTTATAACTCCTTGTTGCTCAGTCAAAATCCTAGTCCTATTACTTGTATAGGACATGATTCTGTCGTCACTGAAGTCAGTGGGAAGGCTGCCACTTAGCTCAGATTTCCAGCATGCAACGTTTTGATAGATAATTGCAGTAAGCCTTCATGTGTACTCTGTTACTTTGCAGTAATTGTAAGGCTGTTTGCTGTTGAAGAAAAGTGGAATAAACCTGTTTTTTTCCCCCCTGAATGAAGGGCTAGAATGCATATATAGGGATGAAAATGCTTCAGTAATATGCAGAAAGCCCAAGATTAGCTAAGTTGGTCAGAGCATGGGGCTAGTAACACCAAGATCGTGGGTTTGATCCCCATATGCACCATTAACTTAAGAGCTGGACTTGATGATCCAACTCAGAATATTCTGTGAAATCCAGATACATAAATTTATACTTTACGATATACACACCCAAGTTCCTGATGCTGTAACTCCTCTGTGCAGCCACACCATGAGATGGAAATAAGAGTTAGAAGCAGACTAACATATAAAAGAAAAAGCACATTTTTGAGATGTTTAGGTCATTTTAAACCTAACTTTGTTATGCAGTTTGCTTAAACCAGACCATCAAATCCTTTTTCAGTCAATATAGAGAGATAACTAGCTGTAAAATCTGGCAAGTACCTGAACAGACTGTCTCCCTCTGCAGGCCGGCACAGACTGCTGTAAGGAGGTCCAGCATCAGAAGATCCCTGAAGTGCAGATAGGTACAAATTCAGTCATTGAGGTACATAGGTGAAATTCATCAACTCTGAAGAAAGATTTCGAGATATGGCACTAGTTTTTTATGCAATATCTATTTGGAATATAAATGTGGGCTTCACAAGATTATTTGTATCTCAGATGTTCTACTAGGACTGTTACCATTACTACTTTCCACCATCAGAACTCAGGAAACCTCAGAAATATCCTCCTGATAAAAACATCACAGAAATCCTCTCTGTCTTTACTGCAGTACTCTTTTCTTATGAGCAGGTGAAAGGTACCCAAAATTTCAGTTAGTATAAGCCACAGCAACTTGTTTCTTGGAGCACCTGCCAAAGTGAATATATCTCTAGAGATTAAGTCACTTCAGTCAAGGACTCTTTGAGTCTAAGTGTAATTTGTTGATAGTGATTATTTTTAAAGCACTGATGATTGCACACCTGGTTATCTATGCATTCTCCCCACTTTCCTATCAGTCCTGCTAAAACTTCATGTGCAGGTTCTGCTAATAAAATGCAAGTCAAAAATTAGCTTTACTCCTCTTTATTTCCTCCTTTAACCACTAACTCTCTTTATTTTTTTTTTATTTTATTTTTTTTATTATTATTTTTTTTTAGTTTCTTCGTTTGCCTCCTTTGGCTCCTCCAGCTGCTTCAATGCCTCCATTCTACCCAGCCATCTAATTTCTTTCATGAATCAGTAACATAATTTGTCACCATTATTCTCATGACCTGTACTGTCTTTGTTCTCTTTTATTTCTTCTGAAAATTTACCCCTTTATTTATGAATTAGTTTTTGCCATGTTAGAAATTGTATCATTTTACCTATATTTCCCTTTATTTCACTTTCAGCTCCCAGGTATTGGCTCATTCTTTACGAAAGAAGAATGAGAACACTAGAAGAACATTAGTTCCTGTGACACTCTTAGAAATCCCTTTGAAACAACTTGTTTTCTCTGATTTAGTCTTCCCCTTCTTCAGGGCCATATGAAAGTATTCATTCCTCAGTTTCTAAAAACTATCTAAAGTTCATGAAGACACCATTTGGACCTATCCTGGAGGTCTTCTTAGAATACTGTATGTCCATGTCTTTAACAATTCTCTCTTCACCTGATTACCAAGGTGGTATATTTGAGAACATACTTCTCATCCACTCATCAAATTACTGTGTGTTTTTTCTGTCCTTGTTTTCCTTCTCTCTTCTCTCTACACCTTGTTTCTGTGTGATCTCCTCAGAAAATACAAACTCAACTACCATCTGTTTGCTAATGACTCAGAGATACACTAGTCTACTCCAAACTAATCTCCTTATGTCCAAAATGAAATCTCAGCCTGCCTCTATGACAACTCCTCATATATATGTAGCCATCATCTCCAATGCATCATGAATCAAACAGACAGCCTATCGTTCCCCAAACCCTAAACGTATCTTTCTCAGTCAGTTAACTCAAAATGTGTCAGGAATAGAACTTAAGTCTTTTTTCTAACACAAAAAAACCCTTTAGTTTCTATCAAGTGGGTTTCAAGACAAAATGAAATGTGTGACTCAGCACTAAGAGTCAGGTTGAAGCCTGACTCTTCCAAATCCTTACACAAATAGTATGAAAGAGCCATGGTAGCTCAAGTTACAGCAGTTCATTAAAGGCTAAACCAAGCACTTTGTTAATATGTCAGTGTGTGATCATAATTATGACACTGCATACCACCATGGTCACTCTTAGGTGAGACAGCTCACGTGAAGTGACTAGACTCTCAGTACATGTGGGTATGGAGCCCTCCTGAAAGCTATGACCAAAGTCTCCTCACAACCAGACATCTATTATCTTGTCTCAGTAAAAGCAGTATTTTTCCAGCTCTGACAAATGTAGTTTTGCCCTCATAGCCAATGAGATTTCTGCCAAAAAAAAGATTGTTTTCTGAACTATTCTTGGCCTCACTTCTCTGGTTCTTCCTTAGCTCTCCCATCTGATAGGAGTTGCTACTTTTCATTCTTAAAGCTTGCTGACACTGTCACATTTTACTCTCTGTCAAGATACTGACTTGTCTGTTTAGAGCATAATGTGAGCTAGGCTTACCACATGTTACTAGACTGTTTCAAATTTTCTTACATAGCCATACCTTATGCTTTGCAAGATCTTCTTATGCTTAACTAGAAAACAAATAATTTGTTTTCCTTGAGTGGCTTCAACAAAGTTCCCTTTGCCTTTGTTAACCCTCAAAAGCTAAAATGTTTAAACCTCTGAGCAACAGTACCTAAGGGGAATGACTTTGATGTTGTCTCCTATAGGCACCCTTAAGGCTACTACCTACAAATCCCACCTTCCCTCAAAGGCAGAAACGTCTTTCAGAAGCCTCATCTTCATAACATCAATTATTGATGTCACCTTAAGGACAGATGGGATCAGATGCTTAGAAAAGCAGCACTGTGATGGAGCCTGCCCCTAAGGAGCTAAGTAATGCTTGAGGGTACTTTAAAACAGGCAACATACGTTTTCCCCCCACAGTCTTGCCAACTGTTCCCCCTAAACTAAGCACTCCAGAGGGGAATACAATGTAGCAGAACAATCAATTTAGCCCCAGAGGCCCTCTTGAACAACACTATCATAATATCCTCTCTTGCTGACCAATATTCTCTTGAAGTGTCCCGTCTGCCAACCTGTAACCATGTTTTCTCTGTTTTCTTCTTCTTTTTCCAGCTTAGAAGACTATTGGTATTTACGTTTATTGGCCTGTGCTGGTGCAATATCTAGAATAACGTAGTTGTAGCTGATCTTGCAGATATAGTTGATGTGGCTGTATTCATCATCATTGTCAATCTTACAAGGTTGATCTAGTTTGGGGAGAATGTTACCATAAAAAGAAAGCAGAGTCAAATCTGAACCCAAACAACAAAATTTCTAACTGTAGACAGTGAGTGGCATGGCCTGCTTTTTATTCTTTATGGTATAACAAACTGGGGTTAGGAGTACATGTACATATAAAGATTTTTTTATTGTTCCAGCCTGGAAGACTATTACAACTAAAGAAATCATTAAATGTTTCAAGTCTGAAAGCATCTCTTGAAAAGAGAATGTGTTAAATGAGAGTTTTGGAACTCTGGTCTCTGTTATTACTCACAACTAAAGAGTTTGTATGACCAAAAAAAAAAAAAAAAAAAATTGATGAAGTTGCTTACAGACAAAACAGTTCTACTTTCTGACCTCCTCCCATGAAATCCGTATTCTGTTGAAGATTTCTCTTCATATAGACTTTTTTCACCCTCCAACATAACATTTTGTACTTTTAAGCTTTCACACTTTTAACTTCACAGCAACCTTCTGGCAGAAAGATACAGACTTCTGTGTCCACTGGCAAGTACAAATTTTGGTTATGGGTTCCCACCAGTATCCGTTTTTAATGAGTATATAGTGCATTTTCAGCTATGTTCTGAATCAATAGTTTTTCTTAGATATGAGCAAATATTCCTGTGCCTTACAGAAAGATTCTTCTTCCTCCCACAAAATGACAACAGGGAGACATGGATTCAATATCATTAACATAACAAGATGAAAAAAAATAAAAAATGATAAAAAAATAGAAAATCTAACGTTTCAGACCTTTTTTTTTTTTTTCCATATGGCAGAGGGAAGTAAAAGGACAAGCTCTCAATTGAAAATAAATCCCTGTCTTGCTACCTTTAAATCACCCTGATTAGTACAAACAGTCTTGACATATACACTCCCCCATACTGTCTATAGGGAATAGAGAGAAATATTGCCTCTGTTCAAACTCATAAATTCATGGATTTTACAGCAGTACATTAGGTACTTAATATACAACAGAGATATTACAGTCATTAGGTTAGATCATATTCTGTAATTACCATGTTTAGGTACTGCAGTTCCACACTGAGCTCAAGTCAGGTTGGTGGAGATTCCTTCTGGAATGCCATGCTTCAGTACAATAGTCCTATTTTGGATTTTTTGGCTTTGGCAAAACTTTTATGTCACACAGGGTTTGTCAAAGTCATGGTGACAGCTACCTGAGTCTATGGAGGGGCTGAAATCTTATCTGGGCAATCTGTGATGTCCTGTTTATCTGAGTAAGGCACTAACTCATGTGGCAAGTGATAATATACTAAAGGTCAACAATGTTTATGCATATGGTTTGCTCTCATAGGATGTAAGAAAGGAGAGAAGGCATCTTTTGCAGTGATAGTGTGTGTGGGGCATGGTTATTTTGCCTTATCCAGGTGTTACAAAGGGAAGAAATTAACACTTGTGTAACTCAATAGAGAAGGAATCAGGTCCCAAAAGCTCAATAAAGCCCAGAAAATCCTCAGAAGAACAGAAAGCCTCAGGAAACAGTAAATCTAAGTCGGGCAAGCTAAGACCAAGAAAGCACATATTATATCATACTGGAGCTTCTGCAGAATTTGCCATGAGCAGGGTTAAACAGCAACTTCTCAAATTAAGAGTGTTTACTTACACAGCACAGCAAGAAATGATACCATCGTTACTGCTTTCAACTAGATTCAGGCACCTATAAATAGGATTTATTTAATACTTTTAAAATATTCTAACTCAATAGACAATACAATGAAAGAAAACTAGAAATTATTATTGTCTTTTGGGTCAGATGCAATGCAAAAAATTCTTTATTTCAGAAATCTAAGCCTCAGACTACTTCAGGGCAGAAAGCAAGAGCCTCAGCTTAAGCTTAGTGTCCATTTCTGTCTTTCTCACAATCATTAACAAATTCCCCCTTGTCTGCTGACAAGGATAAATGGAGGGGCCTGAGACACGAGGAGCCTGAGCAGCTCTGACTGGGGAATTCTGCACAGCAGCTTGGCTACACGATGTCTGGTACTAACAAGTATTAGCATCATTTTACTTTCACGAATGCAAAAAATGAGTCCCCGAGGCCTTCTTAAAATATGGATGAATACTAAGACCGGATCCCTCCGGTGGAAGTGTTTGGAGTGCAGTGGGTTTGGGAGCTGTGGGGAAACGTAGGGCAGGGAGTGCAGCCCGAGAGCAGCAGGGAGGGAGCGCTTGCCACGAGATGGCAGCAATGCCACGTCTGGCTCGGCAGCCTGCCTAGCCCTGCTTTGTTATTCTTTTTTTTTTTTTTTTTTTTTTTTCCGAGTGAGAACCACAACGTTTTTACATAAATACAAGCTTATTACAAAGTCAGCCTACCTCGTTCAGTGCCCATTCACCACCCTCTTGCAACTTACAATGAGAAAACAATTTTGCATATTTCATCACGAAAGAAAACTCATCATAAGTGAATAATTACAACCTTGAAACTACCTTTCCAAAAGAGCTCGTGTTTCTGTCTTTCCTTCCTATGAGCCTTTGTGTTTTAATTACGGATATAGGTAAGCATTAATTATGGAGTCAGGCCCTGTGTGCAGTGGTGGTGACAATCTTTATAATTCTTACTGGATTTAAAGTCAGACTTGGGCACTTGTTTTGCCACCCGTTTGAAGGTAGGCCTGGCACAAAAAACCTTGTTGGCAAAGGACATCACCTGCCGGGGCCATGGAGCATAGGGACCTGTGACAGACCAACCCTGGGTCACCATGTCCTTTCCCCTGGGCTCAGGGAACCTGCCCTGTCTGCTTCAGGGTGGTTGTGGGGAAGCCTCTGTGTGCATCTGCATGCCACGTTTTGATTCGGGTTTCTTTAGTTTTGGAAAGAATTGTTAATGGCAGAAATTCCTCTTGGCAACAGGAGCTCTCGGGAATTGCAACATACAGACAAAGCAGTGTTCCTCAAGGAGACATTGGCTCCTCTACTTCCCCACAGGAACGACAGCTCCTTGTTCTGATGAGCAAGTTGGAAGGAAAGAGCAGGGCACATTTTAGACCTGAAAACCTTCTTCTTTCACGAGCGGGGACGAAAGCAGAGGGGAGTTTCACCCAGGACAAGGGACCCCAGCACCCGCAGCACCCGCACCGCACATGTGGCTGGGGATGTCGGACTGCAGGCAGAGCCGGGGGACAGGGAACTAGGGAATCGCAGCAGGACCCCCCCGGGCAGGTGTACCCTTGCAGCCTCTAACCCACCCCGCGCCGGGGGCCCCCGGGCCGGGGGAAAGCTTTCTCCGCCCGGGGGCTGAACCGCCCGGGGCCGCGGCCGGGGGCGAGGCCACGGCCACGCCGGGGGGCCGTGCGGGGCCGTCCGGCGGAGCGGGGCGGCCGTGGGGTCGGGGTGCGCCGGCTGCGCAGCGCCGGCCCCTTCCCCTCTCCGTGGGAAGTGATGGTTGAGTCCGGCGATAGCGGCTTCTCGTGTGGCTGGCAGCCGCTCCGCTGCGCTGCCTGCGCTGCTCTCGCCGCGATCCCTCCCTCCCTCCCTCTCCTCTCCTCCTCCTCCTCCTCCTCCTTCTCCTCACTTCTCCCCTGCCCCGTGGTCCCCT
>JAWWTY010000106.1:93168619-93242246 GCA_035222235.1 Margarornis squamiger
TCTCCTCTCCTCCTCCTCCTCCTCCTCCTTCTCCTCCTCCTCTTCCTCGCACTCCCCGCATCCCTCTCCTGCCGCCGCCGCCGCCGGCCGGCTCTCCCCGCCGGCGGCCCTGCATGCCGCGCTGCCCGCGGCCCCGGGCGTGCCTCCCCTCCCTCCCTGCGCGCCCTCCCCTCCCCTGGGCGGGCGGCGGGCCGGCGGCGCCGGGGCTCCGCGGGCGCTGAGCGGGACTGATGCTGTCTGCGAGCAGAGCAGAGCGAGCCGCCCGCGCAGTCCTGCAGGAGGCGCCGGGCGCTGCGCGGCGCTCGGGACCCGGACCGCTCCTCTCCGCCTCTCCTCGCCCTGTGGTGGTTATTTGGCGCTGTCCTTAGCCCCGCTGCCGCTCGGAGGACACGGTCGCAGCCGAGAAGAGCCGCCGGGGGTTTTGTGTGAGTGTGTGTGTGTGTGGAATAACTGCAGACATGACTGCGTGGAAGAAATTCAAGTCTCTGCTGGTTTTCTGCGCGGGGCTCCTCACTGCAGCTCAGGGTAAGATTCGGGTTTCTTGCACTGGATTCGTGTAGGCTGTGGTTACGGCACTGATTTCCCCCTCAGCTAAATCGCTGCCGCTCGGTTGAGCTCTCTCCCTCGCTTCGTTTCTGCGCCGGGAGACAGCAGGCTCTTAGAGCCCGGTCTCCCTTCTCCCTGCTTCCCACCTCCCGCCGGTGTTCCCCGAGGGCTCCCTGGCCGGTCACTTCCCCCGGGAGCAGCCAACCCCCCGGCGCTGGGCAGCACCCGCTGCGGCGCCGCGAGCGGAACCGTGCGCATCCAGCCGCCTGGGCAGCGCCGGAGTTTGGGAACACTTCTCTCCCCGCGCACGCACGAACGGCACTCGCTGCCGTGTGAGGGACAGTCCCCAGGCTGGCAAGTTTGGATCTCCCCTCCTCCCGCCTCCCCGGCTTTTGCCGTGCTCGGGAGGGAGCGCGGAGTGGGTGGCCGCGGAGAGCCGCCCCCGCCTGCCTTCAGCCGGCTCCGCTCCCCGCAAGTTGCGCGGAGGCGGGGATGCGGCGCCGGGGACACCTCCGCCAGCTGCCTGCCCGTGCCTGAGGGAAGAGGGCTCCTCTCTGCTCGGCGTGCGGTGGGGAGAGTCTCCCACCCCCAGCTGTGTTTCTTCTTAAAATCAATGGGGGAGGGAGGAGAAACGAGGGGGTGACGGTGGAGAATTTGATTACACAACTTCAGTGCTGGCCTCAGCCCCATCACTTGCCTCATCGCTGGAGACAACTTCCCCATTATTCACTTCGCCTCTCATTAGCACTGCGCTTTTTCATGCTGGGAGAGATGCGAGTCTGTGTGTGTGTGAGAAAGAGAGAGAGAGAGAGAGAGAGAGAGAGAGAGGGAGAGAGTGAGGCAGCTCGCAGCTGAGCACCTGTCCCCGTTACAGCCTCTGCTTTCTCCCACCTCGCTCCTGGTTGTTCTGCCTGCCTCCGGGAGGACGGTTTCCCTTGTGATTTGTACTGTCTGAGGCTCCCTTAACCCTTCCAGGCGCTTTACATCGTTCCCACCATTTTATTTTTCTCGCTGCTTTTTTCGGTGCGGGGGCGGCTGAAGCGGGGGGAGCAGGGCGCTCGGGTTGGAGGGCGAGGCTGGAGCCTTCCCTGTCCTGCTGGTGCCCACGACTAGGTCCCCTCGCCCGCCGGGCGGTAAGGTGCCCTCCTTCCAGCAGCCTCCGGCCGTGATCCGCAGGAAGAAGCTGTGGCAAGCCACCCCCGGCTCCCGGGATCCGGGCGGGAGCTTTGCCGGTCCGGCGGATCGGCTGCGGCTCCGCGCCAGCCCGGTGGCATCCCTCCTCTGCCCGGCTCCTGCCGCGGTCCACCGGGCAACGCCACCCGGCTGCCTTCGTGGGAAGGGAGCGGCGGGGAGGAAGGCGCACGGCTTTCCTGGGCTTTGGAGCTGCGGCTCCTGGAGACGGGGCTGTGCCCGGCAGCACACGCGTCCTGGGGCGGGCGGGGGCTTCTTGGCGTGGCCGCCCTACCCAAACTTCCAGCATCCCCACACGCCCCGGGTCCCTCATGTCGCCGGTGCCCACCCACGCGGGACTGGGCGCCGCTCCCATCCCTCACACGTGCCCTGGCGCTGCCCCGGGCACGGAGCTGCGGCCGCGGGACGAGGGGCAGCTCCCGGGGCGGGCCGACACCCGCCACTCATTTGTTAAATACACTGTAGCCGGTTATGTCGTTTGACATTTAAGTATTTTCTTTTCATGGCTGACAGCACATACGAAAAGCTGGAGGCTGGATCATGGTTATTCAGCGGCGATCCGACGTGTTTTGCTTACATTTGCTTTTGTTTTCCTTTTGCTTTGCCAGGAACGTTTGGGCACTGCCTCTGATGCTGCTCTGCAGAATGTAATTATACCTGCTTAATGTGGAGCAGCAATAGACCTACTTAAAGGCTACAAACTGACTTAATATTGAAGTCAAACAACAGGTTGAAGGGGAACCAGCGAGGACAGTTGACATAATTCCTTCCCGTTTACTTTCCCAAGCAGTCGAGTATCTATATTTAGTCAACTGTAATCCTGAGGCTGAAATTACGTTTATACTTTCGAGAGTGAAAGAACTCCTTCCTTAGTAACATAAAGACCCAGGCTTTCAGAAGCACATAAAATTTTAATAATCAGATTCTCAGAACTCGGTTTTACCAGCCCCTTGCCATCACATCATTTGGTCACTGTAACAGGAATTCATCCAGGTTTTACTTGATTTGAGGATTTTATGAGAAAAAAAAGAAACTGCTGAATTTCTGGAGGTGTTACCACAGGCGTTCCCATATCTTTCAGTAAAATGACAGGTGGGCTGCTTTCCACATTGTTCCTCGTTATGAAATGAAATGGAAACTCTTTGTTGCTGTGCAATTTTCTGTAACTTTTATGGAGCAAGGAAGGATGAAAATGAACATTTATCATTGTTCACTGTAGTAGACTTGAGGTGCAGTTCCATACATTTCTTTGGACTCATTTCATCTGATTGATGGAACTGAGTGTTTTGGAAAACATTTGGGGGATTCTTCCCTGTCCATTATGCTTTGAACATCAAGGAAAATTAGTATGGAGTCATTTAAAGGTACCACTTTCCCAGAAGCTACCCTATCAAAGCAATTATGCTTCAACAAGACAGACAGCACAGTGTTCAGCTCTGCATGTTAAGATGAGCTTGTTTGTAGAGCCATTTGCTAATTCTGTTACATTATGTCGTAACAAAGGCAAATAAAAAAAAGCTATTGATTGGCTTGAAAGACAAAATACATCAGTATCATTTCTGTAAAAATTCATAGTGGTATAGAACAAATGGTAAATTTAGACTAAAAATCAAGAAAAAGTGATTGAAATATCTTTCTGCTTTGACCTAAGGTCTGTGGACAATGTATTTTCAATGTAGAAATACATATTGCTTAATACTTATAATTGTTCCAGTACTTGGTTTCAAGGTAATTTCCTGGATGTCTTTAGATAGCCAAATACAGCACCTTCATCACCACCTAATTGCCTGAAAAAATGTACATAAGCAGGCCTATGCACAGAGGTATCATTCAGATTAATGGAAAGAGCACAGAGAAAACATTTCTATTTTTAAATTAAATCCAGACATTGAAAGGACTCCCACATCTACAGTTTAAGATTCTGTTTAAAAAAAAAATAAAAAAAATAAACCTCAATACATTTTATGTACATTCTGTTTGGTGCTATCACTTTGTCAAAATAATTGATATAACTAAGTCACACAGAGTTACCACTATGTTTAAGTCCTATTCATTTTAGACTGAAAGTGATTTTCTCTTTCAAAGTTTTTTTTGTTTTTTTTTCAAACTGTGAAGCTGGTCCCTCTAGAGAGGCTCCATTCTAGAGAGGCTCCATTCTATTCCAGAGAAGATTAAAGAAATTCTATGGAAAATAAGCTGAAAAAAAGGAATTTTTAAAAGAACATCAGAGCAAGGTGTTGAATACCCAGGTGCAAAACCAAGTATTCCATGGATGTATTCCCCATCCCTCAACACAGTGAGGAATTCACCATAGAAAGGCAGAACAGAGAATATCCAGCTCTGACCATATAATATTTTAATGTAAAAATGCATTTAATTTTTTGTAAGATCTGTATTCCATTTTTTCATCGAGATACGTATATGATGTTCTTAACTCTGTATAGGAATAGGAAATATGGTCAAGTTGAATATGACGTGGTGGAGAGCATATCAGTTCAGCAGAGATTCCCCAGACGCTCATTTTAGACCATTCAGCCCTTAGTTGAGGTTTGAATTTCCGCCGTCAGTCAGTAAAAGTTTATCAATTTCTCTGGTGTGTGTGTGTGTGTGTGTGTGGAAGAGGATACTGGTGTAAGGAGCTGGAGATGTACACAGGCACATGAAGGCACGAGCACACGCTGAACTTCAGGATGTATTGAAATCAGCGAGGGCACTTCAGCACTGTCTGTGATCTGTATAGATAAGAACCACTCTGCTGATTGTCTGAACTGCAAATAGGTCTATTTTACTTACTGTCCCTTTATACAAACATGTAAGATTTTGATCAGACATTGTGTTTTTTGTTTGAGAGGGGCAATTGTAATTTTTTTTTCCCCTGGCAGACTCCTTATACAAACAGGCTAGCTCTTCGTCTTATTATTACTCATTATGTGGTAGTAGTATTATATATGCATTCATATATGCAAGTTTTTAGAAGACATCTATGGGATTTAAGCCTTAATAGCGTTCACACTCATGAAAACTTTGGTTCAAACAAATTAGTAATAATATGAAACTGTAAATATTTTGAGCTATTTGTTCAAGATGTGCCAAGCTCTACAGGAAGGCTGAAAAACCTCAGGGACCACTGTTTTCAACTTTTTCAAGGCATGTAATCTGTACACCGTCACATTAAACTCTTTCCTGTAACCTTTCCCCGGAGAAGTAACTGCTTGATATTGTGACTGTATAAAACCTCCAGTGGATTTAAAGATAAGATATAATTTCATTTTGCTCAAATCTATATTGAACCATTTTGTTTCTCTTTGACCATGATGATACTATTCTGCTAGCAAGCAGCTTTCAGTGTAAGCACAGATACTGCAGCACAGTGCCGGGCTGCCTGTAGCCGGCAGGGGATGCAGTGTGGAAAGGGGAGTTGCTGGTTTAACTGTACAATCCACTGAAGGAGTAGCCTAAGTGTGAGATGTGATCTCTAATAAAACTGAAGCACACAACTGGATTCAAATCAGGGTCACCAAATAAGAATCTGGCCTCTAGTTGCCTATGGCTGTAAAATTAGCCAGATTAGACTGAGCTAAATTGGATGTTCCTCCAGTTTTTGCAGTGAACAAAGAATAAGAATCATATGGAAATTCTCCTTATGTGTATGAACCGCTTTCTTTTGCTTAGAAGTTTTACTTTCCTATGTCAGCTGCAATTTCCTTTAAACAATTTTTATCAACCACCAACTTTTGAAATAGGGAAAAATGCCATTAATGCCTGAGGAAAGCAGTGAGATCCTACTTTGTCCTGAAACATCTTTGTTCTGGCTGGATGAAAGACTTCACTCCACTATATGACATTTTTATTGCATTTGAGAAAATCTACTCTGTATTTGCTATAAGCATTTCTCAATGGAATAACTATTTAATAAAATCACTCAGATTATTGCTAGCCTTGTATTGACACACCATGGCAACATATATCAGTTGTCTGCATTTAGTAATTGAATGGTAAGTGGAGGCAGGCATGCACTAGAAACTCTTAGAAGAGTAATAATTACAAGAGTAATAGCATCTTATTGCTAATAACAAGTCTTACTTGCTCAGAGACTATAATTTTTTCTGCATTTCCGTCTCATATGAAAAAAAAGAGAAAATGAAAACAGTTTCTTGCCATTTTTACCCAGAGGGGACATTCAGTTAAAAGGACAGATCAACATTTAATCACTGTTATATTGCTGATCATTAACCAGAATTCCTCTTGATGAACCAGAATATCATCAATGATTTGCTTTTAGCAAAAGATAAGCAAAAAAAACCCCTAAAAAACCAAAAACCCAACCAAAACTCCCCCACAATTTCTAGCAATTATAGTAATGCTTTAATTTCCAGTATAAAAATCACAGTTTGTTACAGCTTTTTAATTATTAAAGTATGCATTTTAACAATACATTCATGCATATTCTGAAATAGTGATTTAACTTCTTTCATATTAATTTCTTGTCTCATCCCTGTCAAGTAAAAAGTAATTTCAGACAGTCACGAGGGCCCAATTCTGCTGCAGTGGAAACTGAAATTTTTATTTATTTCAGAATTAGCTCAATTGGTTAGTTTTGAACAGATTGCTATTCCAAATAAGCCAGGCACAGTAGCTACTGCAGCTGAATAGTGGAGTCAGATCCTGTTAATGTGATCTCTTGTGGCTGAGAACTTCTAACAGTGTTTACATCATTTTATGACTGAAAAAGGAAAACTAGGTGAAGCTGAGCAACCAACCTTGATAATATAAAAATATTTATGTACATATGAAGTAATTTGTTTTTAAACAGTATCTCTGGTATCTCTGAGCATCTGACATCTACCTTGCTTCCTTTTTCTTTCCTCTGCTTTTTCCTTATGAAGAAATTATGAAGAACAAAACACAGAGAAACCTAGTATCATTTTAGTCTTCTGATGTTTTATGTCTCTCTTACAGTATCCCGCAGGTACTGAAGTACAGAATCATGTTCCATATTCATGCCTTTGTTGTACAATGGCTTGCATTCCAAAGGAAACTTTTGCAGCACTGCAGCCGACACAGACCTCAATAAATAATAATGAACAAAACTTTTGATGCAGTATTTGTTTTGCAAACATGCATGAAATGTGGTCAGAATTTTAAAATTACATTATGCAGTTCTTGCTTCACGCCTTAGGTTCGGTTTCAAGGCAATGCTTCTTTCATGCAATTTTGCCAAACATGAAGTTTTCCTGATTTTTGATATTTTTTCTTTCTTGTCTGAAAATTTTCCTTGTCTTTCTTTTAGTAGAAAATATTTTCTAAATCTGTATTTGAGTGTTTTTATTGAAGGATTTTTGTAATTATGTTGTTTGCAGCAGACCTTTGAGATTTTTCACAGTGCAAATATGGGTCTAGGGATGTATCTTTCCCTCATCCATCCTGTGACTTGCAGTCCAAACATAGCCATGATACAATACTGCAGAAATAATTGCTTACTTCCTTTGACCTCTGTTACTTGTCATATTGTGTTCCCATACAAAACCCAAAAGGACACAAATATTCAAACCTTTGTTTTGCTTACAGGGATGCTGAAACACCAGCAATTTACAGTGCATTGGGAACAAAAGTACAGTCAGCCTTGCCTGTACTTAAAGCTTAGGTTCAAGGGTGGGCCTGAATACACTGGGGACCCCGGCCAGGTCATTGTCTCTTTTAAATACTGGCTCAGCTGTAGCATGGATTGAAAGCATCTTCACTGTGCTTGCAGTGCCTGCTGCTGAAATGGATGGGGGTGCTTGGCTCACTTTCCATAGTGTGTCTAGAATACATGAATGAGAGCTTAGGCTTGGCTTTTGGCATCATGCTTGAGCTAGAACTTGCCTTGTATGAGTGTACCAGAGTTCAGTCTGAAGTCATGATGCATTTAACATGCACCATGTATCTTGGAACCCACATCACACTGCTTGTGTACAAAACAGATGGAGGCACAAGGAACAGGGAAGTCATTTTGGGGAGAAGCAGCTGATGTTGGAAAGCAAGTGACTAGGTACTGCAGGAATATACCTGAGCTCACAGAACCTGCCCTTCCCTGAACCTTAGCAAAAAACAGCAGGTGACTGTGAGGGTAAGAAAAAAGGAGAGAAAGAACATACTTGCAAAAGAGTGAATTTTTTTAAAAAGCTATTTTAATAACATAACAAAAAAGCAAAGTTTAACTTATTTTTAGACTAATTTTGCATGCTTCTGGTTGTGAAACAAATGGTCATGACAAATCACACTGTTCTCATTAATGTCTGTGGGATATCAATGTAGAAGCTGACTGCTTTCAAGTGACTAAGTACACTATTTTAGCTTTGCCCCAGCAGCCAGATTCTCGATTGGTATCCTGCTGATATTTCTTATAATACATAGATTGAGTCATAACAAGCATTATTTTGAGGGGGGAGAAAATTTTTTATTATTCACTTTCAGAACCTCAGTTCTATCAAACAACTGCTAATACCAGAATCAGTGACCCTATGCATTTGTAGACATCTCTCTTGATAAATTGATTTTCTTTATCTTAGCACATAAATATCCACAGCACACTTTGACTGATTGTTTGCAGAGGTTCTAACACTGAAGAATGTAGTGTTAATAGGTTTTATGAAGTCAACAAGGGGCAGCAGTAGTAGCATTTTGATCATGAGCTATACTCAAACATTTCTGTCTTGCTTTCCAGTGAAACCTGTATAGGGGAGGCTTTATCATGATATTTAATTGCCATAAATGAAAACAGAGAAATTTTCCTTTCTTTTTTTCCAGGTGCATAATACAGTTTGCTTGAAAAAATCTGCCAATTGATAAAAAAAGCATTCTGCTATGCAGAACTAGGTACATTGGACATAGAGTCTAGTCGACAGCTGAGTAGTTTGGATTGCTTTATATCAGATTTTGACCAATTAGGACCTGACACAAAGGTTGAAGAACTCACAGGAAAAAAGTAAGTCTCATTAAACTTAAAGGACTTTGAATCTGGCCTTTATTATAGCCACATATAACACAGGGAACTTGCATTGAAACAAAGATGCTGGAACAAATCTAATAATATTGAAGAACATTCAAAGTGTTAGTTTTTAATAACATGAATTGTTACAAAATTGACCACAGAAATGCTGTTTCCAGTTGTAGGATGGTTTGGGTTGGAAAGGACCTTAAAAGTCTCCCTGGAGACTTCTTCAGGCTGAAGAATCCCAACTCTCTCAGTCTGTCTTCACAGGAGAGGTGCTCCAGCCCTCTGATCATCTTTGTGGCCTCCTCTGGGCTTGCTCCAACAGGTCTATATTCAACTTCTGTCAGGGGTCCCAGAGCTGGACACTCCATGTGGGTCTCACGAGAGGAAAGTAGAGGGGTAGAATCACCTTCCTCTACCTGCTTCCCACACTGCTTTTGATGCAGCCCAGGATACATCTGGCTTTCTGTGCTGTAAGCACACGTTGCTGAGTCATGTTGATCTTCTCATCCGCCAACACGCCCAAGTCCTTCTCCTCAGGGTTGTTTCAAACCATTCTCTTTCTAACCTGTATTTGTGCTTAGAATTGTCCCAACCCATGTGCAGGAACACGCTTGATCTTGTCTTCATGAAGTTTGCACAGGCCCACCTCTCAAGCCTGGATGGTATCCCTTCCCTTCAGCATATATGCACCATGCAACTTGTTGTCATTTGCACTGAAGATAAATCATGCCTCAAAAATTTTGGACCTATCTGAATTGTATCTCACTCCACTGGCTATCACGGGTTATGTAATTTATTTTGTTCTTAGGAGAGATTAACCTTTAATTGCTTTCTGTAGCAACATTTAGTAAACAGACTGGTGGCATGGAGATGATCTGTGCAAACAGCAAAGAAGGATTTCTTCAACTCATGTTGCCATGACAATTTAGATTTTTCTTGTCAACTCCTGAGAAGCTTCGAAGTAATTTCTTTAAAGCAATGAATCAGGGGATATTTTGGAAATTGAAGTTGCTCTCTTTTTTCAATTTGGTATCATTTAACACAGTAAGGGGGCTGACCCAAAAGATTTTTAAGATCTACAAACAAGAGCTATTGCAAAAAATACAGCATCACGTAACTCTCTCCGTGGATCTCTGATGATTCACACCAGCAGTGAAGCTGACTTCAGATGCATTATCAAGAGGTTTAGATTTTGTTTATTAACTATATGATAATAATAAATAGTTATCAAAAATTAGTAATGGATAATGAAGAGTGGCGAGGCCAGCTGATAGCTGTCGTTTTGATCATCAGGACAATATTTTATCTTGCAGCTATTTTGAGGTAATTAGATTACAGAAGGATTATAGTACAAAGAAGGACTAAACATTATTTTTGTTACAGTTACAATTATAAAATTAGTTCAATGAATGAAGAATAAAATCAAAAGGCTGTTGTCCACATAGTTAAATTACTATCCAAGATAAGTCCCATATACAGTGTTATTACTAATCTAACTGAACTTCCCTCTTTTTATTTGTTTTAATTGAAATAGCCTGTTTTGAAAAAAAACCTCTAAAACTAGTCCAAACTACTTTAATTTAATTCTTAAGAAATAAATTACTGGCTTAATGAGGTATTTCTTAGGTTGCTGTTAGCTGTGATGAAACGATGGTAAATCAAAAGAAGATAATGTGAAGTGTAGTTTCTGCTGGGAAAATAGGTTTCTCTGTATAGAAGATAGGAAAAGTAGATCAGTAATGGTTTTCTTTTTAAAATGTTCCTGGCAGATGATGGCTACTGTGTTGGTGTAGTTTGTTTACCACTTTGTAATAGATTTGAGATGAGTCATATCACATTAGAAAGAAAATTGAGAAGTTGTTTTGTCAAAAGGAATTCAGTTTCCTTTTTTTGTCATATATACTCAAATTACTAGTTTTCTTTAAACAGACACCTAATTGATTTTTTATAAAAGTGGTTTTTTTTTTTTCTTGTTGTGTCCATGAATCCGAGTTCCTGTTGCTAGAAATAGTAAGTGCAGATCTACCATTTCTATGTCCTGGATAAGGTGACTGAGCTGGAGTCTTCTGTCAGTTCACCTCATGCATCTTCTTTCAAGCCCTAGCCATTTTATTTTCAAGCAAGTTTGAACCACAATAATTTCAATGTCTACAAGCACGGTTGCTTTTCACAAGCCTTTCTATCTCCTTGCCTTCAGAATGGGGGGTGACTGAGTAAGGACTATAGGATGACTTCTTAAGATTTCATGTTGTATAGAAATTTTTGTCATATGTCCTTGCTGGCTTTGTAAATGCAGTTTACTGATAACACATCTCAGTGTATCCACAGTGTTAGGAAAAATGGTGCTTATAAAAATATTTGATAAATAGACTTGTGGATGGAATACTTATGATACATCAGGTCATAGGCATTCAGTGGGAAAAACAACCTTCTTTTTCAAAATATCCAATAGAAGAGGATATCTGTTTGTTGAATAAAAGGATGTGCATATTGAATAATAAAATATGTCTGAGCTCATTTTACCTGCAAAACAAGTTTTACTATCAAGTTTAAGGACACTTGGAAGAGGGCAGAAGGTACTGTTTATTGTCAAGACCCTAGATTGTATTTTTACTTTCTTTTCAGTAGTGCCAAATATCTGTAGTTCCCACAGCTGTAAAAGAAAATTACAGATCTCAGCACTTCTAAACATAAAGAAATTTGTACTGTACTTACTTTTACGCTTGAGAATCATCATAATCTGAATGCAATACAGTAATGTAAAGAGGATGGATAGACAACAGTATTAAGCATTTACTATTGTTGTCTCCCAGCTCATATCTGAATTAAGCAAAGTTTCCAAATCTCTCATTGTTATTTTTTAGGAAGAAGAGATTCCTCAAGGGAAGTTGAAGTGTTTTGTTTTTTTTCTTTAAAACTGCTGTACTTAAGTAATTCTGTGCATTAAAAAGAAAAAAAGCCAAAACAACACAGATCTGTTGAAGCCTGGAACAAAACATTTGTGATTACAACGCAAACATTAAACACAGCAGCAAATCATAATTTGTAGTGAAACCAACTCACAGACTGCTGGCTATACTGCGTAATGGAGGCTGTTGTCCTGAGCCAGAATTAAAAGCAGTCAGTCCCATCTCCACTTATATTTCCTCTATGATTATTCATAATTTTTGCATTTATTCCCCATTGATGGTAACTAAGAGCAGTTCCTTGTGGGTCCATTTTTCTTTCTAAGAAACAGCCTGTTTCTAAGGGGTTAGCAGGCTCTGGTGTGAAAAAAGTATCTACCCAGTTTTACCACTGTAGAATGGGTAAAAAACTTCTTTTGATATTGTGCATCACTCTGCAGACCATATTTGCAGGATGGATATATTTGTGCAAATATTTTGAATGTGCTTTGTCACTGTATTGGGTTTGTATGGCCAGGTTTTGTTAGTGGGGATGCTACAGGGGTGGCTTCTGTGAGAAACTTCTAGAAGCCAATAGAGCCCATGCCACCTGGTCCCAAAATGGACCTGCTGCTGGGCAAAGCTGAGCCCATCAGTGATGGTGGTAGTGCCTCTGGAAGAATACAGTTAAGAAGTGGGAAATAACCTGTGCAGTGGCAGCTACAGCTGGGAAAGAGGAGTGAGAATATAGGAGAGGAACAACTCTGCAGACACCCAAGTAAATGAAGAAGGTGAAGGAGGAGGTGTTCCAGGTGCCAGAATAGAGAGCCCCCTGCAGCCCATAGTGAAGACCCTGGTGAGGCAGCTGTGCCTCTGCAGCCCATGGAATTCCAGTCTGTGGAGGACCCCATGCTGGAACAGGTGGATGCCTGAAGGAGGCTGTGACCCTGTGCTGGAGCAGGCTCTTCACAGGACCTGTGGACCCATGGAGAGAGTAGCCCATGCTGGAGCAGGTTTGCTGACAGGACTTGTGACCCTGTGAGGGACTCACACTGGAGCAGTCTGTTCCTGAAGGACTGCACACCATGCTCAGGCTGGAGCAGATTGTGAAGAACTGCAGCTCCTGGGAAGGACTCATGTCAGGAGTTCATTGAGGACTGTCTCCTGTGGGAGGGCTCCCATGCTGGATCAGGGGAAGAGTGTGAGTCCTTCTGAGGAGGAAGGAGCGGCAGAGACAGCTGTGATGAACTGAGTGTAACACCCATTCCCTGTCCCTGTGAACTACTGGGGGAGGAGGTAGAGAAAATATCAGGGGTGAAGTTGAGCCCCAGAAGAAGGAGGTGGCAGGGGAGGATGAAGGTGTTTTAAGATTTGGGTTTATTTCTCATTATCCTACTCTGATTTGATTGTTAATAAACTAAACTCATTTCCCTGAGTCGAGTCTGTTTTGCCTGCGGCACAGTAATTGGTGACTGATTTCTCCCTGTCCTTATCTTGGTCCATGAGCCTTTCATTATATTTTCTCTCTCCTGTCCAACTGAGGAGAGATAGAGCAGCTTTAGTAGGAACCTGACATCCAGCGAGGGCCAGCCCAGCACAGCCACACAACACTGGTACTTCCAGGTCCAGTTTTGTAAAACAGAAGCATTTTGTGCAATTGTCTCAACAGCAGTTAGCTGCTCAGGTCTACTCTGTTATGCTGCTCTTGTGTTAGGTACTGTCCCAAAAGAGCAATGTGCATGAGAATCAGGTCCCCTGAGGTTAAAAAAAAAATCAATTAAAACAAGAAACTACTCTTTAATGCTAGAAGGATAATGCACTGCCCACTGTGAAAAAATGAGCCATTGTGGTGACAGACTGTCAGGTGAAAGATTGGCATTCAGCATAGACAGCTGATGGAAGTCATTCTTGTATTTCATTGACACATTCTTCAATAGAACCATTGAAGAAGATAAGCTATCTCAAAAACAGAAGCTACATATGAAAAAGTATGACAGCATTTAATGGGGATTTCAGTCAGGACTACTTTGTTTTTTTAAATCAATCCTTACTCTTGTCATTTGCCCTTTTCCACTCTTTTTTTTTTTTTTTCCCCTAGGATATTTTTGTCTCTTATTACATTTATACTTAGAGTCTATTAGTCAGTGACGTGTGTGGAGTGATTTATTAATTCGTTTCATGGTATATCCTAGAGTATAGGGACCTATCAGACAGAGGATTATATGAACATAGGGAAGATGAAATGAACAACATGGACAACATTGTGACAGGAAACTTAAGTCTGGGGAATATTATTTCCTGCATGACCGAAATTAAACAGAAAACCTTCTCTTCTATGAGGCCAAAGGAGCCTCCTGCTGACCTGTATTTTACAGAGGACATAGCCCAGATTAGTTAACTCATAGACATGAGGAAGTATTCAGGGTTTTTTCTGATTTCCATTACTGATACTTTTCTTGCTGGAGAACAGTGCATAATCAGCTTCCCTTACTGTCACAGGCATACTGATTTAGTCTTACTAAACAGAAGTGTTAAGGTAGCTCAAAACTTGAAATGTCCGCTGGCAATTGTGCTCAGTGGAAGTCCTGGTGCCAATACTGCAAAGGTCTGATATGGTCTCAGAAATAATGACTGGTGCCCTCATGGGCATGCCAGTTCAGCTGCTGGGCTGATACAGGCTTTGTGGTGAGATGCTCGAAATCACATCTTTTATCTTGTAAGACTGACAGGGCTGGCACCATCAGATTTGCATAATTAAACACTATTTCTCTTTTTTCTTCCATTACTGACTCTTTAAAACTTTCCCTTTGCAAAGCTTATCTTTCTTGTTCCAGTCACTCTATTATTTCCTCTTTTGCTGAAGGAGTATAAGATACTGTATTTGTTATTCTCCTACATGGCTGTTTAACATTCCCAAAGAGGAAAGTGCCCTGGGTCTAATCTGTGATGACTCCTGCACTAGGGGCAACCAGCACAAAGGCTGAAGATGGGCACAGGGCACTCTTAAAACCTGAAGAATTAAGTCAGGGACAAAAACTGTGCCTAGATTTTGTGCATGTCCTATGAATTTGGTTAAATTTCAGTCTTCACGTATTTAAAAATGCAAAAAGTGTCACATCATATCAGACCAAAATAACCTCTATCTGACAATGGCCATTAGCAAATGCATAGGGAAAAATGCAGGAATGCAAGATATAGACAGGCTTTTATATTTTTGCAGCCTCTGGCCAGTTTAGAGAACTCTTAGCTAGGGGTTGCATCTATGTTCAACATCCATCAACAAATTTAACCTTCATGAATCTGTTCTTGAACCTATTCATATTCAGACTACCACACTATTTTCTGACAATCTGTTTTACAATTTAATTCCTGCTGTGCGGAAAAATGCTGCATTTTACTTGTTTTGAAGCTTCTACCTGCTCATTTCCCCAAGCACTTTCAACTCTTCAGAAATACTTCACACCACACAGAACTTTGCATCTGATAGATAGGATTTATGTGAATCTATAAATTACATACTTTTCCCATATACACCTAAAATATCCATATAGATATTTAGAGTAACTAATTTCAGTCAATACTAACATATGATTAAGTGCATTTCTCATAGTCTTTTAATGATCATGATATTGTAGTTGGTGCTACTGATGCACTTAAAAGAATAATAGTCTGTATTTAATTATAAACAGCCACTTGCCTTTATCCCACCATCCCATTACCTAGTTTTTATTCTCACAATAATATTTTATTGCTTGCTTTCCAGTAAATAGTAAAGACTGTACATCCTGACCATCTGGAGGACAGTGATGTTCAACATTTTGCCCTATGAGAGATTTTTGGAGGGACAAAAGGGAAAATGCTTACAAAATTATGTCCTGCTGGGAAACGAATACGTCAAAGCAGATGCTTAGTGATCTAAGTACCTCTTCCACTGATGTTGACCTCCACAGAGTGTGTTAATAGCTCGTTGGTAATATAAAGTGCACTAAATTGTGTATTCATCTTGCATATATGTTATTTGCCCTTCTGTGGTTGCAAGTCATATCTTGATGGGATCTGGTGAAGGGTTTGGTTTCTGCAAAGATTAGGGAAACACTGCAAGAATTTCTGTCAGAAAAGATTTAGGAAGAAGTCTATTGTACTGAGTATGCTGAATCCACTTCATCCTCATAAATCAACAAATTTGCCCTCTCACAAGACCCAGATCTAGGACAAATTGTGAAACCTCCCCCCGCACCCTCCCCCTCCCCCCCAAAAAAAAAAGACGTTGAAAATTTTGCCCCTAGATAGAGACTTACCTCAATTCTTCAAACATGCAAGATATTCTATGAGCTCAAATCCATACGCCTGCGATTGCAGTTTCATGTTAGAAAATTTGTCACTGTCTGAAATAGAACTATTTCTCTTGTTCCCTAAGACAGCAGCCTTCCTACATATTTCTGCATTTCCCCTTTATTCTACCTCTTCCGCTCAGGACTGTCAGTAGAAAAAACATATCAGCATCATAAAAACAAAACAAAGTGATGCAAATGAGTAATCAGCAAGAGTATAGCTGACCACTGTGAACAAGAGTAGCGTGATACACAAGAAACCAGATGCTTTTTAATGTTAGAAAGTGTTCCACAACTGTTCCTGCTCCTTCATTATGAAAGGCTTTATTCCATAAACAAGAAATTTCTGAATATTCCTGATAGAGTCTATTCAGGAAAGGAAGACATTAATTACTCCTGTCCTGTGCAAGCAAAACCATTACTTAGCTTTTGAGAAGGGACAGGAACCCAAATTTTTAAGAGGTGACTGGAAAAGGACTATTTCTCAGCAACATGTAATGTATCTGATGCACTGCAATCTAAATTTTCAGCAAGACAAGGCAAAGGCTGAGTTCTTTGAGCAGGACTGTTTTAATGGGATAACAAAATTATTTTTCAAGCAGGCTTTGTTTTCTGCTTGATTAGAAGAAAATTTCACAAACATTTATTAAGAGGTGAAAATGTCATAAAAGCTGAAGATTATTCTCAAAAAAACCAGACTTAAGATACAAATAAATACTGTGTTTAATTATAAAAGTAATTGCTCCTTTTAGGTAGCAATACTTTAATGCTGATTTTGGATGACATAAGGATTTGTGTAGTCCTGTGTTTATATATTAAGCTCGCCTCTTCTAAAAGCTACGCACTTGAACATAACAAAAAATGCCATATAGAATATCACAACCGTTTTCAGTGAAGAATCAGATGGCATGTACATTTAGTTGTTTGAATTAGTAGAATGGTGTTTCTTTGGAGAAACTTATTTAAAGATATTTTGTTGATTAACTATGGCTTACTGTTATGTTGCGGGCATAATCCTTCAATATCTGTCTTCTCTCTGCCTAGGTTTTTTGTAACTATAGTGCATGTACCTGAAAATTTCAGAAAATAAAAACCTGGTGATTTTCCTACTGCAATATAATATAAAGTATAAATTCAAGAGCTAGATCTTAGATGTGCTGAACTCTTCAGTTCCTAATTTATTTCATGGATGTTGAGGACACTGTGTGGTAAATAAATACACAGCAGAATTTAAGCATCAGGTTTTCCCTTTATTGTAAAGATATTTACATCTAGTACTTAAATTACCAAACTACCACTCAACAGCTGCTTAAACCCCAAAATACGAATTTACACAGGCCTATTTTTAATCAGAAAATGTCCTTTGAGCCTAAAATTACATTTCTTGGCGTATTCAGAATGGTTGCATAGTGTTTCAGTTTGCATAGGACTGTTATTGAAGAGTCATTGTAATCTTCAACATAGATGCTTTTCCATAAGGATAAAACTGCTTGGTTGTCTTTAAGTGCACTTGCCAACTTTGGCCTTACATAAGATATTCCTGGGAATGGAAGTGGTGCCCTCTCATTTTCCCACAGTAGAGAGAGTAATTTGAGAGTTGGAGCACTTAGCTAGATTGTGAAAAATCTACATTCAGCTACCTCTTCCCCTAGACAATTAAAGGCTGTCTCATCCTCCTTTTTTTTTTTTTTTTTTTCCCTGGCATATGCTGTGGGTGCCCTTGGCTCTCCTCTGTTGGTGCTGTGGAGGTTTCCAGTTAACGTTTCCTTGGAGGTAGAAGGTTTGGCTTCAAAACCTTGCTTAAAGGTAATCAATCTGAAATACTGAAAAAGCTGCTGGGACAGTAACTGGACACCTACTGGCCCCCTCTTACATGGACAGCATTACTCGCTGCATCAGAGTCATGCTTCTGGATGGGTTTCTGTCTTGCTCAGTGAATATTTGATTATTTTAGGAAAAGCAGCATTGCAAGTAGTCCACTTGGAATATTGCTCTGAGGTTCATTTGCCAGTAAACACATAAAAGATAAGTACTGCAATACATATTTTCAGCTCATTTCAGGAAATAATCAATAGATTTTATCACTAAGGACTTAACAATCACTGTGTTATGCCCATCACATAAATCTATAAAGAAATATTACAAAGAGAGGTAAGCTATTATGAGAGAGATTGATTGATTTGTCCCATGTTTCATATTTAAGTAAAACCTAGGCAAAATATTTTTTTTATTCTAGCATGAAGTTTGCAATGCCACTTACATCTGCCACATCTCTGCTGACATCATCATTGGTATTTGAGAGATGAAAAAATGTAGGTCTAGATATAACACTCCACCTTTGAAATTTACATGCATTAATCTTGAGGTGCCCAGTTACCATGGTGATGAATATAGTATAAATATATATGTGTACATGTGTCTCAGAGAGGCAGAATTCAGTTATTTGAATCTCTTGTGGAGGTAGTGCCATAGTTACCATTCACTATTCTTCAAGTTTTGTCCATTTTTCTAATAATGTAAAAAGCTTTCCCATTATTTATAAGTTCAGCAGTCACACCCAGCTCCTGCCACACAGGAAGATGACGTATCTGAAATACTTCACCCCAACCCACTGAAGTTGAGCAGCTCAAGGCCATGACCTTGAACTTCCACCAGGGATTTCTGAAATACCGGAGTGATGTGCTGCCAGTGTGTTACTTATCAAATGCAACATTACATGGATTTTCACCTCAAGACAGAGGGAGTCATGTAATCAATACTGGAGGCCACAGTTATGTAACTTTATCACCAAGTCCGTTTCCCTCTGGACGACACATTGTATTTTGCCTCCCTGTAAACAGAGGAATGGATTTAGAACAGCTTTTGATAGCTATTCCACCATGCTAAGGAGCAGGACCTCCTGGAAAGCTCTTCCCCCACTCCATGAATGCAACATGACCAACCTATTTTTAATTTTACCACTCTATATTGACAACAATGGTTTGTTCCATTTTACTGCATGTAGTAAAATAGAAGACACAAATGGGCACAATGCCCCCCCCCACCAAAACAACAACAAAAAAGGTGTAATTTTATGATTTTTTTTTCATCTAAATCAGTTTTGAAATCCTACATTTAAACAGCTAGTGGGGAACCCAGAGGGATGAAAATCTATTTACTGACACAATTTAAACTAGATCGGTCAAAGAATATTTTTTTTCAAATTGAAAAAAGCAAGCAAATCAAAAAAGATTAAAGATATCCAAGAAGCTATGAATCAGTGAATTTAACAAGGGTTGTGGGGAAAATTAAACTACCATAAGGAAGTGTGAAAGAACAGCTTGAAAATCAGTTTGATTAAGGATAACCAGCATAGATTCAGGCAGGGGAGGTCATGCTTAACTAACCTGCTGGAGTTCTTTGAAGATATTACTGCTACTGTAGATAAGGGAAATTCAATGAATGTAGTCTACTTGTAAGCCTTTGACAAGGTACCACATCTGAGATTAATGGCTAAGAGAAATCATCATGAAAGCAAAGAAACTGTGGAATGGAAAACTAGCTTCAGTGTTTCCCACAAAGGGAAAATCTGGACAGAGTTTATGAGGAGTCAGTGTTGGGCCCTCGCTTCATCATTATGTATATCTGAATGTAAATAAGAGGCCAGAAGAATTTGTAACTTATGTGGGATCTAAAAGCATAGCAGGAAGTGCAGAGCAATGTGATTGTGTTCAAAAGGTGTTGTATCCTTTATATAATCTGTTTAGCAAAACTATGCATAATTTTGCTAGGAAAATGTAGAAGAATTAATATAGGAACACAAAACTGTAATAGAAAATACTCACTAAATAAAAAAAATCTTCCAATATAATAAGCAAGAAAAACAAATTGGGAATTATTAAGGAAATTAACTGAAGTCATCAGCCCAGACAAAAGCAGCATTTTAAAAGGTCAACAAGATGCAAAGATATTTTATACCACAGAAAACATACTAAAGAAAACAAACAATGTTAGTTTGCACAAAACCAAAGTAAAAGCATCTCTTGGATGTGGTCTACAATATTTCTAATAGTTGTTCAGGGAAAAAAAATACTTTTTTGTTGGGATTAATTGCAGGGAAGCAAAGCATATAAGGTCCTAGTAACTGTGAAGAATGTTAAGAACCTCAGGGGTTTTTTACTGTAAACTGGGAAAATATATGATGTTTCCATTATAGTAGGACCCAGGGATTCTAGTCAAAATTAAGGTACTATTGTGTTAGGCATGCTAATGGAAGAGAGCACCTTCCTGTGCCAAGAAGTTTAGAAAAAAATAGCTTAACTGTACAGACAATGGGGGAAAAAGACACAAAGAACACTATAATTTATCTGTAGAAGGTCTGTGTCTGAATTTTGATCTAGGATTTATGAGTCCCAATTCAATATTTTATATAATGAGCTACATTATCCTTTATAGGTGTAAGGGCTTTGCTTAATATGAGGTAGAAAACTTAGGTGATTACCTTTTTCATTCATATACATAAGCTTAGAAATAGAAAATTCTTATTCTGCATTTATTCAGGTCTTAACCTTAGTCACTGATTCCACAGACCCCAACTTAACTCTAATAAAAGATTAGATTAAATTTTTAAAGAATCTTTGTATTAATTCCTAAATATCTGAATTTCAGGGAAAAAAAAGGCATATTCAAGGAAAATTAATTAAATAATATATATAGGTAAGTCCAGTGGGCATTTGGTTTTATGTGAGAAAAATGAGGAAAACAAAATTATCAACATTTGACTGAAATGGCTAGTTTTTGATTAAGATGGACTTAATTCTTTATGACTTTCTTATGCTCTGAGGTCTTCTAGGAAATAAAATTATTCTCAGAAGATCAGAATTTCCTCCTAGTTATGGAAAGTTTCTTTGCTGTAGGACTCAGAGCTTTGAAGTTCATATATTTAATCTTTTCTTTCATACATATGTTCACTCAGAGCTAGGGCTGTATCCAAAAGGAGACTTTGCTGCCACAACACTAGGAGCCCTGGTGCCTAACTTCCAAACGTCTTGTCCCAAAAACTGAAGCTACAAGTCTACCTTAAGCTTTATTTATTGTTGGGGAAAAACTTTGGCATCTTGGAATAAAATCATTAATAGGCACCAGGCAGGGTGTTTGCAGCAGTAGATACAACATCCTCTCCCTTCCTCATCTAGATATATTTCACTCAGCCCTGTGTGGAGGAGATCCTTCTTTAGTACTAGTTCTACTATAGCTACATCTTCATAGCTAACCTCGGTGCATTCAGTGACTATGTCTACACACCAAACTGCATGAAGTCTCAGTCCAAGGTTGACCATTCTTTGCTCTGATGGGACACATTCTCCTGTCTGGTGGTAACTGTAGATCCTACTCCTAAACCTTCATGTTAGTCATTATATGGTTCAGGCTCATGCGAAATACTCTTGATCTTCCAGCCTACAAAGTTTTACTCAGCGTGAACTTTGCAATTGGAACACGAGACAAGGAAAATGTTGGTGGCCTTAGTTGAGTAATGGCTGTGAACGGACTCCCCTACTGTAGCACTTGCACTTGCAATTGAGGAATTCACTGTGCGTAGGGAAAGATGCAGTCTGGAGGCAAGACACTCCCAGGAAGTTGGGTCAAGGGCATTTTCTGTGTCTGTCTCCCCTCACGTCAATTCTGAATATAAACACAGATAGGGACAGGCACCACAGCCTTCCTTTAGAGCTTGTTTCACTTGGATAAAAACAACTCAAGACTGATGCAGTCAATTTGGGAGAGAATCCTACTGATCTGGTGTGGTTCTTTGGAAAGTCTGGGACTCTAAAATGTCCTATAAGGGCTTTTTTAACACCGGTTGCGTGAAAGTCATTGGAAGAAGCTCAAGGATATAGTTTAGGTCCTTCAAGGCTGAGGCAGAAATAGTTTTCAAGATACTGAGTTGGGGACTTGTGTTCCAGTTAAGCCCCCACCTTGTTTTCAGCAAGGAGCGTGCTACCTTGCTGGTTCAGGAGTATAGGACGATGCCCCCAAAGCACATGAGGTGGGCAGAGGCAGCGCTTCCATCCAAGGCCACACAGCACCTGGAGCCTAGTGGGGAGGCTGGTGGCCAGGGATGCTGGTGGAGGGGCTGGCAGGCAGGAAGGCCAGTAGGGCACCAGCAGCAAGGGAAGATGGCTCCTTTCTTCCCTCCCTGCTATGACATGCAGAGTCAGAGGGTGTCTGCAGGTGTGACTGCTGTCAAAGACAAGGGTCTGATTCTTAATAGTCAGCTTTGCTTTTGACTTTACTATAGACATAACTGGAGTTTTTGAAATGAT
The DNA here is from genome assembly GCA_035222235.1 of Margarornis squamiger. Taxonomy (NCBI): domain Eukaryota; kingdom Metazoa; phylum Chordata; class Aves; order Passeriformes; family Furnariidae; genus Margarornis; species Margarornis squamiger. The sequence continues at coordinate 93,190,854 of JAWWTY010000106.1, forward strand.
CTTTCTCAGGAATGAAGAAGTGCATCTTAAATTTGCTGATTAGATAATGAGTAGTCCTTTTCTGAACCAAAAAGAAATCCAGGTTAACATCTTGCAGAACAGTTTTTATGGAACACTGACAGCAAAAGCTGTCTCTTGAAAAGAAGAAAATGAGTACATTTACTTGATGCAGGGTGTTACAGCTGAGTCAAGCAGAGGCATACTATTTTCTATTTACCATTTCTTTCTCTATTTATTTATTCTGTTAACGTTGAAGTCAAGCAAAACATTTTCTTTTCTTTATAAATGTCTTGAAAGTATCACCTGTGGTAGGCAGCTTATTAATCTTTTGCTGCTTTAAACATATAGGTTTTGAGATCTGCCTTAGATATTTATATAAAAACAGGCAAGTGACTTTTAGGTCATACTTTCCAACCATGTTTACTTTAAAAAGTTGATAAATTGTTTACAGTGACAAGACAGCACAGACTTGAAGTGAATAGATCTATTGTTTACGTGACAGCTTTCTTGGGTTTTCCCAGTTAAAATTCTTTCAGAAATATGCAGCCAAAAAAACCCCAAACCCTAATAAAAAAACTCTAATATATTTATTAATTCACTTTACCAAGCAAAGTTCTTAAGATTTTTTAACTCATAAAAGCAAAGGTATCAGCACAAATTTGTCTAGGGTCCAGAAGGTAATAGAATCTCGCAGTACTTCTGCTGTCAGAATTTCCATAATTTGCAAAATATGATTTATCACTGGGAAAGATTTGCTATGTGTTTTTTTTTGATTTATCCATACACAAACTTTTATTTTAGAAATTACTTTAATTATTTCTAAATTGTTCCTATTGTTGAAAACAATTCCAGTAATTTCAGATAACCTGTATTCATATGAAATGTGTGACTTTTTAGTTTGAGAATGAAAAAAAAAAACAGCCTAAAATGCTTGAAGTGAAGCTGTTGCTTGTGTTCAGAAAATACAATTATGACTCCATTTTCCCTGATGGATTTTGTTAGGATAACAGAACTTCACTGGATATTATTTGAAATACTGGGTCAGATACCAAACAATCACAAAGTAAAAAAGGTGAGATTCCAGAGGGAATAGTATGCTTATCAACTTGTTATCTTTTCATACATATTTAGAGGTTGACTTACTGGATAACAAAGCAAACCTTTTGACTGCTCTCTGCAGAGAACAGCAATTCTTCTATGGGGCTTGGTGGATATTGAAGTAAATTTTTTAAATGTAGGATTTAATGGTTATAAAATGTTAATCCATCTGGGTGGCTTAGGTATCAAAATCTTATTTTCAAAGTGATTTGGGCATTTAGAGTAAGTCCCATTAAAGGATTCAAGTGCTACAATGAATAGAATCAAAAGGCTCTGCTCCAGCCACCAGACTCTCTATTTGTGTGAGGAGCATTAGGTGCCGGAGACCAGTCCCAAACAGCAGTAGACTGAATGCGCGCCATCCAACAGGCAGCAGTTAGGTAATATTTTGGTCTCTCAGAAGATCAGAGATTCACACATCCTTTTTTACAAGTCAGCTACAGAAACTTCCCCTGAATCAGAGTGCCTAAATGTTTTCTTTTTACAGAAGACCAGTCAAGGTCACTTTTTAAAGGATTTTTGCCAGAAGAGGAAAGAGTAATAGTGTGTCCTTTAAAACTAGGTTGATTAGTCGCAGAATACTCTAAATGTAATTTCTTTTTGGCATTTCTCATTCACATAGAAGTTTTTCTAACCATTACTCTCAGGCATGCGGGTAGTGCTTCCCGCAAAAATAATTTCACTGTGCAGGAAAGAATTAAGGATACCTTAGTGAAGTGCATCTAGAAGTTTGGGAACTCATGTGGTAAGGACTTTTTTTATTTTAACAAACAATTATGACTTTAAAGAAATTTTAAAAAAAAATAAAATCTTGGCAGAAGATTTGAATCTTAGCTTTTCCAATTCCTAAATAAATGTCCAGATTATAGTTTCACATGTCATGCACTTTCCCAACAGAATGCTGTTTATGTACTCCATGCAGAATTGGGCAACTTCAAAAGGAGAGGCTGAGATCATATATTGTCTTTAGGATGCCACTAAAATTAGGAGATGTGAATCAGAATACCTCTGCCAGAGGGCTAATATTCTGCCTGGATAGTGCTTTAGCACCAGCAATACCTAGATAAACTACGCCATGAAGGGAGAAACTACCTTTGTATTGTGTTCAGTAAGATCTGTTGAAGTGCTCTAACAACACTGATCAGATCATATCTTTCACTTAACATAGATGGAGAAAGATCTTTGTATATTCTTGTTTATCAGGCTTTAGGATGGTCAGTACTAAAATGCTTTTGAGTTTGTCCCAAAGCAGACTGGTATGTACTTGAAATACTCCCATGAGGAAAACATGGTGCTTAGAGGTGAGGTTGCAGCAGAACAAGCTTTTGCCCTCATACTAGTGATTAAGTCTAATGACTTTTGCTCAGTGTTTCATAGAACGATCTGAGTTGAAAGGGACCTTAAAGATCATCTAGTTTCAACTCCTCTGCCATGAGCAGGGAATCTTCCACTAGACCTGGTTGCTGAAAGCCCCATTCACCTGGCCTTGAACACTTCCAGGGATGGGAATCCACAACTTTGCTGAGCAACCTGTTCCACTGCCTCATTCCTCTCACAGTTTTTAAAAGTTTTATTTCTTTTCATTCTGTGATTTGCTAAATAGTATTTATTTTAACCAATCTGCATTGTTATTTATTCTAGTTTTATACATCAGCATAAGTAGTTAGAAAAATCAAAATACTGACTTCTTGCCACTATTTCAAGTGGTCTTAATGTTGCAAATTAATAGGTGTAATTGAAAATAATTAGCTCAGTTGATGTCAGTGATTCAATATTGTGTTGACAATGGTCTGCTTGATATACAGCAGACCAAGTGAAAAGATTTTATGAAATTATTTTTTCTGCTTGCCTTTATTTCGAGTATAAGTACTCTAGCAATGTAAATTACTCAGCCTAACTTTACATTTTTAATAGAAACTTTCTAGTTTGTAAATTAGAGTTGATATTCTGATTCTGCAATGTGAATCATCCTATCACTCCAAAAGACTGCCCATGAGCTAATCTGAGGCAACTGAATACCTTACTTCAACCCAAATATGAGGTAAAGTCATAAATCAATACAGATCAGCTTCTCTAACACTGTCTGAGAATACACACAGGATAGTGATAACTTGGCTAATGTGGGAGTGATTTGTTAAGTTATTGTAAATTAATCAAGTGTTCACTTCTCAGGTTGCACAATAATCAAGGCATTGTACTTACCCCTTGTGCTAAGTGTCATCCATATTTAGTAAGTGTCATCCATATTTAGTAACAGTATTATTAACAAGAGCGACGTATCATTATTGCACATGCGGTATCTTAGCTTTTTGTATTTGATTTCTTTGCTGAAGTTCTTTAAATGCATGGAGGCAGATTTCTGTAGGCATAGTGCAATAAAGCACACTGCTTTCACACAGTCTCATAGAAGCTGTGGCATGGGATGTCACACTCCTATGGTGTGACCCACAGCAGAGGAATAAAAACCCTAAGCAAAAGTGTAAGGTGGAAGCTTCTAAAGCACAACAAGCTATCTTATGATTTTAGTGGGAATATACTTAAAAATTGTTGCACAAATTCAAGCACTTTTTTTTTTTTTTTTTCTTTCTCCACATTACCATTCTTAGCACCAGTTGCTACACTTCCTTATTCTGGAAAGACAACTGTGTCACCACATTGATTTAACCTTTCTGGAGCCCAGCCTTTTTTCTATAAAGAAAAATAGTTGCTGCTTAATTTCCAGTTTCCTCCTTCCAGCCAAAGAAACAACAGCCTTGAGGAGCGTGACTGTTGTCTGCACTGTGAAGATCTGTACACTTACATCTAATTACTGTGTGTGTAATTCCTGACCATACTAGCCCTGCCAAGAAGTGAATTACAGTCTTTTGAGAACATTAATATCCATAAGCTAGCCCTCCAGCTTGTAGGGCCAGTATAACTTACCAAACACTCACGTTAAGCACACAGCACTACTGTCTGATTGCCTTTTATGCCTCTCTTGTATTAACCCTTCAGTCACTCTGACAACTACATTTGAATCAAGGGAAGGAGATGATTTTGACAGTTTTTCATAGAACAATAATATAGAAAATCTAAGACTGCCAGAAGGAGAAGCAGTATATAGTGCTGATGCTCTACTTTTATACTGTCTCTTTAAAAAAATCAGAAATGGTAATGTCTTTTTTTTTTTTTTTTTTAATTTTTCTAATACATTACCAGGCTTCTGTTGATTTTTCTGCACTTAAAACACATGCAATAATTGTTATTATTGTTAACAATTGTTAACAACAACTGTTGTTATGTGCTAGATTTTATGCTGGGTGGACTCATTTAATATTCTTTTTATAAGAACTGATCATAAGGAATTCAGCCAGTATTCATTGTAATAGCACTGATCATAAAGCATTCATTTCCTATTTGTATGGATGTCACAGATGCTTCCATAGGACTTATGCTAACTGCAATCTTAGGTTCCTTTAGTGGATAAAGATTGGTTTTGAAAGGATCTCCTACCACTTCCCGGCTGACTGATTTAGCTTTGGTTAAGTGGAAGTAGAGCTCAAATATGTGGGGGATTGTATACCAAGCTCTTTAAAAAATCATAGGGTTCATTTCACACGTCATTTTCTAGTACCCAGATTCTGAAGCCTGTATATTTTGCAATTATCAATCATGTAGCTTCATGGAGGAGAGATCCATTCTCAGACATGGTCTTCATGCTTCTGCTGAGACTCAATAGCTGCAAATATTTTTGGCATCACTTGCAATGGCAGAACAGGATGTTTACAAGAAAATGTGAGGTTAAATCATGCAAAGGGGAAAAAAGGTACATTTCTGACTATTAGTGATTCAGAGTGTACTAAAATTGGGTAGATTAAATACTTTTATAATCAGAACAAGGAGGTCTCAGTGCCCTGAGCTGGAGGACCATGATGAATTGTGAGAATGATCAACTCCCATTTGACACCGAAATTGTGCTGAATCTGCTGTTCCCTCGATCCCTACAAATCTATGGGGCCTGATGGGATCCACCCCAGAATTCTTAAAAGAGCTAGCTGAGGTAATTGCAAAGCCTCTCTCCATGAATTTTGAGTGGTCTTGAGAATTCAGAGAGGTCCCAGCTGAACGGAAATCTGGTGAAGTTTGTCTAAATTTTCAAGAAGACCAAGCAGCAGGTCTCTGGAAACTACAGTCCTGTCAGTCTTACTTCAGTGCCTGGAAAAGTTATGGAGAAGATCATTCTAGAAAGTATTGAAAAAGACCTGAAAGACAACACAGTCGTCGGTTAAAGCCAACAAGGCTTCATGACAGGGAAGTCGTGCTTATCAAACCTGATTTCATTTTATGACACAGTAACCCACCTAGCTGATCAAGGGAAGCCAGTTGATGTAATTTCTCTGGATTTCAGTAAAGCTTTCGATATTGTCTCTCACAGCATTCTTCTGGACAAAATGTCCACCACACAGCTGGATAAACACAACATGTGGTGGGTGAGCAACTGGCTCACAGGTCAAGCATAGAGGGTAATCGTGAATTAAGTGACATCAGACTGGTGAGCTGTCACTAGTGGGGTTCCACAGGGCTACATCTTGGGCCCTGTGCTCTTCAACATCTTCATAAATAATTTGGATGCAGCACTGGGAGGGATACTGAGCAGGTTTGCAGATGACATAAAACTGGGAGGAGCTGTTGACTTCCTCAAAGGCAGGGAGGCCCTGCAGAGAGACCTCAACAAATCAGAGGACTGGACAATCACCAACCATATGAAGTTCAACAAGGGGAAGTGCTGGATTTTGCACCTGGGATGGGGCAACCATGGATGTATGTACAGAGTGGGGAATGAGATGCTGGAAAGCAGTGCCATGGAAAGGGATCTGGGGGTCCTGGTGGATGGCAAGCTGAATATGAGTCAGCAGTGCCCTGGCAGCCAGGAGGGTCAACCCTGTCCTGGGGGGCATCAGGCAAAGCATTGCCAGCCGGTCAAGGGAAGGGATTGTCCCGCTCTGCTCTGCACTGGGGCGGCCTCACTGTGAATATTGTGTGCAGTTTTGGGCACCACAGTGTAAGAAAGATATTAAGCTATTAGAGAGTGTCCAAAGGAGGGAGTGAAGATGGTGAAGGGCCTTGAGGGGAAGCCATATGAGGAGAGGCTGAGATCACTTGGTCTGTTCAGACTGGAGAAGAGGAGACTGAGGGGAGACCTCATTGCAGTTACAACTTCCTTGTGAGGGAAAGAGGAGGGGCAAACATTGACCTCTTCTCTGTGGTGACCAGTGGCAGGACCTGAAGGAATGTCACAAAGTTGTACTGGGGGAGGTTTAGGTTGGATATTAGAAAAAAGTTCTTCCCCCAGAGCATGGCTGGGCTCTGGAACAGGCTCCCCAGGAAAGTGGTCACAGCACCAAGCCTTACGGAGTTCAAGAAGCATTTGGATGACATTCTGAGGCACATGGTGTGACTTGGGGATGGTCCTGTGCAGGAATATGGGTTGGATTCAATGATCCTTGTGGGTCCCTTCCAATTCGACATATTCTGTCAATTCTGTGAAAAGTATTCACAACTGCATTGATAAGTCATATTTCTTTATCTTAACACAAAAGATAGCTGATATGAGACATAAATATTTGTAATAAGGCCTGTGTATAATGAACAGCAGTGCTTTTAATATTAAAAGTGAATCCATATGGGTTATTTGACATGTAAAATATTAACTTTTATAGCAAGAATGCAAATGAGAGTTTCAGCCCTAATTATAGCTGCAGATCCCACTCAGGAATGAGGCTTTGTGTGACTAATGATTTAGGCAAAATGAAGAAATGGCCTGCTTCTTTCAAGAGGCAGCATATCTTAGCTCCCTCTTCTCTCTCTGGAACCCTTCAAAATTCTCAGCATGTCTCCGTACTGTACCTAATGTGTAAGCTGCTTCCAGGAACTGGCTTCCAAAGACAGGTCACCAGCTCCATGTTTTATATAATTTTATATAACCGGCTAGTTTTATATAATTGTAGATAAACTATAGAAGGGTTTATTTCATATTTATCCAGAACAGTGTAATTTGAGGAGGTATTCTATATACAATTATTTCAATTGGCTGTTCCAAACAGTTAATTTCTATTTATTCCATTAATGAGACAAAAATCTTGGTGTTTTGAGATAGGATGGTATATTTGCTTTTCCATGAATCTTTCACAATCTTTTTCCTCTGTCAGCTGTTTTGCATAGAAGAATAGCATGTAATTTAAAAAAAAAAAGAAATCTAGCTTTTGTCATTATTCTTTGCTTTCTGTGTGCAATGCTCTGACAAACATGTATCCACGTGAGATGACTTTGATGGCTCTTACTGAAACCTGTCATTGTTATTGCTGAAATGGCCAGAGATGTCACTGGAAAGTAAAACGGAACTGTTAATTCTCGTCAATGAAGTGGTATGGCTTTTTGCGGTAGGTTCCCATGAGAAAACTCTTCTTACCTGAGACACTTACTCTTTTCTGTATGCACAAATATTCTCTAGCATGTTCATGTTTTTCTCAGTTTTATTATCCTTTATTGCAGAAAAGTTTAGATAAAGCATGCCTAAGAAACACACTGTTAGTAATAGGATTACAAAACAACTATTGAATAGTACCAGAGCTGTTTTAGACTATCATATACTTTTAATAATAGCACACACAATTAAACTGGAAAATTATTAATGCTGTGACTTATTGTCAATCTGTAGCAGAAAGGAAGTAGTTTTACTAAAATTTAACAAAGGAAATTTTAACCCAAGTTTCTTTGATCTAATAAGAAATTCTCTTTGTTTCAATGCTGCTAGTCAATGTATCTAAAGTTAAGCAATGTCTCATGCAAACATCTAGGAATGCAGATGTTCATAAAAGGGCATAACTATGGATATAATGCAAATTTCAAAGGCTGTTGAATTTGTAATACTCCTGCTTAATCAGATATAAGTGAGGAAGTGTCAGTATTTCTGAGGTGCCCACATTACCTGTGAGGATGGGGCAAGAGAAGAGTAAAGTAAAAATACTGTCTTCTTAATTCAGTTACTCTGGAAAAGATCAGTAGTTTTTGAAATGTGAACCTCATTTTTAAGAAGTGTCTTGCTGTACATTATTGGAAACACTCTTTTGATGTGTAGAACAACTGGCATGAGGAGTTCTTTATGACCAAATTCCTAAATCACCTTCCAGGCTGTCTTAATAAATCACTGCAAGGCTCATTAGTGTAATTTTTTAGACTTCATCAAGGTGTGTCTACTATAGCTGCACAAATACATGTGGTGATTTCACTACCAATAATGGTCTTATCAAACAACCGAATTCTGACTGGGTGTGTAGAATTTGGCTACATAATTAGTTTTTTTTTTGCTTCTAATGTAATTTTCTGAATTTACCTAATTTCTATTATTTCCTCTTGCACTGACTACCTTAAAAATTAAAAGAAGGGAATAGATTGTATCATTGAAATAAAATTATTTGCCTCTAAAAGATTATTAGTTCATTTATGTCTTATCAAAGTCAGTGGATTACCTTTAGCTGTGTATTGCTGCTGCTCTGAGTTGAGATAGTCCAAACTTCACTAAAATAGATAAAATTCTTCCTTTTCCTTTCATTGACAGTGAGGTTAGGAACAGATGAAAGGAATTTAACAAGGGATTTGTTTCCTTTTCCCTCAAATAATGATGCTTTTATATATAATGATTGATATATATATATATATATAAATACATATAATGATGCTAAGCATATAGCAATTCTGACAGTAATATTCAATATTCATATTTAATAATATCAACATATTCAAAATAAGATTCAATAATATCAAATGTTTGTGTAATACATGATGATATAAATGGCAGAAAAATAGTTAAGTGAATTGGGGGTTTAAGCTCTGTGCAGACTTTCCATTATATAAAATATGCACTATTTATCAGCTGAAAGTTGATGTGGGCTCTGAGAACAGGATTTTCAGAGGTTTTGAATCCCTGTGTCTTAAGTCACATTGTGTTAAGGTCTCAAAAACGCCCCAAAAGCTTAAGCATTGCTCAGGACTTTCTGACAGGTGAGGAACTTCAAAGTGTCTCGAGTTGTGCATCCAAAAGTACATCCAAAGCATATCCAAAAGTAAGACATTTAAAATCACAAATCAGTGATTTTTTTTTTTTTTTTTTTTGAAAGGTATTCAAGGCCTTTTTTAGATTAGTGGCCTAAAGTCAGATTTGTGCCATAATGATTTAGGTGGCTTGGTACAAAAAAGGAAGTAAATCCCTAATCACTGTTTGAGATTGGTATTTGTTCAATTGCTTGGAGACATCTGCATCTCCAGGCTGAATTTGTAATTTAATATCAAGTGGCAAGCCTGCATGCACAATTGTCTTGTCAATATGAGTTAAATTCCTAGGGGCTAGGATCTGCAAGCTGATTTTGAATATACAGATCAAATTTCATGTAAATGTCCTGTGTGAAAGACCATGCAAGATAAGCAAGCTTGTCATTTAAATATGAACACACAGACTTTATGTTAATTTCAATTTTTCTAAATGAATTGCAAAATTCATCATCATACTTGATCATTATTAAATTCATATCTAAGGCTTGAATTCTAAGAATGTCTAGCTTGAGATATCCGACATTGTTTCACCAGTGAGAAATGCATTTTTTCCTCAAAATGGAGCAAGCAAGGACACTGAACCATTAAACTTTGCAAAACTGTCTAGCCTATAAATAGTTAAGGTAATATGCTTCAATCTGTAGGCATCATCTGCTCAATTCTAGTGGGTCAAGTAATTTAGAAACATAACTCTGAGAAATTTAACTCAAAGATCAACTTTCCAGTGGGAGACTTTTTTATAAACAGTCACATCAGTTACTGTATGATAGAACTTGGCACTGCCAGAAAACCTTGTTTATTTGCCTCTAACTAGAAAGCAGACAAATTCACATAGGCAGTGTTAAATAGAAGCATACACAGCAGCACAATATAAGCATATACACAGCAACACTAATGTTTATATAAAACTTTTGCTTTTGCCTCAAATCCCTTCTTCTTAATTAATTTTCTACAGTAGCAGTGTTGTTGTTGGCTGTAGAAGATCTATACATTGAAATCATAAACTAGCATGCAGTATAGCCCCTTCTCTTCATTGTTCTTTTTATTTAAGCATCTTTCAGAACCAAACATATCAATCTTTACTAACCAAACATTAGTGACTCTTGGAGATTGCTCCTTTCCATACCTGCAGGCCTTGAAAACTGTCAATCACTTATCTTGCCTTTTCCCACTTGCTTTTGATTGTGAGTCTACTTTTCAATAGAGTTTGAGTGTTTCACTAAAGATCTGAGTATTGGTACTGCATCTTTACTTCTGATCTTTCTCTTTCTTCCAGCAGTTACGCATTCACAGGAAGGTAGTAAATATGCCTTCTCATTTGTGGGTGGTATCAGCATGCCTGTGTATTTCTGATGGGGTATTGTCAGAATGCCAGATCTTTGCCCAGCTGTGGGTTGAATTGGCAATTTCTTAGGAGCCTGTGCGATATGAGTAAAATGAAGTATATTACAGCTGTCCTCCTCTTAATACAGAGGAATAATCAGCAAAACTTGCAGCAGGTCCCAGCATGTGATATCTCTGATCAAGACTGAGTATCACATGCTGCGATGTGAGATAGGCTGCATCTTCTTATTAGTAATAAGCTTAGCTCCAAACTGAATCAAGGACTATCTGATCTTGCATTTACAGAAAGCAAAACAGGTAGTCAGAAGACTCGCATACCATTCTCCATACAGTCACAGATTTCTTCCCTACAAAAATCCTGTTGGACAGCATATTGAGATTTACAGCACTGAGATTTAGATCTTAGATTTTGGATGACCTATTTGAGATTTTCCTATCCTGACTTCTAGATTCACAGGGCACCACTTAAGCAAAAAATTACCAATGTCTAAAAACAAAGATTAGCTGCCTCAGGCCAGACATCTCTAAATGGAAGCAGCAAAACAGTGGCCATTTAAAGCAAATATGTCAGCCTCATTCATCAGTTTCCTCCTCTACCAAACAAAAAATGCTTACGTTCTCTGCAAGAATGTAGTTCAATCACATTCCTCTGTATTTTTTTTGTTACTATCAATAATGCTATGGAAGATTTATAGCCATTTAAAACTTGAGTGGCACCTACTAGTAATGCATACAAGAAAGGTCTTGCTAATTTTGCAGTATTTCCTTTATACCTGTTTTCATGATTGGTTACATGTGTCAGGCAGATGATACAAGGAAACAGCGAACAACAAAGCAGCCAAACAGTGATGTTGATAAAGAGAGCTAAGCCCTAATGATTATCTCCAAGGAAAATACATACCTCAGCAATGCTGATAGGTGTGACTTCATTCATGCCAGAACACCTAGAATCACAGAAAGGAAAAAACACAGGAGGTGTAAGGTGACTGACTATGACTTTGACAGACAAATAACTGTTTAGAAAGTTCAGTCCCCAAACAGGAAACAAAAAGTAATCTAAAAGCAAGTTAATAAAGGGTGCCATGTGAGAAATGCAGGTAATGTATCTCTAAATAACTTATTTTCTACGTAGCTATATTTTTCCTCAAAGACAGGAAAGTTCCTGACACTCTTTCCTGATGGAGAGAGTTTGACTAGCAACAGACATTCAGAGTCCTCGAATGAAAACAAGATTTTGCTGTTTATTATGTTTCCTAGAAATGATGTGCAGAACAATGTAATCTGAAAGTATTTTAAAGTGACTTTTCCACAGCTGTTTTAGCTGATAGCGTAGGACAGATGGTGCAACACAGGCCATCATACAAGGAGTTTTCTTCTTTCACAACTTTATTAGCTAAGGGCTTTGAAAAGCAACCATGATGCAGTCTTTTAGAACAGGTAAACAGAATGGCACAGGCTTTCTGTCTCTGGCTAGGTACCACCTTTAAGCTGCTGTGGCAGGGGAGTGAGAGGGAAGGAGAACGGAAAAATCTTCTTAGTCAGATCTTTCTTCAGCACCTGCTTCTATTGAGTTTTGTGCTGGGTAAGCTAATTGCCATGCCTACCATTGCCTATCAACTTCCCTCAGGTGCTTGTGCAAAGAAAGGGGCAGGCCAACTTCCAGTTTTTTTGGTCCCAAAATCATGCTAACAAACTGAGTCATCAGCTACTTCCTTTGTTAACACATCCTTGTGCAGCATTTAAAGTAAAATCCTTACTGTAATACCTACTATAAGTAGCTAAAACAAAAGAATATGTTGCCAAGCTGATCAAGTGCTGCCACCCTAATTAGACAAATGAGTTGTTAAACTTCTGAAAGACATCATACATCATGAACAGGGATATTTAAAATTAGGTTATATCTAATTACTTTTTAATTTCTATTTGCATTTTAATGACGATTGAGTTTAATGACATAAATAGCAGAGGGATTTCTCTATTAAAAACACGCTTGAATTTTCTGCATGTCAAGGATTAGATGGTTTTCGATGGTTTGGGGTACCTGAAGTAAGATAAGTACTCGGAAAAGTTTTAAGAAATACATTAGGGATTTATCTACCTCAAGTCTTCCCTTTAAATCCAGAAGGAACTTGAAAAATACTAGTCTGCTTGCATATTCCTGGGTCTAAATGCCTTCAGGAAATTATCCAGTGGGATTTCTAGAAGTGCTGAATGTGGGCAACAGAATTCAGAATTGATGGGAAATATGATTCAGCTTTAACAATTCCAGTAACCAGATCCTCAGTATATGAATATTGTCAATATTATGTAATATTGCGTACTTCTTGAAAAATACTGATTTTTTTTCTTTTTTAAAAGTAACAATAATTCTAAATGTTTTTATTATTGTTGGAATTCTTAGCACAACAGCTCTGTGTAACAAACTTTACTTTTTTAAATGGCTCAAAATAAAACTACAAGCTCTCTAAAGGTCTTTATTAAGATGTATTGTGATTATCTATTTATTTAGCATGCAGTGAACAGATGAATGTACTATATGATGACTAGAACATTGCTGAAGGAATGGTAGCATAGATACATCACTAAATGTTAACATATGTCTACGTACATTATGTTCACATTCATTTGGACTCAGACTCTGGTACTTTTGGGAACATGCTTCCCTTTCCTGTTATGGTTTTCTAACAACATTCTCATTTTATATTAATAATCCTTTAAAAGCTCGTTGTACCATAATCATCCTTAAAAATATGACATTTTCTACTACAGGCTGCTGGTTTGTTGTTTTTTTTTTTTTACAGGTCAGGCTAACTGTACTGTAATGAATTTGTACCAAATTTCCCATTCAGTTGATCTGATGAAACTTACCCATAAACTGTTAAAAAGTCATTTGAGTAGTGAGTGTATTACAGGCAAGTGATGCCATTCAGTGTCAGCTTCTTGGGCATTAAATGACTTTAAATGGAGGTGGACTACAATAAGCCAGACTTCACTGGGAAAAGACAAAGATTTTCATTCTGTAGTCACTACCTACAATTAGCAAAAGAACAAGCATTTTTTGACAGTAATTAAAAAAATCAGAACAGATCTATACTGAAAGATCTGAGTATATCCAGCATTGCTTCTGCTCTCATTTTGCAGATGCTAATTTAATTCCCGTTACTCCTACAGTATTAGGTATTTCCCTGGCAGAGCTCTTGGCTAGCTTCTTCTCCAAGCACAGGGAGTTTGCTTATTGTTAAAAAGCAAACTGAAACAGAAACAAACAAACAAACAAGCAAAAAAAAAGAAAATGTTCTACACCAGCTCTTCTAACATAGACTCATAGAATCATTAAGGTTGGAAAAGACCTCAAGATTATCAAGTTCCAACCATTAACCTACCACAACAGTGTTCACCACTAAACCATATCCCCAAGTGCCACATCCACATGCCTCTTGAACCCTTCCAGGGATGGTGACTCAACCACTTTCCTGGGCAACCTCTTCCAACACCTGACCATCATTTCAGTGAAGAAATTCATCCTAATATCTAATCTAAACTCCCCTGATGCAACTCGAGGCCATTTCCTCTTGTCCTGTTGCTTGTTACCTGGGAGAAGAGGCTGATCCCCACCTGGCTGCAACCTCCTTTCAGGTAGTTATAGAGAGTGATAAGGTGTCCTGTGAGGCTCCTTTCCTCCAGGCTAAACAACCCCAGCGCCCTCAGCCACTCCTCATAAGACTTGTGCTCCAGACCCTTCACCAACCCCATTGCCCTTCTCTGGACACGCTCCAGCACCTCAATGTATTTCTTGTTGTGAGGGACCCAAAATGGAACACAGGATTCAAGGTGTGGCCTCACCAGAGGACAATTATTTCCCTAGCCCTGCTGACTCCACTATTACTAATACAGTCCAGGATGCCACTGGCTTCTTGTCCACCTGGACACACTGCTGACTCATGTTCAGCTGGCTGTCCACCAGCACCCCCAGGTTCTTCTCCACTGGGCAGCTTTCCAGCCACTCTGCCTCGAGCCTGTAGCACTGCATGGGGCTGTTGTGACCCAACTGAAAAACAGGTAATCTACTGGGATGTAAACTAAAAGGTGGGAGCTGCTCCTCTACATAAGTTCTTAACGTAAATATAACTTAAAACATTAAACCATATAATGATTTAGCAAAAAAGATTTGACAAAAGGTCTCTCCATAATTGAGACTAGTTAATTGAATGCTTGAATAAAAGCTACTTAAATCTTACCATGCTTATAAATTCTGAAACATTAAGATTATCCTGTATGCAAATCTAACCTGTAGTTATGCAAACTTATAGTCTCCTAATCGAAATAAACCACAAGTGGCATTTATCTAATTAGAGCTTCTGGAGTGACTCATTTGTATAGCAGAATTTTTGTATTTTTCGGGAAGGTGGAAGGATTACAAATATAAATTAATTATCCTCTTCTTTCTGTTCTGCATAGCAGGCATTCAGTCAGTGAGATACAATAGCATACTTCCTGTAATTCCTCCACATAGTTCTGATGCTTACTGACTTCTTGAAGCATAACTGGGTCTGCTTAGTAAGTGACAAAATTAACTTCCGAACAAATCTTCCCAAGGCAGCAGTGTTTAAAAAATGAATATTCTCGGGATGCAGTTTAACACAGTTAGAAATCACATTGTTGGATTAATATGACAATAATCAATGTAAATGGCCAGTTATTTTCTAATAAATGGGTTTCTTGCAATAAATAAATTACTTTTCTTATGCTCCTAAGTTAATTAGAACGTAAGGTATGGATGTATCTGGTTTTAATTCTGTTCAGTATTTATTGGTTAATTATACTACTGAAGTGTTGTTATTTTATCTTCTTTTGTTTAGGCATTTTGAGAATGACTTGTTTTTGTTTATTCCAGCTCTTGCATTGCATAACATTGCCAGTGTGCTTTCCCTGTTAGCAGGGCTCCTCATTCTGCTTTGCAGAGGTTATGTATTGTAGCTGCGAAGGTGAAATCTCTCCTTATTTTGCTGATGGTATTGACTTGCATTTTGAAGCAATTTACCTTTCAGTGACAGCATTTATTTAGCAGATCTTACAAAAAAAAAAAAAAAAAAAAAAAAACAACAAAAAAAACAAGCACACACAGTGGGGGGAAAAAAACAAAACCAAAATCAACTAAAACCAGAGAAAGGACAATTTCTTAAATAGATATTAGGCACATTTATCAGCTGATGAACCTCTGCATTAACTTAAACCATAAGTGCCTGTGCACAAATTTACTAAACCATCTTATAAAACCTAACGCTGATGTTGTAATACTTCAAGTTTAATATTGGAGCAAATTCTCACTGGAGTAATGCTGTTCTGGCTCAGCTGAGCTATGCACATCACTCTGGAAGGCAATATCCAGTTCTTTAGCCTCCCAAGAGACAACTAAGTAGATGGCTTAGTAAACTTGATCTAATCAAAACAAAAGGTGTTTTAAGTCAGTCAAATGTAAAATTACCTATCAGGAGCAAGGAAAGAAAATTATAGTTACTGAATGGAGACTTGACAGTCAGTAACTTTGTGTCTCTAGTTCCAATTTTTTTCTATGCCTTTACTAAGACTAGGTGCAGTCAGAGTAGGGATTGTTTCTTTGTGGAGCTACTGAGCACAATCAGGGAAAGGAACCTGTAGGGTTGGAGAAGTTCAAGGAAAACCGCCAGCTGGAGTTGGGAGATTGCAGCTCCAAGTTTCTCAACATGAGAAACTGTGGTGAGGGACAAAGAGCAGATTCCAGGTCACCAAGATGATGAAAGAAATTTCCTGCAACTATAGAGAAGTGCAAGTCAAATGCAATTTGGAAAGTCAGTGATTTGAGTAAAGCAAAGACTGGATGCCAGAATGAATTTGCAAAGGAGCAGAGCAGGACAGAGGTTATTCTACTTTGAGTTCCCTCTGCTTACAAAATTTGGGAATCTATTCTATGTAATTGTAAAGGCTGACTTCCCCCTCCCCCACCCCCCCCAGTCTAAAAGCCTTTTGATCTTCTTTGGGGAGTTCACTGTAGAAAAAGGTCTAGTAAGATCCACCTTAAAGCTTTTGCTAATCCTGGATCCCATTGCACAGTCACTGGAAAGCAGTGACTGAAATCTGGTGCAAAGGAAAACTAGCTCCCAGTACACACGTTGACAATAACTATGGAGTTGATTTGCTCACTGGTAACAAATTTGAATAGGCAAATAATTTCCCTACATGTGGTATTGGAAAGGAATTGTACTGGGATAATAAATATACTTTGAGTATTTGTTATAAATGGTATAAAATGGGTAGAATTTAATAGAACATAGCAACAAAATTTTCTGAAGAAAATGCCCATGTGACAGAATCCATAACCTTTGACGATGCATTGTCATAAAGAATTAGTTATGTCTTCCATGGCATGATATGCCACACTAAATGACTTTTTTTTTTATTAGAGAGGGGCATAATAAGAACCACTGTCTGATAGCTGAAGCCAAGAAAAATAAATTAAAAATTAGGACTACATTCTTAAGTCTATGGTGATAAATCATGTGAACAAACTACCTAGAGAATTATTTGAGTCCCCGTTCCCTATATTTCAGATCAAAAGTAGTGTCTGAAAAATAACGTTTGGGAAACCCAACATGTTAAATAATAGCTGAACTCATACTATTTGATTTATTAAGGGAGAAAAAGAGTAGAATCAAGTAAAGTATAATACTAGTACATAGCAGGACAGACTACAGGATTCCATGGTCCAGACTATTTCCAAAATCTAGAATCTTTAGGAGTCCAATTACTATAAACCACAAAACACTACCCTTGTCACCCAGATTGTTTTGTAGTCTTCTTTGTAGAGGCCCCATGGTCAAGAGTATACAGAAAGGTGTTTGCATGTTAACTTATCGTTTAGAGGCATACATTCAGTATCTTCACATGAAAGAAAGAAGCTTTGTATCACTATGAGTACACGTTTTCCTCTAAACTTGAACCCTCTGTATAGGGTTCAGGCAAATCAGGAAATGGAAAGGTCTTACCTGCTGCAGTACCCAGGTTAATGGTCCCTCCCATGGTCTCTTCTAGTGAAGAAAAAAAATCACATTATGCACAAGTGAATTATGGAAGAAATTGTTCTAATCTGTGTGGGGATTGGCATCCGTATATGTTGCTCCTGTATGTTTTGTTATCAGGGGATGGAGATTTTCATAATCTTCCTAGGAATCTCCACAGAGCAGTGAGACTTGTGGTGCTGTACATATTGCACACAAATTACTCTTTACTAATAACTTCCTGTATTGCCTCTTACAGTGAATAAGTATGTAAACAAAACTGCTGAATCAACAGTACGTGCAGAGGACATCGGTGGTTTTACTTTATCTTTCCTTTTACTGGGATTAACAAGAATTTAAATATTCCTTGGTTTCACTTTGAATTTAACTCTGTATGGGATAGGTCTTCCATTTAAATGAGATGTTTCAAGAAGGTTTGAATGTAGAAGACATCACAAAGCTTGTAGATAGATTAATTAAATAACTGGAATTTGATGTCTCTACTTGAGAATCTTCCAGATACTTCAGAGAAATGACATAAAACCTCTGATCTGCTTTGAAGTTTTGCTAGCAAAGTTACATTTCCAAGTCTTTACGTATTTATTTTAGTTCAGCCTTGGAAAAAGGACAATGCTATTCTTTTTTTTCTTTTTTTTTTTTTTCTTTTTTGAGAAGGATTCTTCAGAAAAAATTCACATTTAAGTATTAAATGTAAAATAGCCTGTTTTCGTACAGGAAGGCATTTGGAAAGGTAAGTATACTTGTTAATACAGCTGGGCTGCTTTCTGAGTAAAGTAGTTAAATATATCTTATAGGATCACTTATCACTTAACAACTTTCACAACACTGGACAGAGATACCGAAAAAAGCTTTTCTCCTAGACTGAATGGTCTCATCTCACAAGATCTCCAAACACAGAACTTCAAAGATAGAATGAAAATGTCCTGTGAAGAATGATGACAGCATCAGTTCATAAAATTTAAAAAACTCCTGCTGCAAATCTTAGTCATGTAATGTCTCAGAGCATTTCAATAGTGAGTAAAAGTAATTTTTGAAGAAAATAAAAGCTCAGGACTTCTGTTTAAACAGTAAGACTGGGTAAGGGGACATGGATAACCGTTCAGCTTTCTATTTTTCAAAGAAGTGGTATCGTAAGAGTCTGAATGTGGAGATATGAAAATGAACATCTGTTGTTATGAGAAATGTCAGACATAGATGTTTAAAATATCTGATTTACCTAGATTTTTCTTTTCCCTTTTGGAAAAAAAAAAAATTAATAGCTGTTTCCTGTACTAGTAGTTCTAAGATTTCAAATTTTATAGACTGTCTGCCTTCAGGGCTTGAGGAGTCTTTGTGTTAAGAATCCACCTGATAATAAGGTTTCACTGGGAATATAATAATTCTCTTTTGCTAGAGGCAACTGGCAAAGAAACTTCCTAAGTCAACTAAGACTCTTTTTTATTAGTTGGAATTTACTTCTAGTTCTTCGTCTCTCACTTTCTGCCTCTCCTTAGCTGCAGGAACTGAAAAGGAATATGTGCATGAAAGCTCACAATAAAATATGCCAAATCTTTCTCCACTTTGAGATTCTATTCTACTAAAAGATTCCTTTTCTGTAGTTTTCAGCAAAAATGAAAATCATAAGGAGGGCAGAGGTTATGTGGCTTTTCAGCTCAACTAGGATAGAATAATCACAGAATAATTTGATTTGGAAAGAATCTTTAAAGGTCATCTAGCCCAATACCCCTGCAATAAGTGGGGACATCTTCAACTAGATCAGGTTTCTCAGAGCCCCATCCAACCCAACTTTGAATTTTTCCAGTCATGAAGCATCCACCACCTTTCTGGGCAACCTGTGCCACTGCTTTACCACCCCCATTGCAAAAAATTTCTCTCTTATATCTAGTCTGAATATACCCTGATTTTTTTTTTTTTTTAACTGAGAGTAGTTTTAGATTAGTATTGGAGCAGAGCAGAGAGTTATAGACAACACCTGGTGTTAAAACCTGGATTTAATATTCAGTTAAAGCCAATTAGTAGTTGGTATATATCTATGAATCCACATGAATTATGGCAATAGTAGTATCAATAATAATACTATAGATGTATATCATGAATATGACTCATAAGGACTCAGACTGTGTTTTAAGGGCCATTTCATGTTTTTGAGGCAGTCATCAAAGTGGGTTCTATTCCTGAAGGGAGCCTTTGGGTACCATGGTAATAAGAATTCAATCTTAATTAGGAATATGCTTGCTTTTTTCTTAACTCTCACCCTCCTGTGATCTTGTCAGGGGAGAGCAGCTCTACTTGCTGCTCAGGTTGCTTGTAAGATAAAGAGTGATCAGGAAAGATGTTAATCTAGCACATTCATTTTGCACTGCAGTTCTCTTATCTTCAGAGCAGTCCTGTCAGGGTGGCCTTAGTGAGTTGGTCAACAGTTGTAAGTCTGATGAATCTCACATCTCCTCTCCTGAACCAGCAAGTCTTCCAGGCTTCGTATCCAAATGCAGGTAAAAACTGGAAGGACAAAGTCACAACCGTAAGTCAGATAGAGTAAAAATATTTATTGCTGACATTTAATACAGAGGTAAAATCAAAGTCCAAATTACATTAAATTGAGAAAATTATGTATTGGGAAAACAATATCATCATCATTTTCCAGAACTCTGTTCTGAAACTCTTTCAAACTGAGGAGGTGCAAAGAGTTATCTCCCTTAAGTGAGGTCACCCAAATCCCAGATACAGTTCTGTCACTTCTTCTTGCTCTCAGCTGCTTTGAAGAGCAAATCGAGTGTTTGGAACAAACTAGGCTGCCATCTGTAGGAAGTGTCTTCAGGCTCTTTTCCAGAAAGGGTGACGTTTCCTTTCACAGCCTCTTCCTTATGTTAGCCTTGGAGGTTCTGATTAAAGAAATGTACTTTGAATGGGAGATAAGGAACAACACTTGCCCTCATCTCCCCTACTGTTAACCTTTATCATTCAAGGATTATTAGCAGCTGAACTCCAGATGCTTTGCTTTTCCCCTTGCTACTTTTAGGATTGTGGGTTATAATTCGTCTGAGTCTGTTGCTTTGTCAACTTTTAATCATTCTAATTACCTAATTATCTACTCTAATGAAATGATAAAGCCTTTAACAGTTCAGTCTTCCTTCTCCCTGTAGGAAATTCTATCTCCTCCTCTGGGATGTTACCTTCTTTGTTTAAATATGAAGACAGAGAAATTATTGAAGGCTGGGCATAAATGCTAGTTTTGCCTGTTTAAACACTTTCCTTGCTGATTGATTGCTTTTTATAACTGTAGTTACTCTTTAGCCTTTGTTTACAAATCAATGTTTTTATTAGACTTCCTTAACAATAAATGGCAGCAGGGAGAGAGGAAACAGACATGGCATAAAATTCAGAAACTCTTTCCAAATCAGGGAAAAAAATGCAGATTTTACCAACACCAAAGGTGACTGTTCATAGCAATGAATTTCAAATGCATGCTGCATTTTGATTCAGTGAAGCATACTTTCTTTCTGCAAGATCACTTTAGCATGAGAAGTATGGAATGAGGCATCAATCTATGAAATTACATTATGTGGGTTTCATTTACCTTAGGCTAAGGAAAGAAATGAACTTGGATTTCTCCACTGTCAAAAAATACTCAAAACTTGCATCTGCTCCATATTATAGCTCTTTTATTTTATTTTATTTTTCCCTTAGCTGTGTTTCAAAAGAAGGAGTATTTTTGAAAAATTACTATAAATACTTGAGTATACATTCAGGAGAAGATCTTACAGAATAGATTCTGTATGGGCTGAGATAGCTGACTGCAGTGATGGGGGAGGTATCACATCTACAGTCAGTTCCTGTTGTCCTGTTTCCTGGCTGACTGCCTCAGGGTAGCTGCTCACTGACAATAGGCTATATGGTATGTTTCCTGTCCAGTATGCTGCCTAGTTTGAACCCCTTTTGAGTTGCCCAAGTGCCATGTGCTGTCTTCTTCCCTAATCAATGTTTTTGCACATCCTTTCTCTTGTCCCCAACAGAAGAGGGTCCATGTGACACTGCTGTGCTGCAAGGGATGGTTTCTACAGCTAGCACAAGTATTTCCCCAGTTTTGTTGGAAGATACATCTTACTTATTGAACACATGAAGTCAGGCAAAGTACCTGGCTTCCACATTAGCGATTGCCAAGGAGATAAGCATATACTTTTTGAAGGAAGACTGGAAGCAGTAAGGGTCATGGGATATGATTCAGTTTCTCCCTCACTTAAAAGTGTGCTTGTAGAAAATCATCCCGCCAAAGCAGTATTTGAACACAGAGAATAAAAGCGTAAGAGAATTCAGAGAGAAAGATCTGTGAGGAGGAGGATAGACAAGGGAAAGAAGGAAACAAGAGGACAAGGCACTTAAAATGAGGAGGAATTAGCCTAGGAGAAGAGCAGGGGAAAAAAACTCCACTACATATGAGACATATGGAAGAGCAAAAAAGAATAGAGTTCTGCCTTATAGAAAAGGAGGGTCAGGACATGAGAGAAAGCATTTAAAAGAGTATGAAGTGAGTTAAGAAGAAAGAAGCAGAGAGACCAGGTGGGAAATGTGGGAACTGAGAAATCTTTTAGGCAAATATGCAGTAATTTTATGTCCTTGACTATTTCCTGGGAGAAACAATATAGGCATAACTCAAGCCTGTTATAAATGCAATTCCATTCAAGTCCAGTCCTTTGTGTTATTCCAGACTTGAATTCTGTACCTCTGCAGGCTTACAGGCAGTTGGAGACGTACTATTCATACAGCATCCTCACATGGTTTCATTCACAAGGCATGGGACTTCATGTCACTTTTTTATCCTTAGGATCCAATTTGTATAACTTTCAAAATGTATTCCTTTGTTTTCATTAGGTCCATCCTGCTGGTCTGCTATTACAATTCTTTTCTTGTTTAAGGCAGTCAAGTTTCTAATTTCCCCTTCTAGGAAGTATATTGCTGTGGAAAGCTTCTGAACATGTCTCCAGTCATGCAGGAATTATTCCCTTTTCTGGAGTGTTTAATCAGCACATTTACATGTGAGCAGCAGCCCTCTGGCATGCACAAACCTCTGTCTCTGGTTCAAAAGCCTCAGAATCACAAGAATCTCATTGGTTTCCACCTCATCTATCTGGCGTTCCTTACAGGAGTAAATTCTCAGATGGAACGTGTAATGTCTAGGAACAAGTCCCGGTAAACTCATCTTCTGTTGCTTTCAAAGCTGCATATAATGGAACCTGATTTAGTTGTCCCTGAATTCAGCTGAATGGGACAGAACATTTTAGAAGGATTACTACATAGCTATTTTGAACACATTTATTTCTGTTTCCTGTAGTTACTGATCTGAATTTGTGATCCAGATCTTTAAATTCTGTAAATTGACATGCTTTCTTTGAAATCTATTATTGTGTAATACATGGAACTATGATTTCTAAAATTTATGGATCTAGTCTTATTTTCAGTATATCACTAAAAATCCGCTGGAATTCTTAGAAATAAGAGATAGTCGCAGCACGCAGCAGGTCTCCTCTTCTTCCACATAAAAATTTTAATTCTTTATTTAAATGGAAATTCACAGTAAATCAATGTAAAGGAAGTATTTGGATTTTTAGTTTTTTTGATAGGTACTTTCATGCAGATCTACCTCTCTTTGTTGGATCTCTGAAAAAAAAACATTATCTTGAATGTATTGTAATCTCCCTTGTGCCATGTGTTAGAAAAGATGTGGTAGGGAGCTCTGGCCCACAGAGATCAGTGCCAACTAAGATGAATCTGAGATCCAGATATTTCAGTTTTTATTGCAATCACATTTTCAGAAATCTGGTATTTTAGATGCTTTCTGAATAAAAATTCAAAATTACACTTACAATTTTATAGGGAAAAAGAAAAAAAATCTTTTTTGAGAAGAAGACTATTTTATGATAGAAAATAAATCTTTTCAGCAAGTCTTACAAAAAGTTCCTTTACTCTGTTTTGGGTGAAGAATGGTCCAAACAAGACATGTCCTCTATAGTAAGACAGATGAGGTCCCGTATAGATACCTCAGCATTTTTATAAATGTAAATGTAATTGTTATAGTAGTAGTAGTAATAATAATAAATAATAATAATAATAATAATACTATGTTGAATATAGGTAATACCTTCAAAAGGGTAGCTATACAGCTCTAGTGTCCTTCATTGCCATTGTTCTTCATGTGTAAACTAGCACATTATCAATAAATAAATTAAAAACTGAAAATTTTGAAGATGGTCTTGAATTAATTCCAAAATATTCTTTTATATAGGAAAAGTTATGCCTGTAGGGTGAAATTTCCTTCATCAGAATAAGGAAACATAACCCTTAATCTCATCTCTGTGCCAACAGCAAACATTTCTTAAATTCTAAGGATTTTGTGTTTTCATGACTGAACTTTCTTCAAGATAATAAATGGAAATGGAAAATATATGTACAGATTTCATTTTGGTGCCAGTGATTTCAAGTTCAAATTCTACAACAAAACTTTGGGACAATTATTACCCAGTGCTGAAATTGTTATAGGTGGGCATTTCAACTAAATGTAATTTCTAAGATGCAGGATATGTGGGTAGTAATGTACCTGATATTTGACTTTTTATGACCTCATTGGTAATTCTGCCCAGGGCGTTCTGCTGCTGTTCTCACAATTGTTTCCTAGCCTTACACATGACTATGTGAAAGGTGTGGCTGTAAGGACAAATGAAAGACACAACATTTTATTGTCATTATAGAAAGAAACATGAGCTCAACACTCTGAGATGCTGATTGCAAGGATGGTTTCTCATTTTCCCATTTGACTGCTCTGGGTCCATGGGACCAATAGTCAAAAGCAAAGGCAAAGAAGCAGAGTGAAGCCTCATGTGTGTGCAAAGGAGGTGTATGAGGAGTGACTGAGGTTCACTAGACATTCATGCAAAGTAATACTTTTGTGCCTTTGAATACATGAAGACATCTGCATAGGCTGAAAGACATTACACAGACAGATATGTGCCTTTTCAGAATAGCAACTGTAAAACAGGCATCGTGTCCTAAAATTAAATGAGATGCATATGTTTAGGCAACATACCTTAGAAATGTTGCCCCTCAGTTACACCATGGAGGGAGCCAGGATATTTGCAGTAAGAGCAATGCAAAAAATAACACTCCTCTTTGTTTGTACTGCCTGCATTATTAAACCTTCTGACTTAATGAGTGTTTGTTTAGTCTTGGTTACAGTTTCTTCCAGAGTCTGAGACAATTAAACACCCAAATCCAAATGAAGTTTAAAAGGAAAAGAAAAATTTAGCGAAAATGGTGTTCAGAATAGATAAAACATTTAATAGTCTAAAGTGGCATCTAGAGAGCATTTAATTGTGTGCATGTATTCTAAAAGGTTA
This sequence comes from Margarornis squamiger, assembly GCA_035222235.1. Lineage (NCBI taxonomy): Eukaryota > Metazoa > Chordata > Aves > Passeriformes > Furnariidae > Margarornis > Margarornis squamiger. The sequence continues at coordinate 93,215,827 of JAWWTY010000106.1, forward strand.
AATCATTCAAACAAAAGAAAAGAAGACTGTAATGCTGTACCTTAGGCCATTTTTGTGGGTCTGGAGAGTCCTAGATACACATTTGCCTCCCAGAACTGTGTCTGTATTTTCCTGTCAGTGGATATATATAAACATGCCTAGGAAAGTAAGAGAGGTTCTGGATTCCATTCTTGGCATCAGGCAGCAAAACATATCATTCTGATGTAAATTCTGCATTTGGATGGCAGGTTTCTTTGAAAGTCCCAAACTCCTGCCATAAAGGTAATTCTGGTTTATATTTATCCACATAATTAGTTTTGGAAGATTTTTTTTTCTTTTTTAATTCTTTTTTTCTTTTTTCATCCATATACATTTCAAAGAGGAAGAAATTGTGGGATTAAGATTATCTCATCAGGAAAAGCAAGAAAAAAATTCATGTAATAGCCAGCCACTATTGACCACACAGCATGATGGCTTTATAAAAGAAGAGAAAAAAAGAGAAGAATTTCAGCCAGTCGGGAAGCTGTCCCAGATACTGATGAAAAGATAATAATTAATGATAGGATTTTTATTCATTTATTTATTTAGAGACAGATGCATTACTAATTTTAACCTCAAAAGGACATTTCAGCCTTGCAAATTGTACAGATTTTTGGATGGTACTTTTTAGATATTTCTGTAAGAAATGTGGACTTTGCTATTGGCATTTTCTTTCAAGGATCCTTTCAATCTAAAGGAACTCCCTTCCCCTTTGCAGTTTCTACCAAGCTGAAAACATGAAGTCTGTGCATAATATTTTGATATCGTATAAGTTTATTTACATCAAGAACTGTTCATCACTCAGAGCAAAAGATAAAATTTTGGCCTAGGCACTTTCAGAGGGATCAGGGCTTCCCTCAACCATTTTCCAATGTGGGTTTGAAAAAGGCCTCATGTGTATCGAAGATAAAACATTCCTAGTATGCCGTTCATGCTCTATATGACTGTTCTTTTGCTGATGAAAAGAGGATAGTGATGCAGTTTATTGCCAATATTTAGCCAGGATTTGAATTGGTTTTGTGGCACTATGGACTTATTTCCCTCTAACATATCACCAAGAATGTGAAAGGCTGCCCCCTGAAGTCACTGATGGATATGTTGATTGTCTTTGGATGGAGTCCTGCAAGAAGTACCACGCTTTCCCAATAGAAACATTTTGACACCCTGTTATCTTCCTGAGTTGATCAGACACCTGCTGCTACTCCACCTGCCTTCTTGGCAACTGGAAGTGCCTGTCTGCTTCTCTTTCCTAGTTCCCCCCCCGCCCCCATCTCTGGCTGTGTAAGTATCAACAGGTGGGATCAATTGTGAGGAAGAATGTTGTGCCAATGCTTCATTGCTGGCACGGAGCAGGGGTTCCTGCAGGGGGGATAGCATGTGTGGCTTGAAGAAGGCTCTTCTGCAGAAGTCGGTGCTGTCTGGCACCCATGCATTACTAGAAGGGTCAAACCAACTTTGGAGCAGGCAGGGTGCCATTCTGACAGAAGGGGTAGTCAAGGTGCCAGGTAGTTATGCAGCAAGTGTGTTTACTGAGGGTTTGATTGTGAGCCAGCAATGTTTAAATGATTGTTTGTCTTGAATTTATACACATTTATCTAACAAAATGCATGAAAACTGATATAAAACTGCATGGTATTAAGTAAAAAAAGCTGAAGCCAAGCAGAAAGGTGGCTTGCAGCCGTTTCACTGATAGGTACATTCATGTGCTTTTGTTTACAGTGACAAGTCTCTCTAGGGCCTGTTTGGTAGTAGGAACTGACCACTAATAATAAGTATTGACACTTTTCTTGCACTGTAAATGGCAGAAATATATAAACTTCAAAATGTTGTAAGGATCAACCCAATTTGATCTGCCAATCAGAATTTTTTTCTGGAGCTGGTAGAGCTCTTAAAAATCCAAGTAATTTAACCTAGTTAAGTGCACTTTTCAGACAGAACCGGGGAGGATGGATATGCAGAAGGATATAAAGAGCACTTTGAAGATCCTTTGACCATATTACCTTTTTTTTTAAAAAAAAAAAGAGTTCCTTCTCAATTTCCATGTGAAGATTTCAATCAGTACTTAAATTATCTGCTTTAATGTACCCCTTAAGTAGTCACCTCTGTTTTGAGAGCATACTGAGAGCAATCATGCCTGTTTGCAGCTAACCTCCTCATTCTAAGCTACTAAATAGCAACTTTAACACAAACATTTGAATTAATTGCTGGCATCTCAATGGGACAGATTGCCAAGACTTTATGGATGAGATCCAGCCTTGATACTGTATAGGATATCAGACTCACATTAGCCTAGCAGTAAGGCAGGTCCCTTAAATACTTCTCCTGTGGGGAGCAGACAAAGCCCCAAGCTGAAAATGACTAGGGGTTCAGGAGAGCATTAGGGAAAGATGTCCATATCTTTGTCTTCTGTTACTCTTTCCTATATATTTTTCTCTAGCCACTGTTTGGACAGAAGATTGGCCAGATCTGAAGTGAGCAGCAGTTCTTAAGTACTTAAGCCCTCATTGCACCCTATGTAGCTCTCAATATGCAAAATTGTCTTCCCATCTGATGGAGCTGTCCTATTAGTCAATATCCAGAATGAAAGGCTATGCTATTGTCACATTTTTGTGACATCATTGGTGGATGTAACACTTGTAATACTATTATAGATAGAACCTTAGGTGAAGATTGTAAAGACAAGGTAACTCCTTGGACAGTCCTTAGATTATATTAGTGTCTATTTAAAAACAGGCTGCTACACAGGCTGAAGAAAATGATGCCATTCATGATACCCTCTTAAGTCTTTTTTGCTTTCTCCATTGCTGCAGCTCATTGTTATATTTAGTGTCTGACCACAGGAGCTGACATATGATGAACAGTCAAAATGAAAGGGAGAAAAATAAGATTGCATTTCAGCAATTTCTCCTGAATTTATAAGCCCTTAAAAATGTGAAATTTGGCAGGAGTAGCTCAGAGAAGATGTATTAGCTCTTTCAAAACTATACTGTTTAATTATTTTACATCTTTTAAGAAGTATGATGTGCATTTTATAGGAAGCAAAGAGAAACAGTTTACTGGAGACTAAAGGACAAATAGGTTATGCTGATTAATCTTTGACTAAGATTGATTCAATGAGGTGAGAAAGCAACTTTGAAGATCCTCTTGCCATTTTTTTTCCTGATGTTTTTTTCTAAGTCTTGTAAACACTGTGTCAGAATAAAAGGCTGAATCTGAGTTCCACAGTGGGAGAACTACTGTGGCATTCCGAGATGCCCCTTAAAAAAAGATTCGCTTTGAGAATGCTTTTAAAGAAAGTAGATGTTATGTTTTTCTGTACACTTGTTCACTTAATCTGACATACACTGGCCACTGGTGCAACACACTCATAAATCCACTTATGCTGGTCAACTCCAATGTGTTTATTACAGGCAGTAGTAAATCAGGTCTTGGTAATTTTATTCACAACATAATTAAAGGTTTTGTCCTCTCTTAAGAACTCTGTTCTTCTAACAAAGAATTTAAAATTTCTGATTCAGCAAGGGCTAATGGATCAGCATATATGTAGGAGATATACAGTAGATATACATATGCCTGGAGAAGTGTTCTTCAGTGTTTGTGGTCCAGAAATCCAAATGCGAATATCCACTAGCGGAACAGTCCTGTACCTGTTTTCAAGCTCCTCCAAAGGGCTTAGTGGAGGAAAACATGATCTTACAGAGCACTGCAGTAGCTGGTCTTTGGAAGCTCTGGAGACATCATGCTCAGTTTTACAGAGATAAAGGCTCTGTACTTTTTTTTTGTTAACAGGTTTATCACTGTGCACAAGTGTGTTAGTGAAGGACCACAATTAATTTACCACCTAATTTGTTACTTGTTATTTGATTGCAAGCTACTGCTATTAGAAGTGCTTGTGATGGTAGTTGGTCAGCAATTAAATTTAAATAAACTATGTGGCCTATGGAAATGTCCTCTTACAGATCACCAGCTAACAGATAACTTACTGTGTTCAAAAGTAAAGGGAGGTGAATATGTTTCAATTTTTGCTTCTCTTAACAGTGGGTTTGCCAAGTCCAGCAGCAGCCTTGTGCAGAAGCATTTCCACACACTTTTACTGTGATAAGAAGTGATAGAATGATTACCTCTTTGTAACTAAAAATGTGATGATTTTTATAAAGCCACCTATCTTAACATCTCCACATTGCCATATTTTCATGGTCTGGAATATTGCCTAGATAGGGCTTCTTTCCAACTCCTTGACTTATTTCCTGTGCATAAAAAGGAACTGGGACAAAGCACCCTATTGATTATGAAGCTCAGAATAGAAAATACTGTAACATATAAGGTTATGTTGTAATACAGTATGCTTGGTAACAATTCTGTTGAGAACATTGCTTTAACTCGACTGCAAGCTGTTTTGTATAGCTCTGTTCAGAAGTATTTATACTTCATGGAATGGATCAGTTTCTAAATTGTAGCTGACTGTCATTTCTGCTATTTGTATTTGTTGTAGGAGCAGTACTTTTAGGGGAGAAATCATTGCAAATTTGAAATACTGCTTTGACAAACATCAAAATTCAAGAAGTGGAGGCACAGACGCACATTTAAGAGCTAAATAGGAAACAGTTGCAATTTATCTGCAAAGTGATTGCTAAATGGAAAATCAAAAAGGTCAGCTGCAATTCACTCTAGGGAATCAAGATTCACACACTAAGAGATGCTGCAGGTGCTGTGCTGGACAGTGAAACACAATGGTTTTAATTAAATCATGGCTCTTCCTGAGGGAATATTGCATTAAAATCCAAGTGAATCTGACATAATGGCAAGATCTACATTCCTGGTTCTTCGTCAAGTCATTACATTAGTCTGCCAATTAGATCAGGAGGGAGGCATTTCAAATTACAGCAGCAGTTTTACAGAGTAGATAATTATGGAAAGTTATGAATGAGAGAAATTACTGCAACTAGTTTGTTGGGTTTTTTTTCTGTTCACCCCCTCCCCCTGCTTTTTTTTTTTGCTCTTTCCCTTTTTTTTTTGTGTCTTTCCCACATAGTGCGGTTTTTTTGTTTCTTTCTTTCTTTCTTTTGAGGTTTCCTAGCATCAAAATGTTATATAGCACTTTGGTTACTGTATAGTTATTCTTGTTACTTTATTAAGCAAACGGCCTGTCATAATTTGTCTGTGACTGTTGCTGACAATTACAGCTAAACTACAATAATTATTATATTTATGCTTCTAGTCTCCAACTCTCTGAATTCTTTCACTGTTGTAATACCTAGCTTCAAAGTAGTGACCACAAAAGTTACCAATGCAGGAATTTCATTGGATAGGAGATTTTATTTACTGTTGAATACTGATTTTTATGTATTTGCACTAGGACAAAAAGCATGCAGTGCTAGTGTGAAGATTACTTTTGACTTAACAGAATAATAATTGAAACTGAAGATGGAAGAGATTTAAAATATTTTAATTAATGCATATTAAAGTACCGTATTTTCCCCAATGTTTAAAAACTGCTTATATGTCCAAATAATTAATTAATGTTTTTAATAGACACCTGCACTGTTTATGTTTAGACTGTGTCCTCTAGAAATGCAGGTCTTGTTTGCAAGATTATTTTATGTTTCTATTAACTAATGCTGAATTAGAGTTGATTTGATTTGGAGTATATAGAACAGCCTCACCTAATTACTTCATCTGGACAATTTCTACTGTGGATTTAGATGTATTCATTATGACTGTATTCTCAGGACTCAGGAATAATAGTATTTCTATATCTATAGATTCGAATAAAAGAGTATGGAGATCAGTTCTGTTTGAATTGCATTTATTTGTAAATATTTTTACTAATATAATTAAGCATGTTCAGTCCATTGCCTATTTCCTTTGATCTAAAATGAAATTTATGATAGAAAAACCTTGTTTCAAGATGGAATGAAATCTTGACTTAGTGGTTTGTCCAATAGCTCAGAAGATAAACATTCATCAAGGATGCAGCATAGTCATGCTCGATTCTTTTTTCTGTTAGGAAGGCTAAAGTCTGTGATTTCAAGGGGTAGCACATCACCATTGTAAGACACAATTTTCAGCGTCCTCCTGACAATCTTCTCATTTTGTTTAAAGAGAAACCCTATGGTGCATGCATTAGAAACTGACCTGACAGTGTCAACAGCAGATTTGCTTTTATTTTCATTCCTGAGGCAATGAGTAACCAAATGTTTTTCACAAGGGAGTGAAGAAACTTGACTGCACCTTATTGATTAGGGTATCCTCATTAATAACAGGATTCAAACTCTACCTTCATATGGAAAAGGAGCAGATTTGAACTGTGATTTCTTTCAGAGAGGCACCCTCATCAACAGAAGACTTTAAGATGCAGTTTCTTCAGCTGTTCTTTTTATAACTGTTTTGCTCTTTAGAAAATGCTTAAACTTATTGAGCTAGATATAGGGGGCATGTGAGGTTCAAATGACAAAAACAAGTGTTTATTAAGTGCATATGTAGTAGAACTGTCAAATTCCTTGGCAAAGGAGACTGGGAATACCAAAAAATCCCCCATGCCTGGCACAAAAGGTGTCAGAGTACTTGAGAAGAGAGCTCCATGGGCAACTATTAAATAAACAAATTGTATCTAACCCAGAAAATGCCCCATCCTGGAAATGACTAGGGGTTCAGGAGAGTATTAGGGAAAGATGTCCGTATCTTGGTCTTCTGTTACTCTTTCCTATGTATTTTTCTCTAGCCACTGTTTGGACAGAAGATTGGCCAGATCTGAAGTGAGCAGCAGTTCTTAAGACTGCCAAATAGACTAACAGTAACATAAATGATAGAGTACGTTTTTGCCCATGAATATTTAGTAGTTTTGTGTGAAATATCCTCCTGGAACATGCAATAGAAATGGAATTTTATGTGTCCTTAATACAGAGGTATCATCACCAGTGTTAGGACTCCAATGTCCCAACATTTGCTCCAACTTGAGACTGCTTTTCATGCAATTGCTTCACGCTCATGTTTCCTCTTTCCTAGGTAGTTTTCTTCCTATTCAAACAGCTTACCTTAAATGTTTGTGATGACAGAAATCATCTTATTGCTGTGTTGTCTCCAGAAGGAAAAGTTATGTAGTGCTATATTGTTAGATTTTACTAAATGTTGGGGGGGTTTAACTGAAGAGAATTAAATAATTTACTAAAACCAGTTGATAATAATTTTTTTTGAAAGAGAAGGTAGTGTAATGAAAATGGAAAAAATCATCTACAGGGAGCCAGGGAGATGAAAATTGGGAAAGTAGAAGTAGAATATTAAAATTCATATCGGGAAAATGCAATTTTACACAAGACAAATAGACAGAAGGAAAGAGAAGTATAAACACAGTAATGTTGAAGGAGACATTCTGGAGACAGTGAGCAGAAAATCAGAAACAATTTTGCAAGGCCACACTGCAGCAAAAAGAAGTTGAATGCCATTTTGCTATCCATACTCTGACATATCAAGCAGCATTGATAGAAAATAATAATCTCCACAAAACAGGGAAAGCTGAGGGACTCAGACAAAGGAGAAAAGTTGTTCTACTGCTAGTTTTATTTCTGGACTCACAGCTAAGTTTCCCCAGCTGCTGTGATGATTTTAAACCACTGATCGTTGAAACTGCATGTTTTTCCCCTTCCTTTGCTAAAGTAAATCTTCATTATCAGCCATTTTATGCATTAGATCTCTAGTAGAAATAATTCCCAGAGGTCTTCGAGGCAAACTTCAGAGAAGAACCAAGATGTTCTTGCTGAAAGGGGTACTAAGAACTGGAAAGGATAGCTGGTGACCTCTTTACATTTAATTATATATATATAAACTGGGGTTTCTGTAGCCTATTGAAGATAATGACAAACACCAGTTGAATTTGGTCATGCATTCATTAGCTGATAATATAAAAAGAATATATATATATATCTTGCAAACAGATCATCATAGCCCTCAAAAATAGATTCTATTATCTATATTGATTTATGTAACTCCGGATTCTATTATTAGCTCTGATTGATATAATTCTTTATTTTTTATGGATTTACATTTTATTCAGTGTTCCTTTGCCAGAAAATCAGTGCCAAGAAGCAAAGAAAATGTCACGGTGAAGTTGTTTGTTTTTAGATTTTTTTTTCATTTTCCACATTTTGGAATACTTTCCGTCTGTTTCACAGTTCCATGAATAAAGCTCAATTATATAGTGTGAATGTCACTTCCATGGGAAAAGTGCCAGCACCAAAGACTGAAGTGGTGATGAAGCTATAGAATAAGAACTACATGAACCACAAATAAGTGGTTGGATTTGAAACAACTCTTGCCCTGGATGGCCAGTAGAGGTCATTTTGGCTATTTGTCCAGTTACAAAAATGAAACAGGCAGAGAAATGAGAGCACATAAAGAACAAAATCTATTCAGCTTATTCCATAAACACTTTAGATAGCAGCTGCAGATGTGGTAGAGCTCTAAACGGCTTTCTGGAACAATGAAAGTCTTATATGCTCCAACCTACTGATCAAAAAATGTTCAGGACCAGTCCTATTTACAGTAGCAGGCTCTCAACCTACTTCATGTAAAATAGGAATGTATTTTGAACCATCCATTGGTGGAATTTGGTCACATTAGAGATTCTGGAATGAATGCGCAAATCCTGCAAAGATATGGAGTTTATCCAGTCAGAACTTGGACTGTTTGTATATAGACCTTACGTAAAATCTGTAGAATATGATATAGAAAAGAAAAAAAGAAAAGACAACCCTAATGATATGATGAATTTATCCAATATCTTTCTTATTAAATAAGTATTCACAGATTTTTCAGAATTAAAGCCAATACTAACATTAGTTAGTATTACTATTTTTGAAAAAATATGATTGTTAACCACTTTCACTACAACAAAAATGCTGTGTAGATAGCTGATTTCAAGTACTTATCTAGGGGCGACATTTTGCAGAAGTTTCCCATACAAGTCTTCACTGTGTATTTAAAAAAAAAAAAAAAAAAAGTGTAATGATTACAATACTCTTGGCATCTATGTATGGCATATATACAGCCATAACAAAGGGACAGTGTGGTCTGGTGAGGTAGATTCTTTGTGCGTAAATATGGTGCTGTACTATAAGACTCATTTTCCAGTTTGTGATAATTGCTTCTGTTTAATGCTGGTCCAGTGTTACAAAGAACTGACATGCTAACTTTTAATAGATATAGTCTAAAAATAAAATGGAAAAAAAAGAGAAATTGCTTAAATCCTTAAACAGTATTAGACATAGTAGAATAATTTGATTTTAACCATTTTTTCAAAGCCTAGAACAGTGTGTTCTTGATGTAAGAATTTTTTTAAAACACAATAAGTAGGTTGTAGGATTTGCGTTGGAGAAACCATATGGAAAGCACTAATTTAATGGGAAATGATAAGCTGTGAATTCAATTCATGATTCAGGAGTCACAGTGCACAATAACACATGCCAGTAATTTACTAAAATATGATATGCATGTATGTATATTAATTTACACATGTGCATATATGCTAATTCTTTGTTATCTAATTGTCATTACAATTCTGACAGAAATATGTTCCTTTTTAAAAAAAAAAAATAATTAAGAAACAGCACATTTGCACATCAGGACAACTGGCCAGGTATTGATTTTTGTGCTCACAACAAACAGTTGTGAATATAATAGTTATAACGGAGAGCATGCATAATCTCTAGCCACACTTGTTCATTGTGTGGATTATAAATACTTCCAAAGTACAGCCATGGAAACATATTTTTAGAAAGAGTCTTACAAGCAGAGATGTCAGAAGGCGGATCTGAGAAAAAAGAGTTTTCTGCTGACATTTCTTGATAAACTGAAATAAACATACCTCATTTAGAAAGCTAAAGCAAAGTATGCCAGTGCAGCCATTGGATTATATTGATTAAAACTGATGCCTGCTTTATGATGAAATGTTATATCCTTTCTCTACAAGTGAAAAAAGATATTGTCTTTTGTTGGTCCTCAGTAAAAAATTTACCCAAAATTCTTATTTTAATCTTCTGTAAAACGAATTGTAGATATTTATCAAGCTAAGGAGGGTTTTTTTGTTTTCTAGGAAGAAGTAACTTACTGCTGAAGGGGCACCTCTGTGACTGAGATCCAAAGTATAATGATAGCTGAAAATATTTGTGAGAGATGGAGGCTCTTCACTGAAGCTACATGATGAATCACTAATAAAATCCAATTAGTTGCATAGATGATTCCTCTTTAGTGATCACTCAGAGAACAGAAATCGTGAGAGCTGAGAGGGCATCACAACTGGGTCTACCAGAATGGCAAGAGATAAAAGGATATTTTGTTGAAGGACAGTAACCTAAACGGGTGAATTTTAGTAAAGGCTCTCTTTAATGAACCTATTCAGAGCTGAAATCAATGTGTGATAATAACTTAAACCAAAATTAAACCATGATTTAAGTGACACTGTGGTGAGTGGGAAGAGCACAGTGAGGGGTGGCAGTGCAGGGGTGACTTGCTGGCTAGAGGCCACCATGATTAGAGGCATCATGATTGGAGGCAATACTGCAGCTAGTAAGTAGCAGCAGCCAGGGGCAGCAGCCTGGTGAGAGGGGGTAGTTCACCTGTGCATTTATGATTCGAAGTTGTGGCAGCTAGAAGTTGCAATGAGGTAACACCAAGGTGCACAGGCATAATTTTATAAAAAAAAAGATGTATGACAATCTGCATGCCTGCTAGGATAGTACTGAAAAAAAGCTGAGTCACACATATTGGAAAGGTACAACCTGAAGAAATGTCTTTCAGTGTAGATAAACATAAAGTGATAGATAGTGCGAAAAAATCCCAAAGGACAGCCAACGTACAAAATTATGATCTTTGATCTGGTGGTTTCTATTCTGGAGCAGAATCTTAGAATTATGATAGATAGCTTAGCATGCAGTATCAGGAAAGCAAATGAAAAGCTAGCACCTAGCAGGTGAAGAACAGAGAACAAAGCAGAATGAGATCTCACCCTCCTGTAGGCATCTGCTTACAGCCACTGATGGGAGTCAGGATGCTGAGCTTGATGGGCTGTTCTATTTTCATATGCTCACAGCTGGCTGAGAAAACTTAATCAATGTTCTAGTGCCTACTGTTCTGCAGGGCTGTGCTTTCTGATCAGATATATACTAGCTTCATTTATTGCTGCTTTGTTTTCCACAAATCAATGCTGTGTCACTTTGCACACCTTAGTTTTTATCCCTATACATACGGATTTGGCAAGAAAGGAACTGACTGTTCAGGGGATCACAGTTGTAGCTCCACAGCCATCTGGTGTCCACCACAGACTGGCCTGATACCTGCAACATCTGAAAGACGTGCTACAGAAATATTGAATTTTAGAGATGTTTACCTGGTATGTGTTGAGCTACTTACTCTTCTTTCTAACAACTGAAATACTGTTAGAAAAGCAAGTTATGAATGTTAATTAAATTTATTTATTGTAGAATCAAACAGAACTCTTGGTCTTTCTAACTGCTAGCTTCCTTGGAACTCTCGATGTGCCTTTACTGAGAAATACATTTTAATAATGCAGAAGCATGGTGTCTAGACAGAAGACTTTCTAATTTTCTTTTGCATAAATTAGTACAGTATTCATAAAAATCTAGATTGAGAGGAAATTCATTATGGTCTAAAACATTTAGAATTAATCTATCCACCTAGCTCACAAAAGCTCAGTTAATAAATATGAACCATTTCAATGAGAATCAATATTAATGACAATTGGCTTTGTCTGGATTTATGTTCCAAGTGCAGTTACTGCATGCACTCCTTGACATATCAGAAGGAGTAAGTGAAGGGTAAGTGGAGGTATTAATAGCATTTTACTCTGTCTCTACCTGTTTCCATAAAACTTGCTGGAACTTATTATCTTACCCTACCACATTGTTAAATTTAGTTAAGTTTATGCAGTAGGCTCAAAATTTACAGGGAAGAGAAAGGTGTATGGATTTCGGCAGAATTTTGTAAAAGCTACTTTCCTTGGGGAAACCAGGCTAAAAACTTGACATTTTCTTGGATTTGCTCATTCAGAATGCTCCTCTGAAGCATAGATTATTTCTTGAAAATATGGTAGAGATGATAGCAAAATCATAGGTAATTCTATTCATATTCATTCATTTACACTTGTTAGATGGTATTTGACTTCATGAACAGTGTCCCAGAGAGCACAGTGGCATCAACCATTGGTATAAGATATTGAGAACTTTCCTTAGCATAAGAGAAACACGACTCTCTGCAGCTCTCTAAATCATACCAATAAAAATGAGATTTGAGAGATGAAACCCTTAAAGTGCTGCTGTAACTAGCAGAATTCCTGGATATTTCTAATAGGATCAGGATTTCACCATAGATGTGTTGGTTCTCCTTGGTTTACAAATAAACCACAAAGCATATCCATTCATGTTTGTGTTGAGTGCTCCTAAGTATTATGAACAAATGAGGACAGAAATTTTCTGTACTTGTTGCCTCCAAAGTGCCTGTGAGTTTTTTATTTCAGTAATTCACTGTCTGCTTTTAATGCTGTGTGACTGGATAGATGATTCTTCTGAACAGAGGACAAATAATCAACAAATAGCAAATAATGCACTTCTGAAAGGGATCTGCAGCACTGTCTTAATTAACAAGATTTAAATAATTAGTTGTCAGTATAATTCAAGAAGGTAAAAGAATAAGATGCTATGCAAAGCAGAAATTTTAATTTAAGCTTTTTATTCACAAACCTTATTTTCTTTACCAGACCCCTTCTGAAGATAAGTCTGAAATACTCTTCCTCTGTTGTATATTATTACTTCTGGTGTTCTGTAATTTCTATTTGACTGCTCAGATCTAGTATTTTTCTCATATTTACAGACTTGCACATATTGCTTTATGAACTTGTAATGTCTATAGGCTCACATTATATACAATCTCCACTTACCATTATCCTTTACTGTTTTAAGTGTGATATAGTATTGTAAAAGTGGAAGATAAAGTCTCCACAGAAAAGCTATCTCATCTATAAATTGAACTTTTTTGTTACTTTTAAGGTTCAAATAATGCCTTTTTAATAATTCTGTGTTTAATAAATTTCTGAAGGTAACATTTTAATTTTACTTGCCACTGGCACTTTTTGGCAGCCAGGGAGTGAGGTAAGTGAAGAAAAATAAGATTTTATTTTCAAAGAATAGTAAGTGGAAATAACATCTGACTGCCAGTGATGTCTCTTCAGATAGTAACACACCTTATCCCCTGGCTGGATTATTGTGCTTAAGACACTGGCTTAAGTCCTTGGGAGTGTCTCCAGAGGTTCAAGGCAGTGGTTTTGCCTCTAGTATCACACAGATCACATCATATACGTGTCACCTTTCTCCCTGTCCCACTGCTGGCAGAGGCAATGCCTTTTATACCCTGGACCCATTTGCAGTCCTTTCTCAATCGTGTCTGGTGAAACTACAACGTCCGAACGGCCCACAAAGGAAAGGGGAACATGATGATAGCATGATGTCATGCCAGGAAAGCCGGGTGTGCACCCACTGTGGTAGCACCTCATGCCTGGCCCCCACTGGTGTCCCATTCCAGTGTTTCTGGCAGCAGCCTGCCATCTGCAACCCCTGACAGGAAGCCTGGAGCTGCCAACGCCACTTTTCTACAGAGAATATGAAGTCTGCTGTTAGAGGAAAAAAAACAAAGTGGCTTAATTAATTTAGAAGAAGTTTAAATGAATACAAATGTCGCAAAGATGACCTTCACTATTTTTGAAGCCAGCTGAATGCACGGCACCATCCATGCGGTTACACAAGGAGCAGTGGTTTTATGCCTGCAGCACGGGGAGTTGGGTGCCTTTCCGAATGTCTCTGCTGGCTTCGGGCACTGAGTTTAAGCACGTTTCCTGTCATCACGTCTGTAAATGAAGACAGACATATTATGCTGTCACTGCAGGGAGCATACAAGGGCGATGTTGGGTCTCCTCTGCAAGCTCCTGAGCGGAGAGCGGTGTGGCATAGCCTGGGGACAACCACGGGACCACTGTCCAGCACTTGGCTGTCCTGCTGGTCCCCACTGGTCGGGCACAGACTTTGCCTTCCTTCCCCGGGGCTGCTGAGGCATCTGAGAGTGAGCCTGGCCCAGGAGGGTTGATGTGGAACAGCCTCATCCCAGGGGCTCAGCTGCTTCCAGGCATCATGTCCGACTGCATGTCCTCTCCAGGTCAGTGTTCCCTCTTGGGTCTGCCTTTCTCAGAGCTTGGTGTGTGACTTTGGCTTTCTCCTCATTCAGCTATTATGTGCGAACAGGTCAGTGTTCATATGACAGCCCCAATGCGACTGCTGCTGTCACTCTTTGCTGCCTTGCCCATGTTTGTACCGTGTATGTGTGGTGAGGCACAGGGGTGCTTCAGTCTGGGATGGAGCCCATCCTCACCAGAGGAAAAACCCCTCAGACATGTTTCCTCCTTAACTCCAGGGTAAATGTGGGCCCCCAGGGACCAAGCCTGGAACTCCCCTGGGAAGAGGAACCCCACAGCTCTTGCTATAGAATAGGTTCTGGAGGAAGCAGTCATCTCCACCTGAAAACCAGGAGAACCACTGCTGGTCAGGCTGCCATTGTGGTTCTACATCACTTCTTGTCTCTGACTTCCTGGAGCCTGTCAGTTAGCAGGTTCTGTGTCCATTAAACACACATGCCTTACTGACATCAAGTAGCGTAAGTATTTTACTCTGAGTGTCATGTAGTGCTAAGCCTTGCAAGTGTTTATTACATCTACACTGTTACTTGTACCAGCTAAGCCTGTCATCTCATCAAAGAATTTTTGACAAGACCTGTTTCCAGGAAACTACGGCAGTTATGCATCTAGGCACTTTTGAAAACATGCCAGGTATCTATCTGAATCTTTGTGTACCACATATCTATAAAATCTGGCTTTCAGTCTCTCTTATAGTGGAGATTCAGATCTACATGGAGTATTTTTAGCTTTTTATTGCTGATCATGAAGTTCCCCAAGAACCTATTATATGAAAACCAAAATAAAACTATGTTTAAAGTGCATAACCTAATCACTATGATTAATTACAAATAATCTGCAACATTGTTAGATAACAGCTGTGGTGGGGGAATCAGCTCCTCTACTTCCCCAGCCTCCCGGGGTCTGGAGGGGATTCCGAAATCCCCACGTGGCCAGGAGTGAAGAGATGTAGCAGTCCGAGATTGAGTGGCCGTGGAAAAGCCTTTAATTACTTGTGCCCAGGGTGTTTAAACCCTTTGGGTGGGGTTTGGGAGGTAGGATGTGATTGGGTAAGGATTCAGGGGGAATAGTGTGGTTTGGGGGGCACAGGGGCCAACAAGGGAGCAGAAGGACCAAAACCCAGTGGGAACCCAGGAACAGGGAATGACAAGTGATACATCCAATAAGGTCGAGAGGGGAGTGGGGCTGGATACCGGGGAAAAAGGAATACTCTTTTCACATGTGAGCAGAGGGTTCTAGGGATTACAATCTAAACAGGGGAAAACTCTTACATAAAAGACGCAGGTAATGTTGAATTATAAAGTCTCTGGTCCTTTGGAAGTTGTCACAGCGCTGGGCCTGTATCCAGGGGCTTCTTTTTCCACGATGTATAGTCTGGATAATCCTCTCTCTCTGCTCCGCATATGCTGTGGCAGAAGTCTTTCCCAACAGTTATTTATTGCATTCTATTTATACAATATACAAGACAACTGAAGTAACTAATTAAAAAAAAACCTAAAAACCCCAAACAAGAACCCAAACAAAAAAACCCACAAAATAAACAAACAAACAAAAACCCAAACCCAATCCTTATATCATATTTAGCAAGTATTTTGGTGGTTTCTAAGAGCTACATGTTCCTCACCTTCTAAAGTCTTTCAGGACTGGCAGCACACCTGCAGCAGTGTCTCGTGGGTTCAACAGTGTGGTCGGAAGGCCATTAAGAGATGTTGAAAATACACTGAGGTGGGAGGTCCATTTAAAAACATGAGAAACATACTGCACACTCACATGGCAGTGTTCAACAACAGCACTTTTAACTATACTCCTTTGTTCTAAAATGAAGCCCTCCTAGCCCATACAACTTTTGTGTAATATCTTTGTATAAACAGAACTGGAAGATATGAGGCGTTTTCCTCGAGATGGTTCAAACTCAGATTTCTCAGCTGCTAGGGACATTTCTGTAGAGAAAAAAGAGGCAAGAACGAGTGAGATTGTACAGCTGATGGTTAGGGCACTCACTGAATGCTGGGTCTCATCCTTCCTGCCATCATCCCTTATGAAGCTGATATTAAACAGTCATTGCGTAAAATGCAGAAATGGACCTTGAAACAGGATTGGGACCAAGAGCAACCTCATTTCCCCTCGGGCTGTGTCTGAAAAGAAATGAGTGAGTATATAAAAGAAAGGATCTCTTTGCCTCATCTGGCAGGCCTGCATGAGCATTTCCTATCAGCTTTAACTTTTACATAATTTGTTCCCTGATAGGAAATGCTCACGGACTTTGTAATAGTATTTTTCAAAGAATCAGTTCTCTTTTAGTTCCTAGGCCTTTAAAAAGGATGAAAAATGTTTTTTTTTTTTATTGAAACCTCTTTGAGAGAAAAGAATTCTTACTAGTCCTTAGAAGTAACAGGTTCCCTATTGTAGCACTAAATGTGCTTATTTTGTATTTGGCTTTCCCTGCAATAAATGCCCATCTCCTCTGTAACAGCTCACTGTCTTTCCAAGTGTATTTATACATTTTATACCCAAATACCTCCTGGAGATTTTCATCATACAAGACTTCTAATAAATTTACCATAACCTAGAGCTCTAGCTTTTTCTGTTGAGATGCTTCACCAGCTGATTTGGAAGAATGTGATTAATAAGAGGGGTTTGTAGCTATTGAAATGAAGTGGTTGTAAATCTGACTTGTCATTGATGCTTTCTGTTTTTGTTGCCTAAGATCTGCTTTGGAAAAGCCACATTTTTTCCCAATAAAGTTGCTTCATTAAATTTTGTTTCACAGAGCTTCTAGGTGTATTTAAACCATACAGGTACTGTGAACGAAAAATGTCAGGTTTTCAGCCAATTAGATTTAATATCTGCAAGTACAAGTACTTTTTAATTTCCTTTATACATTTCAGTCTCTGCAGCTTCCCATAGGGAGGAAAAATCTACTTTAATCAATAGATACAAGTCAGCAGGAAAAAGAAAAAAAAAAAAATTACCACCTGCTGCTATTCCATCAGTTTCATTTCCTTCCTTAGAAGGCTTGAGTGTCCAGCCATATAGATTTCACCTTTGAAATAAGTCCATATCTAAAGATTTCTAAACATTTATGATACAGCTTTCATTTTCGTTTTCACCTTTTTCTTGTTTTCATGTTTGTGGTCTGTAATAGCTCAAAACAACGCTTTTGCCTGACAAGGCATTTGTAAACTTACATCTTTCTTGTTATGCACTGGGCTTAGACTCTCTTCTTTCTTTAGTTTGCTTAAAGCAGTCTATCTTCTTTGAAAGCTTTTCCTAGAAATCACTTCTAGCTTGCTTTATGTTGCTGTTCTGTCCTTTGGCAACTCACTGCCTACGTCAGTGGTGACAATATTGCAGGAGAAAATACTAAATATACATATAAGTTGTGGAAAGGAAGCATCTGGTATGGCAATGTTAAAACTAGGCAAATGTAGTTTTTCTTTTTTCACTTACTATCTCATTTTCCACAGTGTCCATTTTCAATTGTTTATCATTAGTTGGCTAATTTAGGGTTTAATTGTGCTTGAACGGAGATTTTGGACATAGGAGAGCTGAGTGTTAACATGATTCAGGTAGAATCAATACATCCTGAGTTTCTGTGATGTATGCTCTCAAAGCTTCCTTTTTTTACACAACATACTGACCTGCCTGTGATGTTCTTCTTTAATTCTGCTAGAAGTGGCAGCAGTCATTGCTGCAAACTATTCCCACACCATTAGTCTTCAATGGAAAGAGTGGGGGATGCATATTGATAGTTACAATCACTTCTGGGGCACAAGGGAGGCAGAGTTGTAAAAAGTAAGTACTTTTGTAATGCTGATAGAGGAGAAAAGGATTTCACTATGTCCTCTGGTCAAGCTTTCTTAAGCCCACAAAAAAAAATTACTGCCATCCACCACATAAATTTTAATGGACCCTGAAATCACAGTTGAGGAACAGTTAATGTGGGTTGATGGTTGGTGGAATAACGGTGCTATTGAACCTCTACCACATAATGCATGTTTTTATCTTTTTTTAGATACATATGTTTACTATCTTGATACCAAGATAATGAACATTTGTAATATATGCTATATAGCCTATGTAAGAAAGGTGCAAATCCTTTTTTTCTCCTTTAATAGAATTATCTGCAAATGAAGTTAGAAATTTTGTAACCTTTTCATCTCTTTGATGTGTGTGCTAAAAATGATAGAAAAGGAACATTTATTTTGATAAAAACACATACAGATAATTTCTTCCAAATCAAAGTATTTGATATGTACAGCAAATGCAATCCAATGGTATTCTAATGTTGTTGAAATATGTTTAAACTAAAAATAGTAATAAAACCCCCCTTACGTATACCTGATTAACAGTGGAACAAATGGTTTTGCTGCACATGCATGGATTACTGTTTAAAGATTGGCCTTTTTGTACAACTGGAGGGCAATAGTTCTCATTAGCTTTAGAGAGCAGAGTAACCCATTTTAAACATAATAAGCATCTCTTCCAGAGAGAAATGCTTTCTCCCAGAATAAAAATTAATATTAGGATATTAGTGTACTGGCAAGCTAAATATCTAAAAGAAAAATCCACCCAGCTCAATATATCAAGCAAGATTTCTCTAAATTAGCAGGAAAGAAGAAATTGTCTGGTTTGGGTAGAATAGATACTGAAAAAAGCTGAATGAATCCTGTGGCTGAATGAAATGTATTTGATTTACATTTAAGATTCTGTTGGATCTTCACTGAGTGCCTTCACATCACTTCTTGAGGACCAGAAAGATAACATACAGAATCTCTTTTCTTGTTAAGACATACTGTTTGGAAATAAATTAGAAAGACCTGAAAGGAAAAATTTATCTGCATGCTGTGTGCAATGGTTAATTGTGAGGGGGGAAGATAAATGAACCAAAACAAAGATATTTTTTTTGAAGATGTTAAATCAGTAGTGTGCAATAGGGGCAATTACTAGTATTTTCCTAAGAGCAATTTAGATTAAATAGCTGCTGTATGCTATTTTTGTTCCATGCCTGAGCTGTCTCTAAAGCAATTTTAAGAGAGCATATATTCTGGTAGCCTGTGTTTTTGAAACCAAGGTAGAAAAAGACTGTAGCCTGTTGCAGGCATAACGCTCTAAACATTCATGTGCTATTAATAGATTAAGTGGGCAGGAATTTCCTACCCACTGCAGTTTTTCTCTATTTTATTGTTTCCAGTGGTTGATAATTTGCATTTTATGACATTTCATAATATATGCTCCCAATAACAGGAAAATAGGATTTATTTTTCTTTTTAGACAGAATTAGTGTTGGTTTATGTGGTAAATATCGCAGCAAAATTTTCCCCTTGTCTCTGTGCTCTAGCTTTCTTGCCACATTTAATATCATTCTGTTCAGCATAATCTTCATTAGTTTTAACTCTGGCTTTTCTTTTGCTACAGTGAAAGCCCTCTGCTCAAACTGCTTGAGGTTCTTAAAGACTGTTCATGTGTTTGGTCTTCTGTCTATATGCAGCTTGAGCTAGTTGATTTGAATATCCATGCCATCATATTCAGAATATTATACAACAGACATTAAGACTTAAAAGTCCTATATTCTGTATCGACAAGAAATGGTAATGGTCTTCTATACTAAATTCACTTCCAATGTTCCCCCTTATTGCTTTATGATTTTACATCCCCAGTGTTTCTTATAGTGATGAACACCTTCTGTTCACAAAGGCTAGAGACTTTATATTCGACAGTCATCTTGTGTACCTCCCCATTTTGATTCCACAAAAGGATTTAGCAAGTTACTGTTAGAATCTCAATTACCTGGTTTCTTTCTTCCTTTTGAGAGAGATGTGACTGGCATGACGACCACCCACCAAAACCTCATATTGAAATACCCTCTGTGCTACAAATTCACAAACCTACCATACAGTCAGCACTGTTCAATTCTAGTCTGAAAATCTTATCATTGTCATTGATTGCATAAGAAATGGCCAGTGTTTGAGCATAGTACCAGGCCAAGTCCTCAGTATAATGTCAATATTTCCTTGACTGGGTCAGGTTTGGCTACAATCAAATTGTTAAAACCTCTGTGTTGCTAAATGTATTAGAAAAGTATTGCCTTCAGACTAGACCCTCAAAAACTGTAGACACTTAAACATGACTATTAAAAAGGCCATTGCAATACTAAAAGTGTACCTGGAAATCTACCAAAGCTTGACTGCCTTTGGTTTTCAAAACTAAGACTACAAATATCTACCTTTGAGAGGATGTTTAAATCTGTGTCTTGAAAAGTACCGAAGTACAAAAGACGTGCTTTTTACAGGTTACTTGTGTTAGCACTGCCCATGCTAGGTCATTAAGAATTTGGACATGTCCAACCCAGTGAATAACCTTTGTGATGCTAGGAGCCCTGTGCAGATCTACAGATCTGCTACTTGAAGTGGATGTTCAAGTTTCCTTATGAGTTCAGTCATTGATTTCCTTTATGCCTTAAGGAAACATTTTGATTACTTACAAACAGTTTTAAGCAGTGAAGGAGGGAAAGCACAGGTTTGTTTCCTTTTCTAGATAAACTTCACAAAGCAAGTAACAGTGGAGGAATTAGACAGTGTTAGTGATAAATAATGATCTAACTTTGGTATCTAAGAGCTCTGCAGTATAAGAAAACCTGCCCATATGCACTGGGGGTGGAGAGAGAAGGTTTTATAACAGATTTAAAATTAGAAAACAAAATGGCCTGATTAACAGCAGTAGGAAGAGTTCTGCAGAGGATGAGGGGAGAAATTAACGAATGACATTCAAAGGCAGCTGTGAAGTATGAGAAGCTGCAGCATGCGGAGGTAGTCAAATCTAGCAGTACAGAGAGTTCTGAATGATGCTGGAATAAATCAGACGGTCTGGGTGGGGGGATTTTTCAAGTGGTGGATCACCTCTGCTTTAGACAGATGGTAAACCAGTAGATTCCATCCTGAACTAGAGCAATATATTATTATTAGAAGCAGGTGATTCTTAGGGGATGTGTACAAAGATATTTCAAGCAAATTGATGATGGTTTTAGCATGTGCTGGCTTTTCTGGACACAGAGTGAGCCCAACCATTCTATACTTCAGAAAGCAAATGTAATACAGCTATTGCTAACTCCAGCTGAGAGTCTATCTTTCCATGCCTTCCACTTACCTGAAAAAAGGGAAGGATAGAGACCCTTTACAAAGGTGCTTTCTAATGGTTAGAATCTGGATGCATGGTGCAGGGAGTGTGGAGAGGCTGTGTTGCAGAGCTGCGTTAAAGAAACTTCATGTCTTAGGAGGCTTTCCTACAAAGGATCCACTATGGTGATTATGTGGGCTGCACCCTTTCCTCTCAATGCCCTGGACCTACCCTCACTGTCAACAGCACAAAGAGGTAACATGGCATGCTCATCTCCAAAAAACATTGTGAGGGGAAAGTTGGAGGTCATCAGAAACCAAAACAGAATGTACACAGACACACTACAAAGGCCTCTTCATTTCTAAATGCATTATGACCTTCAGTGGATAGACCTCTTACTAATAAATTCTGTTTTACAGCAGAACTGGAGGAAGAATAGTGTTTTTTTTCTGTAATAGACCACAGTCTGGCTTCTAGTGAACCGTTCTAATGAATGTGGTTGAATGGAGTCTGCCTCTGAAGAGAAATTCTCTCTGCTAATGACAGGAAAAAACATACAGGTTTTTTTATTATAGGTATGACCAAGTAAAACAAGAAAGTAGATCACTAATTAGAGAATATTGAGTCCTACTATGAAATTACATCTGCTCTTGATTTCCTCTAAGGCAAGCATATCTAACACCTAAATACAGATGCATTCTAATCAATTTCTCTTGGTCACAAGCATATTCCTCCTTGATATCCAGTGTTATTACTTTTTGATTCATAAAGAAATAGCAATTTCAATTATTCTGGCTATGAAATTAAAATTATATTCATCCACACCTTACCTTTTCTTCCTCACCTAACCCTCTTTTCTCTCTGGTATATCTAAATTTTATATATGAATGTTGATACAACTTGATTAAGAATTCAGCAGCTCTTTTTGCCTCCAAGTTGGCAGATGAAGTTAAATTCAGCCAAGACTGGCAAATAACTGATCTCAAGGCTGAATGAAAGCACGGTTTATGTAGTTTTCCTTTTCTCGTGCTTTAAACTGTCTTAAAATTATGGGAGAGACAGTGTTTTTTTGTGGGAAATGAAGACAAAAAGTAACTACTTCCCTGCGCACTTTTTCATGGAAGGTACTCCTAATTGTTGTTCATTAATTCCATTATTCATTCAAATGTATTTAGAAAGTCTGCCTTTTCTTTACACCACTTTGCACCTGTATTTTATGATTTTCACTATTTCCTGAAGAGTCAATAGGAAACTAGTGCTAGTATCCAAACACAATCCCAAAATTGTGACTGTATTTTTTCATTTGGACCTTTTCATCAAATACATTCTAAGTCCTACTCATGATCAGAAATTCAGTTGTATATATTAAGTTGTTGCCTAACCTTCTGCTTTGATTTATTACTTGATAATCAGAATAATTCTTATGTGGCTTAACATATTCTGTTGAGATAGGATACTTGATTCTTCAGTTGTGTAAAAGGTTTCATTATTTAAATGGAATCCTAGTTTGATGGCAGTAACATAAAAGAATGTTCACATTTTCGTATTTAATATATATATGAGTAATTTCCTTCATTTTTAGATGTTGAATGTTTCATACAAGGCACATAATTACTTTGTGTATTAGTATTATTCCATACCTGTGGCAAAGATGCCTTTCATTATGTACATTTAACTTTGGCTTGTCAACTGCTGTATCAGTTTTGTATTTTGTTCAGACACTTTTTGTCTGCATTAATATGCTGCTGTCAATAGACCATTTTTTTTGGTCATCTTGTAGGCTATTTTGAAGCTTTATTTTATTACCAGTAACAGGAAACAATTCAGAGTTACTTTTCAGAAGGAGGCTTTTAAAGAACCATGTCTAAAAACATGACTTTTCCAAATATCCTGTCATTCTTTTGATTTTTCAGAAGATTTATTTTTATTACCACGATTTGTTTTTGGTTTTGTTTTTGGTTTTTTTTTTATTATTTTTGAATTTTCTATGTTAAAAGGATATAGAGCAATTTGGCAGCAAAATATGTCATGTCATATGCCACATTCAACTCAACTGATTTCTTTGGCTAATTTGACTTGTTTTGAGTCCTTCTGGTTCAGGTTTTCTGAAATTTCTCTGATATGGCGTTCTTTGCTTTAGTGCTTGCACTGACTAGATCTGAGGAAAGATTTCTCAATACACAAGAAATGGGATTATGAGTGTAAACCAGCCCTGTAACTCACAAGGAGAGAATTGCAGTGGTTGTTTTTCACTGTCTAAATTTCTAAAATACATGCAAATGTCAACACATTTTAAATAAAAGACATTTGCTTTGTTTAGTATCGGGTAATTTTTCACTAAACAGCACTTTTCACTTAAAAGCACCCGAGGAACTAAACTGATATGTTCTGGTATCTACATCTGTGTAGAGCTCAGTGAAAACTTAAGGACTTGTATGTAACCTCATAATGTGTTTAAGTATAGGGAGTGTGTAGCATGTACATACATAATTTGCTTAGCGGTTGTGATGAAGACAACAAGGCGTTTGAAGGAAACTTTATTACACAATATGCATCTTTGTCTGCAGAATATTAATCAATATGGTAGACATCATCAGTGTGCCAGTACTCCGAAGCAATAATGATCTCCATGCATCAATTCTCTAAATACCAATTTTTGATCTTTGCTGTAAGTGCTGTTTTTAGATGATTGCACTTAGCACAGTTGTAACTAAGATGATCATAACATAGTGATTCTGCCATTTCTTAGGAGGTAAATCCTTACCTCAGTCATGGATGATGTGGAAATGTTTTTCTTCTGGAAGAGATCTTCCCTGTGTTTGGTGACATCTGTGCTGCTACCCACTCGCAGTACTTACATAAAATTCTTGCCATCAGCTCAAGCTGGACTGAACTTACTATCTATCTACTTTTTCCTTCCTACTCCTGTTATTTTCTACTTTGTGAAACTGCAAAGGAAACATTTTACCCCCTTTAGGTGTCGTTCCCTCAGCTCACACAGTCTTATTCAAATAGAAGTCCTTAACCAAAGGTGACAGCAACGTCAAGTACGAATAGAGAAATCTGCTGGGGAAACAGGCGCTTTGTCGTTGTAAGGGAGCTGGAGCCAAGTCCGTCCGTCTAGGAATGCGATGTGCCCCTGGGTCACCCCGCCCTGGCCGGGAGAGCCGGTGTCCGGACGGCGCTGTGCCGGCTCCTGCCCGGCTCCTGCCTGGCTCGGGCGGTAGATGGTGCTCGATGAGAAGTGAAGGTGCCGCTCAGGAAGCCTCCCGGCAGAAGCTGCCGCTCAAAGCCCGGCTAGAACACTCCGCGGCTCCCGTGTTTGTTTCTTTGCCTGTTGGGATCTTTGGGGTGGGAAAGCTGAAGGCTGAGGTGGGTGAGGTGCTGAGAGGTAAAACGTCAGTTGTTTTCCAATCATCAAGGCAAAGCCATCTTTCCCAGTGGGAGAGAAAAGATGCAGACACAGTGCGAAGCTGCTTCAGAGCAGATTTGTTTTAAAGAGCACTGTCAGCTTGTGTGCTGCTGCTTGTGCGCCTGAGCATGACTGAAACCCTTATGTCTTCTGTATGATTAATTTAAAGAATATGTGAAGATAAGACCTTCCAACTGAGTGAGGAGTAAAGTTACACAAAGTTTGTATTCTAATTAGCCAGCTGTAGTGGAAAATAACAAAATGTCTTTCTGCATAAAAACTTACTGCTCAAATTATGTTGTACAAATGTATTAAACTGGCGTATATTAAAGTATTCACTTTCTTTCATAGTTAGAAGTAAAATTACAAGGTTCCTTGAAAACCAGTGATCCCAGCTGTTGTACAAATAAATAAATAAAAAAACAAAATTTAAAAAAAAGTGAAAACAATCTGTATTAATTTTATTACTAGGCTGCCTTTTGGTTTTGTTTCCCTTTTCTTTTTTCATCCTCTCCAGACTTGATACCATGTCAGGAGCCTTTCCTCATCCTCAGCAAAAAAATAAGGGATGAAATGTGCAAAACAGTAGCTTGGTAAGTGGAGGAGATTTCCTTAAATGCTTTTACTTATAAAAACATGCATGACCTGTAAAATCAGTCTTTATATGGGCACTGAAGGATAAAATGAGGAGAAGCTTCTTCTTCATGAAATTAATTATTCCCCCAAGCTTTATAGCTTTCTGATACTACCATACACAAAGAAATTATTCTGAATTGACAGGAGAAACAGGAACTGATAGTGAAAACAAGAGTACTGATAATCTGCAGTAGTAGCTTCTTTAGAAAATATGAGACATGTTGAAATAGAGGAAATCCTGTATGTGTTTTGCTTTAAGTCAAGTGTGTCAATACTGGCAGAAGTAAACCGATAATATTGCACATGGGCATAATATGTTTCATATGTTTCAAAACCGTAATGCTGGGAAATGCTATGCATTCAGATTCTGGAGTGCAGCTCTTTCTGTGTCATGTAATATTCTGACGTTATCCTGAACTAAAACGTGACTTGGCATTGGCAGAACCAGGTGCCCTCTGACTCTAATAAGGTCATGACTTGATGCAGTTCAACACACACACAGGTTTTATAATGGTTTATAGTTGTATAAACTGTCTGAATGCACGGTTCTGTGCAACCTACATTTCAGGGCCACATCTGAAGAAGGTTTTATAAGATTTTTGCCGGTGGAAAATATGTGTTTCTAAAATTCAGTAAGGCAGCTTTGAATTAGGATGTGCACGAGATAGCACTGACTTGAGATTCCCCCTCATTTATGGAAAAAAAATATAACAATGGACAGAATGAATCCCCAAAATGTGATTTATCATCTTTTGGAAGGTTTTATGACCTTTTTCCCATAAGAAGAGCTTATGAGGTTTTATAGTCTGCCCTACTTATGGGGTAGACTTATTTCAGCTTTCTGCTTGCTTCTTCAGCAGTGTTTTGCAGCATCCTACTTGTTTACTTGTGAGACACCCCACAAAGATATTTGTACTGATGCCTTAGGGTTTTCATGAATTTGAAGATTTTTATACTTCTAGGTAGTTTCTCACATATAGAGTAGCTAGC
>JAWWTY010000106.1:93242338-93263916 GCA_035222235.1 Margarornis squamiger
CTCTGCATGTTTGAAGCGGTGGTGCTTGGAAAGAGCTCACATGGTATCCTGAGGCCGTGAGTTCAACCTAGCACCGGCCTTTTCTATCTGTTACTTGCCAACACGTGTTGTGCTCTTTTATGCTTTTGTACTCTTTTATACTCCCTTATATTCTGTACCCCAAAATTCTATAACTAAAAGAACTCTTCTCTACTTTACCCACATAAAGTTGTCTTGGAAGTTTTTTTCCCCTTCCTTACAGCAACAGTACTTAAATAAATATTTTTTAAATGTATCAGGATTTGTGGGGGAAAATGCAAATGCATCTCTGAATATTTTTTTTTCCCCAACATTTCCTTAAAATCTTTATTTTTTTTCTCTGATAAAACATTAAAATGACAAGTACACTTGCACAGCCCTTCTCAAAGCAAAACTTTTCTTAAATCATTTCAGCAATCATTCCTCAGAAAAGGAAACTAGGAAACTATGCTTATAAAGGGGAGAGGGAGAAGGGAATGCAAGTCATAGCTATAAAATTCATATTCTTTACATGCTGACTTATTATGACTTCATTCTGCATTATAGGGTATTTTTGTGGGCAAGATACTACTCTATTAGTGCTGCATAATGTCAAGTGTAGTAATAGTCAGCATTACCTAATGGAAAGGTTCCTTACCAAACTGTGCTTTAGAAATGGTTATATTGCATGTAAGGAATTGTAGGGGAAAGAGGTAGATGAAGAAGAGGGAATGTGACATTTGCTTTTACCTTCTAAGATAAACTGATTACGTGACTCCTAATACGCTGTCTGAGTAACAAAAAGCCTAAACTTGACTATACTGTGGGTAAATAGAAATAATTTAAAATTAGAGAGGCTCTGGGGTATATGTGTGGGGAAAGAAAAAGGGAAAGTTGAAATAAATCTTCCCCAAATTTTGCCTTATATTCAATAGCTGCAGACATGACTGTTAACTTGAAGATTTAAGTCTAGAGTATGAGCAGACTTTAAAGCACATATGACGGTGTCTTATGCAATGCCTTAATAGTACCTTGGAAAAATGTTGTAGTAGTAGTCATGTCATTTCTCAGGTCAGCTGTTGTTTAACTGAACTCTTTGTGAGTAGATTGAAGGTTTATGCCAGGTATAATTTTCAGTGTTGGATGATTTAGCTGGTTGCTGAGCTTTAGTTTAAAAGAGGCCATATGGCTTATCTTTAATGTCTGAACTGGGTGTGACAAATTCTGTGGGAAATGTTTGTAGAAAAGTGCCAATCAAATACCTTGTTTAATAAAACAATAGGAAAAGATAACTGCATCTAAGAAGTGCCTTACTCATTGGCAGCTCTAGGTGGAACAGCAGTTGTAATTTTGGGGATTTTTAACGAGGAAAAACTCTAGTTTGTTTCTTTAATACAGCACAGTCCTTAGAGCTGCCTCTGTTCAGTGTTTCTTTTGAGTGGACTAATCACACTGAGTACACTTTTATTCCTTATTGGTATTCTAACTTCTGAATATCTTTAAAAGAGACCCTTGCAGAATTTAGAATATTGACTCAGTAGTCTTGCCCTGAAGAACCAGCCACTCTTTCATTTCTCCTTGTAAGTGCTGATGCTACATGAGAAATAGAGGTCTGCTTATACTGATGAACTGTATGAGTCTGTATGCTGCCCTTAACATTTTCAAATAAATGCAAAACAGGAGCACTGTCTTCCTGTTTTCTTGCACTAGCCTATAATTTCAAGTTCTTAGAGTTGATAGAGACACAGTGGAGAAACCATGCCATACTTTACTTTATGAAGTCCACAAAACTTGGATTTTCTTCATGTTCTTACTGTAAGTTACTAAGAGAATGCCTGCCAAACTAATTTGAAAATCTTGTGCAATTTTCTGCAAGGGAAAGTTTTTCTGCTTTGTTTCAGACAGAAAAATCTGCTGTAATAACGCTATCTGTTAAACTGCAGAATTCAGAAATAGTTTCTGGGCTTGAAACCAAATGCATACTTTTGCTACTGAGTGGTGAGATATAAGGCAGAACCATCTTATATACTCACCTTGAAGCTGTATATTTTGATGGAATTCTTTTGCTGGACAGCTCTGAAACCAGAGCTAAGGTTGTATATACAGCACTTACATTCAATTATTTTGATGTAGCCTAAGATGATTTACATTTTGGAGCAAGCAAACACTACCAGGTGCTACATCTGCATGAAGTACCCTGGTGAAAGATGATGTTGTACCTCTGAAACACTGATGAATTCTTTACATTATTCCTCTGAGCTAGTGTATCATGCCTTTTGCTAGAGAGGAACATTGGCACTGAAATATCTGAAGTGCGTTCTACATCCAAAGTAAATTCTCTATTCCACCTGCCACACAGATTGTGCTCTTGCTAATGCTGAACCTAAACCAGTAACAAATTAGGAGTCAGTGGATGTTCTCATAAGATTGACTTTTGCCATGAATTTGCAGTAGAAAAAAGACAAGAGCCAAGGTCCTCTGATTCCTCTTCTCATATCTAATTCTAGAATTGTTCTTCCTACTCTCCTTTATCTTTTCAATTTGGAAGTACATATTTTACTCTGTTCTTTCTACAACACTGTTGTTTTTGATCATGAGACAGCCCTGCAAATCTGAACATGCTTTTAATCAGGTGCAATATTTTTTTATCCTCTTCTTGAAAGCTAATTCTGCATGAATTTTGCCTACATGTTTCCAGAATTCATCAGCTTCTTCTAGAATATGTTGACCTATTTATAAACCAATAAACTCTAAATGAAAAATGCT
This sequence comes from Margarornis squamiger, assembly GCA_035222235.1. Lineage (NCBI taxonomy): Eukaryota > Metazoa > Chordata > Aves > Passeriformes > Furnariidae > Margarornis > Margarornis squamiger. Next base: position 93,245,102 of record JAWWTY010000106.1, read on the forward strand.
TAACACATCATGAAATGACTCAGACTGTCCTTTTACTTTTCTCACTTGTGCATATAATTCTCTGGTTTTAAGAATACAACTTTTGCATGTTGATATTTTGGATGACTATAGACTTGAAAGATTCAGAGAGCAGAAAATCAAACTGATTCAATCTGCTATGTTAGCAGAATAAATATGGTTTAAGTTTAAAAGCATGTGGGCCTCTCAGGATTCCCTCTTATGAAGATACATAGAAAATAATTTGGATCCTTTTATTATTAATCTTGCTAAATCAGGCTTCAGATCCAGCAAATCTGTAAATGAAAATCTAATCCAATAACAATAATCTGAAGTATATTCTAAATCTGAGGTACCTTTGTGCAATTTCATGCTGGTTATATGATATCCTGTTGGTAGACCAGTCTCTGGAATATATGAAAAATAGTATTTAATCACAGAAAACTCTTTTCTTTTTTTTTTTTCCTCCCCTCTTTTGTTCCAAAATAAATACTCAAAAAAAAAGAATAAAGGAAAAACTACACTTTAGCCTTTAACACGTATGGAGACTGAACCTGAGATGGTGGTAGAAAAGACCACTGAATTTCTCTGGAAAGGCTGGGCTCTATGACTCATGCTTGTGATCTAATCTAGACATATAAATGGAGGGATATATTGGTCCAATATTGGTCCAGTAGTGTTGTGCTACTCTGGCAGTGGGCAAAGGAAACATGTCTCTAATTTGGAACCTGGGATTGTTAATCTCATTGATATTGTTACTCCAGTTACAATCAGTCTAGCACTCTTAGTCAAAACGATCCATTTATTACAAAAAGAGCCTGATTAAAAATAGAAAGCTTTTTCTTGCCAAGAAGAGCAAAAGGTTCTGTAATCCATGAGATTCTATCTTTTCTCACTGATTATTATAGACTGTAAATGCTGTTTTTCAAAACTCAGTAACTTTACCATTTTTTTCACTCACTATGTAAAGCTATATAAAACCAGCCCAAAGCACAAGTCCTATTATATAGTAATGTTTTACATCCCAGGTTCTTCACCAGGAGTATTATGATGTTGATAATGAAGGTTTCTTCCTCTTTATTCTTGGATGGGTTTGCATTATTTTTATACTTTTACTAGAGTCATCCTCTTACTTTTTCTTGTATTATCTTATACAATCTTAGTTTTCATTTATATGCTCAATACATGTTCTTTGTTTATACCCCAAAAATTTTGTTTTACTGGTTCCCAAGGTGCATTTATAATAACCAGTAATTGGTAATTGATTACTGTTTAAACCCACTGGAACCCTAGAGTCAATCTGTGTCTGTACCTTCAGGATCTCTGCTAGCATGCTGTGCTTATATGTCAATGTACAACTTTATCATGCCATGGATAATTCTGCACAGAATAGCTACTACTTCTTACTGTTAGCTAAAGAATATATCACATTTATAATGTTTGTAGTCATTATACCACATAATTACACTAAAGCTAGAAGCAAATTAGGCAGTAGCCACCTGATCACTGTGTAATTAGCTGTTAAAGCTAAAACAAGCTAAAACAAGGAAACTCAGATAGTCTGAAGTGTCCTGAGACCTCCATTATTATGTTAATGCAAATCTTTTTTCCTGTTATGAATAATGGCAATATTTTGGGGCTGCAGTAGTCTGTCTGATATCTTTTTGTTACATAATATATCTAAGGGTAGACAAAAATTATTTTTAAAAAAGTCATCACGCTATTTTTTGAAATATTGTGTTTATTGTACACATACAGATCACATTTTTTAAAGTTCGGTCATCATGTTTTACTCCAAGCTGAAACTTGAAATACTAGTTTCCAAATCAGGATGAATACTATTAATATAGACTTTAGTTAATGTTTATTGGCCACTTTTAAGTAAAAAAGACACAAGTTCTGGATTCAGAAGCAATAAGTATATTCCTATAAAAATGTAAGATTTTAGTATGGAATAGGGCTTGTTTTATTTTTATACATCCATATATATATTTAGTAAGTGATAAAACAGTAAAGTTACTGAGTTTTAAATAGCAGCACTTATGGTTTGTAATAGCTGGCGAGAGAAGACAGTGTCTCATGCACTGCTGAGCCTTTTGCTCCCTTTCTTGCAAAGAAAAAACTGTTATTGAGATATCAGAACTTTGGCTTTATTTAGTAAAATTGTTCACGTGCTGCTTTGATTAGGGAATAATTTAAAGGTGTGAAAATTCCTTGAAATTTCTCTTCAAAAGAATTGTTTGCTTAACAAGATTTTTATGAAATAATTGCAAAAGATTAAATGTGCGAGCCATAATGATGTGAATATGCATTTACATGAGTAGGTGTTGTCAGAAAAATCAATAGAATTGTTCTCCAGGGTGAGCTTCAGTAGATCAGATGTTTGAAATGTTTTAATTTTTTTGCACATCACCTACAGCCCCATATCCCACCTTGTACCGACACATGCAGAAAATGAACCTATACAAGCATAAACGACACCTCTGTGAGTTTTGTGCTAGTAGGGACTGCAGAACTGTGCCCTATGTGTAAAGATAACCCAATGTGAAATTACACCATTTTTTCAAGTAAAGTGTTACCCACATGACAATTATATCAAATACATTTCTAAAAATTACCACAAATGCAAAAGGAGATTGAATTATGGTTGCTATGGAAACTGTAACATGCAGCTTCCTGACTTGATGCATGCAAAATTTCAGCCTTAATATCACACTGATATATATTTTTGCTTTTTTTTTTCTTCACTCAAATAGATGAAGATGGAGTTTGTGTATAACAATATATTCATTCAAGTTATATGGCTCTGTCGTGCCATCTAGTATTTTCTGTTAGTTGAAGTGTATGTGTAGAGATTTACAGATGCTTTACTACATAAATGCTGTGGAGAAAAATTAATTGTTCTAAGCATTCATTTCTTAAAAAGGAAGGAAGATGATTTACCTACATGGCATATTTTATAGAAGTATCAGTGGATGATCATGGACATATAGAAAAGTACCACACATGTAAAACAAAAATCTTGGAACAAGCCCAGTAAAGAAGGTGACATTTATTTGCACAAATGCTTAGAAGCCTTGAGTTAGGTTAGTCACTGTACAGTACATACCCTTCCCTAGGCAGATAGCTATGGCATGTGAGGTGTACAAACCACGTTGTATAAAAGCTTCATATGAGAACGAGTGAGTTGAGAACCAGGTTATTTCCCTATGCAGAAGAGCACGGCACTAATAGAAGTGGCTGAGGTGATAGTTCTGAAGGAGGGAGCTCCAGCACCAGACACCATGTAGGCCTACACACAGTGAGCAAAGGTAATTTCCACTTTGTCAGCTCTGGCACTGAGTTTTGTGCCGCTATGACTTGATCATTACTAGTACCTTATGCAGATAATTTAAAGCTTCTTTGGATCATCTGTGTTAACACTGCATTAACATGACTTTCTAACATGCCCTGAAGTACTAGGGCATTCAAAGATAATAAAATACTTAGAAAACATGACACTATGTGAGATTCAATGTAATTATTGTTTTTCAGGATTTCCAGGGCTTATGACTTGATGCTGGTGACCAAAAAATTAAGTAAATCTCAAGAGAATGATGGAAAATGTGGAGAGATTAGGATGGGAAACCATAACATTACATTTTTCATTGTGGTTGTATATGGAAGCACAGTAGTGGAGCTCCCAAGACAGAGGTTGATAAATGATTCAAGCTTGGACTAGGGTTGATTTAACCAGCAGTTCCCAATTGTGCTGTTCTGATAGTAATGCTTTTCTGTGATATAGTATAGATAGAGCTCTCTGTCATTTTTAATCACTCTGTATGACCTTGGTAGGAGCAGTGTTACCAACAGTGCTTAAAAACCCTGTGTCTGGTTATTTTCTCTAGAATGGGTTTTAGTAGATATGGATTTACTTCTTTACTTCTTCATTAACAGTTTCATGTCCAAGTCTAAGTGTCAGCTGTCTCTGCAAGAAGCAGCTGGCATGTAAAAGCTGCTTTAACACCTGTCAAAGTTACCAAAAACTTCTGAATATTCAGACTGCAGTAGGAGGACATGAAAGCTACATACAGAAACCTCATTTTTTACTTATGTGATGTAATTTCTTTAGCATACAGATTTTAATGTCTTAGAGTAAACCTTATAAAATAATGGCATTGTTTAATAACAAATGAAACTGAATATTAGCACAGGATTTTTGGAAATGTTCAGAGATCTTAGGTTTGGCTGATTGTTAGTGGTATTTTGAAAGTACTTTTATTCATGTCTACATTTTCATATTATAGTTATAATTATGTAATTTTTGTAATTTCTTTATAGCTCTTAGTTTGCTGAAGTGAGTTCAGGGGAATTGTAGTTTGTAGGGTTTTTGTTTTGCAGGGGCGTCTGTATAGTATAGTATAAGTTAGGAAGTATATGTAAATTATAGCATTTAATCGTCTGCTCTACCATAATTTCTCTTTCCTACTAAATTACAAATGCGTATTGCACAGTGTGATGTTCATAATTATATAGACATTATAATTTTTCTTTTCAATATAAGTTGTATACTGTTGATGTATATTTATAAAGTTGTATTACTAATTCTTTTAAAATGCTAAGGTCATTGCTATGCAAAAAAAAAAAAAATCAAGGCATTTACTCTGAAAAACCTTTTGATGAGGGAAGAAAACAACTAGTTATAAGATTTCTTTAAATTTATTAACTCATATGTTCAGATTATTTTTTCTAGTTTGTTTTGTTTTGTTTTTAAATAGATGGCACAGCTGGTAGATGTGAAATTCAAAATTCTGGAACTCACGTGACATTTAAGTGGAATGACCATTTTGAAATTTTTGTGGGTAGAGCTCTTTTTAAGCTATTTTGTAGGTGTCCGTCATTAATCAGTTAACTGCAGTAACGGCATAAGTCGTCATCTCATTGCTAAAACATTGTAGAGTTTAAACAATTTGCAAGTAATATTCAGGCTATTGGCTGTTCAATTGTTTCTTAAATATTTTTAATACAAATGTTTATAGTAGTAAGATGGGTATGTTAGTAACTGATTATCAAGGGGATGATTTGATCCTGATTTTCAGTGGCTGACTGCATTTGTAGTCAGAAGGTTGATGGTGTCACCTGTAAGTCCTGCTAGCTCTAATTTATCTGTCTTGGCTCCTGATAGCAGTGAAATTGCTGTGGTATAGGCTTAGGTACCAAATAAATAAATGTGATTGCACACACTTCCAAAGCTACATTTCACTTTTTTTTTTTTTTCCCTCAAAAGCAGTAAAGTCAGCAGCAACAAAGTTTTCTCTCAAATCTGCGAGGAATGTGAGCAAAACTTGTATGTAAAAAAAAATCTTTCAAACACTTCCCTTTGCCCCTAAGCAAGAGGCAGGAAGGATGCTGTTGTTTGATCGCGGCTACTGAACACAAGCATCATCTCTCTTCCGTTGGAGGTAAAATTGTTGTGCTCCCTTTCAATTCTTTCCTCCCATATCCTCTCTGAAACTCATTAAATGAGAGCATAATTAAATGAGGGGATATTTATAGAGAACTAGCCTAACAGAAATGCTTAAAATTTGTTCATTTCTTTTTCCTAGTTTTAAGAAAATAGTCAAACATATAAAGCATCATATAGGATCTGCACTGTCAGAGAAATCTAATCAGATAGTAATGCTAAATCACTGAAGCTCTCCAGAGTCTTGTCTGAAATACCTGCTTGCAGGCACCATCAGATGCTCGGCTATTGCTAAGAAGTAGAGACACAGCATCTAGGCCTCATGGAAGTTTGGTGCTTCATTCACCTCCTCCTTTCTCCGTACAAAAATACCTTCTCTCCTCCCTCAATCTGTGTTAGTTTGCCTGTCTATTTGCAGCAAGGACTGTAAAACCCTTGTGCAGCTATTTGTTTCCACTGGCTGAGTCTTCTCTCTTTAGCTAAAGATTAAGATGGTTTGTGTCGAGGTTTTCAGAAATGCACAAGTAATTTATAGTTAAGTACTGTATAGTTGCTCTATTAAAAGAATTTTTCTAATGTTGAGTGGCAAGGAGAAAGATGCTCTCATACCTAATTGCCATAACTCTCCTTCCACAAAAGCTAGATGAAGCATTTCTGCTTTTGTGCTATATTGGTACAAGGAGGGACAAAAAAGCCATTGAGGAATTTTGTCATACCTTGAATCACAGCAACACAAAGCCATCACATTGACTTTCTGATTGTCTCCTGTGTACTTTTGTGTATCGGTTATACAAGGAGGAATTATAAATGACACAGAAGTATGCATTTCCCTGCATGTGGTAACTCTGCCTATTCTGCTCCAACTCTCATGAGAAAGAGCACCTAGTTCTGGGGAGACATCTTCTTGGAAAAGGAGAGGTTGGAGAAACATCAGGTTCCTTTTTAAATTGATTTCACAAAAGCTCAATTAAATGGTGATTTGATCTTATGCAGCACAAATGTTATTTGCCTGGCAGAAGTAACAGTGGGACTTCACTCTGAGTAACACTTTCCTGCAGAGTTTTGGACACATTTCATAGGCATAGATACTGTAAAAGATTTGAGCTTTTACTTGCATCCTTACAAAAGCATTTAACTGAGAACTATAGCTTTAGGCTTAAAGTAGTCTAAAGGTCTAATTCTTGAAGTCCCAGAATTGCTACCTAACTCTTGCTGTCTATAGGCTGAAACTCCTAACAGTGCAGAGGTGATAAGCCTTAAGTAAAGAGGCACAGGTAGGTCCTTCTTTTAAATCCAGTGGTAGGTGTTTGTTCCAAGTGCCTATTCAAGTAAAAGCATGATTTTTACTATTGCTATGAATAACGCAGTTCTCTTGAAAACTAATCCTTCAATTCATTGTTCAAAAATGAATGGCCACTGTGTATCAGAATAGTGAGAAGACTGCTGTGAACTGCTGGCACGTTCAAGACATGCAGGTGCACCTGTGAAGAGTAAAGAAAAGCAGCTTGCTTATACGAGTTTCCTATGCCTCTTTTTCAGCTTTTCTTGATGTTTCAGTCCTCATACAGCTCTTATGTTGATGTCATAAACTGAGCAGTTTGGTATGACATAATTCCAGCCTCTTTGAATTAGTGGTGGCAGTTAGATTACTATTATTGATAGTGCCTGCAGGCAGGGAACCATTAAGGTGTCATAAACTTAGCAGCCTCCTATGACATAATACTAATCTTTTAAATTTAGTTGTTACAGTTAGGTTGAATCCCAAGGGTCCCTACTCCAGTACCTGGTGTGTGTATGAGCATAGGTTGCAACTTATTCTAAGTACTACTAAACCCTGTATTTCTTAAAACATTTGATTAATGTTTCCAGGAGCTGCAGAAATATTTTCCATTTGCTGTTTTAAAGTAGAAAATGACAAGTAATATTAGAACACCTTTTCAGCAGCCTTCATAGTATAATTAAGAATGGATGAGTGATAAATGGATAAACTAGGAATCAAACCAGAAGGAAGAAACAGGATTTTGTAAAAAGTGTAGTTAAAACTTTTTCAGTGATCAGCTTACAGATGATTGTGACTGTTTTCTTAAAACTATCTCTACATTTTGCCATTTAAGGCTACATAGAATGTTAAATAGGTGGCTAAATCATTAATACATAGAGTAAAATTTTAATTTGCATACTAATTTTGCATTTTTAGCCTGGTGAATGGGAAGGGAAGGGTTTTAACATATGCATGCACACTGGTCAGACTTTAAGGAAGTTGTTTACCATGGATATTCTGCATGCCATGGAACCAGTAAGTAAGGATTATTAGCACGTGTATGAAAGCTCATTCATCAAAAGACATGTTTTTTATGTATTAGCTAGGGGTTTTTTTGGTTTTGTGTTGGTTTTTTTTGTTTGTTTGTTTGTTTTGTTTGGTTCGTTGGTTGGGTTTTTTTCAAATAACTACAGCAATTCGTTGGACTCTGAGTTATAAAAGATTTTAAACCTTCAATCCTAGAAAATTTCTCCACAACATGTCCAGCACTGGTTCTTGATGGGGTGTAGGCTTTAATTGATCTTGTCAGTGTGTAAAACTCCCCTGCTGATTTGAACAGCAGATTTGGAAAAAAAAGTTCTCTGAGAGTTTTTATTGTGTGGATTATGGATAGCAGCATGGTTAGCTGAAGAAATAAAGACACGAAACACCATACTGAAGTTCCTCTCTTTGAGAGCAACCAGAATGCTTTGTGACAGAGGTTAGTATGAGGACTCACACATATAAACAACTAAGGTAAGGTTTAGCCATACAATGTATCACCAAAAGAAGCTTGTTCAGACAACTAGGCTGTAAAAAAAGGAATACAGCAAGTACTGCACATAGAATATGATTTTCTAAGGAACATTGTGTAAAGTTTGAGAGTCATGATTCAGTCAAATGAGATACAAAGACCCACTTGCAGCTAGCTCTGTGAGGACTGTAGAAGGATACAGAAACAATCAACCATAAAACCAGCAGGTATCAAAGCTCACAAGTATACCACACAGTGGACAGGATTAGAGATATAGCCAGTCTAGTGACAGTGGTCATGAGGCAAAACATTTAAAATAACCGTGAGAAATTCAGTGCTGCTTTTCAGCGACTCTTCTGGGAATCCTAAGAGTAGCCAGACCTAAAGAAATAACATACTAAGCAATGATAGAATGTTGACTTTTCAGATCCTTGCATATTTTCTCCTCTTCAGTAGCAAGCAAGAAAAATCAAGGAAATAAAATGTCTCCTACTGTGTCGTTCACCTGCTGCCTATTGGTGGTGTTCTCCCACCGTCTTCTCCATCTGCTTTAAATTCATTTCTGAAATGTTCCTTCCCTGAAAATAAGTTCTTATTAATTTCATATGGAACAAATTAAGAAATAGCAAACACAGAGACCTTTGTTGAATTGCAAGCAATTAGAACACAATGGGGAGACGAGCAGGGGAAGAAAAATACAATACCAATTATGAATATTCTAAAAAAAACCCCAAAACTCAGATCTTGAGAGTCATATAAAATTTTAGTTTGTCTTTTCCAGGGAAAATGGATATTTTAATTAAAGAAAATTTTCATTAGTGGTGGCTTTAGGATTTTACTTGGTGTAACCAAAATTCTGTCTTAAGATAATAAATACTAGTTGAGAAATGTAACAGTACATTAGTCATGAAGACATAAGAAACAACTAATTAGCAACACTCTCCCTTTTATTCGCCCACTTTGTATTTCACCTATTTGGTTTACCTGTTTAGGAACATGAAACATATTCATATGTGATAATTGAATTCACGTCTCTAGCCCTTCATACATTTTAAATATATATATTACTTTACCAGATGGATGGTTTTCTTCCTTTTGATCTCAAGTATGTTTTTTTAATCCAATTCCTCACTTTTTATGGTAAGGAGTCTCTTCCACTCAAATTTCTTTTAGTGACTGGATATCATAAATTTCTTCCCTATGACTTTTGGTCATGATAACTTATTGCTGCAGAAGTACTGTGTTTATACAGGTTTCTCTTATTTAAAAAAAAAAAAAAAAAATCCATTGAAATTACTTACATGAGTGTATTTTTAGAGGGCGAGTGTTACCTCTAAATTAAGAGGGCTTATCAGAAACTAAGGGCAGTTTCTCAGTTTTGGTCCTGCTTTTTGTAGCAGTACAGTTCAGCTAAAGTGGAAGTCAATGTAAAAAGGGAGTGTTGTAATTGAAGGGTAGATGGCATACACTATGAAAGTATTCTTTTAAGAAATGCAAGCTTTTCCACTGTAATACGTGGTAGTAGTAGAGTAGCTTTGAAATTAAGCATGATGAAATTTACACACCATGTTAACCTTCCATAGAGATTAAGAAGGAAAAGTTCTCCATGTAAAATGTGTTCTGAATTTCATCTTTGGGTGTTCTGACTGAGGCCACTTTAGCCCATGTAAGAGGGAGTGCAGGAGGCTTTTGCCAAGTTCTGAATACTCCTGCATCTTGAGTGATTGTTATGAGGTGTTGTCATTAGCTAATGACCTTCAGCAGATCACTTACCTTTAGCCTTCTGATTCACTATCTGTTTAAATATGTTGGGCTACACTTTCTCCATACTTCTTTTTGCCATTTCCACTTGTTCTTTTTTGTAATGTTTTTGCATAATTGGCCTAAAAAGAATAATTTTACTTATTTTATGTTTGTACATAGTTAGAAATAAATCAGATTTGCCTATTCTACAGCCCAGAGTAATGCTCTACTTTCTGGACAAGTAACTATGAACAAATGAATATATAAAGGTCCACTAAATTTATGAGGAAGAGTCTTCCATGTTGCAGAAAAAGACGTGTTTTGTTGCTCTTGTGCTTCTGCAGAACTAAGGAAATATCCAGGAGCCCTAGAATAACTTGATATTTTAACAATCACTTTTATTAATCACATGAAAACATATTTTATGATATTTTGGGGGTTGCTTGCTGTCAGGTAACAAAGAGCACGTTCAAGAAATCACAAATGAAAACTCTGGTTTCTCTGTAATTTCTAAATTACATCTACTATAAATTTAGAAGCCTGAAGAAAGCATTTCAGTCATCCACACACCATACTCCAGAATGCTCTTTGTATACATTCAGTCTTTCATGAGGGATTTGGGTCTTCCAAAAGTCTACTAACAACACTGTTCTAGTATTTAATGTAAGTATTTGAGTAGATCAAAGGAAGTCAAGCAGTTTTCAGTAGTTAACAGAGATTCCTACAGGGCGAGAAATGAGTTTGTAAATGCTGTAAGATTTGGTGCTGACAAATATAAACAAACATTAGGTTGTTCCCAGATTATGACCTCAAGATGAGATGACCTGTCAGTCTGATGAAATATTCTACCTTGAATGTATTGTGGTAATGTAAATGTCATGGTTTGCAATGCTACTTCTTCCTGGGAAGTCCATGCTCTGAAACAGTGGTTTTATTACATGGCTGCAAGGGAAAAAGCAGGTTACTCAAATTTTCTCTCCTCTTGGTTTTGTCTCATACTACATACTCTAGTAAAATAGAAGACTTACCTTGCTGGTTGTTGGCTACCCTGATAGGTAGAGCATTATATGTCACGGGGAGCCCAAATTTGGTCTCTAAAGTGCAGAATAGAAGGCAATAATCATGCTCCTAACTGTTGGCTGTACCAGAAGGTGTTAGCTGTCCCTGCTGCAAGGGTCCACTGGTCATTTTTGTTCAACTTGTTGTTCCTCACAGGTCAAGATGTTCTTTTGTGCCTGGTGTAGGACTCTGAATTTGTCTTTGTTGAACTATATTGTTAACTCTGCTTTGTAAAATATATTTTCAAAAAGGAATTTGTGTAAGTCTATAACAGATGCTTTAGTTTTTGTGCAAGTAATTCGGAATATATATAAACCTGACTCACATTCTTTTTAGTCCCTGTAGCAAGTGTTCCTTTATTTGTTAAAAAAACTTGTTTATAGAAGGGGTTTTTAGTAAAACATTCAGATGTTTTGGGGTCAAAATTTACTATGTCACTCTCAGCACTATATGATGTTGATTCTGTAGTCAAAGTATTAGAGAAAAGTGATTCAAGATAACTCAGATGCTAATGTGTGGAATTTTACAGTTTCTAATGAGAAGGAAATGCTTGGGCTCTTTTACATTTAAAAATCTAAAGACATATGTAAATGACACATGGGCTGAAGTTCTGTGCTAGGCCATTGCCTTATGTGAGTTCTAAATCAAGTCCAGTTTAAAAGAGATAGAACAGAGTCACCAAATCAAATACTATTGATGCTTAAGTGCAACATAAGTGATATGGAATTTGCACAGTCTGTGCAATGAATGGAAAGTGGGTTCAGGTGGAATTTTCCTCTTTTTGTTTGATGGTACTTGTGTAAGCTGCTGGCAGTTACTGTGTCTCCAGTCATAATCACAGGTAGGAACAGGCATCTCCAGAGATGTCTACAAAAGCTCAGAGCAATTGCTTTCTGGAGGTACCTACCTCTGTATTGATGACACATAGCCTAAGGCTACCTGCAGAAGATTACTTGCTGAAATTAAATTATTCTTTCACACAAACATTTGAAAGCACCTGGTAATCCATTTTAAATACTTACATACCACAAGAACAGAACATATGTATTTTTCAGCCAGATTGTTCTTGCTTTGCACTTACAGAATTTAATTTACCCAATTCTCAAAATTAGGACACTTTTCTTCCAGGAAGTACCCCACCATGAAGCTTTGCTTATTAGTTAATGTCTTAGTTCAAGGGGAGAACTAAGATATCTATGTTGGCCAAGAAATAATCCCTCTCCTTTAAATTTAGAAAACAGAACTTTAATTAGGGAAATATATATATATATATATATATATATATATGAAAGGATAACAGTTCTTAATCACAATACACAGATAGATATATATATATCTCCAGAAAGAACCAAACAACAACAGTTTGTAATAAACCCCTCCACCCCCAAACAACAAGGCAAGCAGTTAAAATGTCTTTTGGCTACCCCCAAAGAAGGGGGGGAATGCAATTATATCTACCGACAGCAGGCGGCGCTGTTGCACCTCAGTTGCTGGCCGCTCTCTCAGGGGGTGCAGTATATTTACGGACAGCAGGTGGCGATGTCGCGCCCGGCCGGCTGGCCCTCTCTCAGGGAAATGGCAGGAGCGAAGTCGCAGGGTCGGCTCCCGTGGGTTCAATGACAAAAGCAGCAGAAACGCAGCCTCTGCAGTGTAGAAGACAGGCGTGTTCTCTCCCTCACAACAGTCTCTGCAGTGTCCACGGGTGATCGGTGAAGCCAGAGGGCAAAAGACACAATTCTGGTCCCCCAGCAATGCTGGACCTGGTGTGTGTGTTCCCATCCTCTCTCCTCTGCGCCGAGCCGGTGAACTCCTGACTTGTGCAGAAAGCGCAGAAACACTGACCCCTTCACACCCTCCCCCCGCCCCCACCCCAGCCAGTCTTCCCTCCCCCTCTGGCCTGGGGAGAGTTCAGAACAAAGGCTCTGGCTAGAGCTGTTAACATCAGGACATGCATATCCATTGTGTCCTTTGTTAAACCTCTTTATCGACACTCAGGTGTTGGCTCCAAGCTTTTGGAAGGAATTCCAACTGAGTTTTGAAACTATAACAATTAACTTGGAAATCGTTGACCCCATTTTTGAGACATTAATGTTGACATCAAATAGTAGCGTCAATGAATGTATTAAATAACTACTTAGGATTTTTTTTTTTTCTGTTGTGAGAGGAACAGTATGTAGAGCAGAATATTCAGCAGACATCAGTCGGATAGATGTGTTGCTTGATTCTTAGATATGTCACTATTCTATCGAATACATTTGTACCTAAGACTAACAACATATACTAATACTCTGTCTGCCTGATTTAGGAATATATTGATACATATATTGGTAAATGATTTTCCTTTTTTTTTTTTTATTGTCTTGCTACTTGACTTTTGTTCAAACAGAAGCATTCATACATTTGTTTATTTTCTATTGTTTATAGCCTTACACCTCTCCTGCAAATAAGGCAGTGCACTACATAGGTTCAAGGTATTGGAAGCAGGTACTGGTTTTGATTTTACATCATGACAGCAAATGCAAGACAATTTTGTATTCATTTCTTTTTATTAAAAGAAGCTCATTTTCAAACAATGTGCATATCTCTTTTGATAGTTAATACTGTCAAAGTCATACTGCTAGATGTTGCATAGGTCGTAAAATATCTCTATTAATGGACTAAGACTATGTTTTGACATGGCAATGCCTGATAATGGTGTGTAAACTATCACAGTTTCACTAGAAGAAAAAGTACTGATACATGCTCTGTAAGGGTACTGAAGACTTAGGGCAGATATGTCAGTGCTTTGTACATAAAAAAATATATTAACAGAAATGTACTTATGTAGAAATGATCTTAGAAAAATATTTCAGGCATTTTTACTGATGTAACAATTTTGGACACGTATTATTTGCATATTCTTTGGACACAGTCATATTTATATTTCCATACACCAACATACAACAAAGAAAGTGAAATAGGGTGTTTTCCAATAAGATCAGACTAGTAATTTAAGGTTTGCATGATTTGTCTTTGCCAAATATTGGTATAACCTATTAAATCTCTAGACCTCTGATCCTCTTTTAAAATGGCATGGGCTCTATGCCTACGTAGGTTGAAGTTTGTACATTCCATTGTCAAATGAACTTCCAAAAGAGAAAAAATTCTTGTCAGGATGTTTGGTTTCTTTAGTGTTCTTTAATCAGTGCAGAGAGAGGTTGTTGGTTGAATGGCTGGCTTTGCTTTCTTCAGTCACACTAGGACTTTTCCTTATTTTTCTGTGTGCATTTGAAAACTGAGATAGACACTGAACTTGCATACAGGACTGGGAGCTCCAGTAGGTGAGGGAGGGAAAGGAGCCAGTGCTGTAATCTGTAGTCTGTGGGTAGGCTGGTACTAGCACTTTTAGGTACAGTTTAGGTGGATTTTCATTTGTGAATTGAATTGTGTGGGTTTAGGCAGAAAACAAGAAGGGAAAAAAAATTAAAAAGGTTGTAACTGGAACTAAGTTCCATGTGAAACTGTACACTTGTTACATTCCTTTCTAGTGGTTGTAATAATCATATTTACTATGAAAAAAAGTAATAATAAAGAAATTGATTTGCTGAATCACTTCAGAGTATCAGCTCTAAACTGATGCTTGTGATATAACACTGGTCAGGCAAAAAAGTCTTCAGGCTTTTAAGATCTTGATTACAGACATTTGCTTCTGATAGTCTATTTCTGAATCCGTTTAGTCTTGTATCATGACGAGTTGATTCTCTTTTTTTGTTTCTATTTTTTTAACACAGAATCATTCAGGAAATTGGACCTAAGATGTATCAGTAATTTTATCCCTATCATACTGTAGAATTCATTCATACCTGTGTTACATGCAGTCATAACCATGACCAATGTACAAGCTTCACTGTGGCCCATATGAGTGATTTCTCCTATGGATACTATCACTGGATCTTTAGCAAACCTGCAGAACAGATTGAACTTAATTTTTAAATACTAGTTTAATTATCCCTACAGAGTAAATTGCATGGTATTCGGTTTGACTACTTTGAAATCCTAAGATCTGAGGCTGCTTCGTTGTGATCTGAAATCTGTGTTTCCAGGGACTTAATTCAAATCAGATGTTTAACCACTAAATTGTTTTTCTATTTCAACTTCTCACCTAGATAGGAATATTCCTAATGACTATATTGAGTCAAACGACAATTATTGTTATACAGCAGAGAGAGGCCATTAATATGATGCTATCTCATCAACAATAATTAAACCCAGAGAAATATCTCAATTTTCAGTCAGTGAATTGTCCAGGTCCTTGTAAAAATAACTCATTCAGTGTTTTCACAGTGAGGATTTCTAAACTCCTGTATATCCAATATGACATGAAATATTTGGTAAGAAGAAATTCAAACAACAGGATAAGAGGACTCTCCTAGTTAAACAAGGAAGTATACACGTATTCCCTTAAAGTGGTATTGGTAATTCTTCTGGCTGTTGAGCAAGTAACTGTGACATCAAGGGTGTTTGGAGGCTATTCCTCACTGACCCTGGAATCAGCTAGTAGAGACACAAGATCTTTTTCTTTTCTTTTTTTTCTTTTCTTTTTTTTTTTTTTTCCTTTGTTTTAAGTACACTATGGAGAAATGGAAGCTGTTTTCCTCAAGGCTTGCATTCTTCTAATCCATCGTTAAAAGAAAATCAATACAGTTTCTTTCAGAGGCTTTCAAGACTGTCTCCCATGTCAGGTGGAAAGGAACAAGAAAAAATAACTTGTTTCAAGAAACCAGAGATGCCGAGAAACTTCTGTAGTCTGCAGACCTACTTCTTTCTTATTACAGCTGCTGTTTTCAAAAGGAAAAAAAAAAAGAAATCCTTCTCAAAGGTACTTACCTCATCATTATGACTCACCTTCAAAAACTCTTTGTCTTCCCACCTGATCTTCAGTCACCAAGCTAGATAAATCAACAAATGAAACACTGTCCTCCTGCTTCTCTTCATTTTTAAAATGCTTTTAATGGCATGGATTTTATGTTATAACCAAGATGTCCCACAGCAGATCCTCTATTCATGTACAGCAAGGAAAGCTCAAGGGTCTTTGAGTTGTTAAATGAAGCCCTATAAATAGAAACCCAAGTTGTTGTGTTTTGTTTTTGTTTTTTTTTAAAAAAAAATCAAAACTAAATGACAGAATTTATAGTAATTGAGTAAACCCTTGCAACTATGAAATAATTTTTGAATTCAACCTTCCTGACCTAATAATGAGTAGTATTGTCATTTGCCTCTTAACTCTTCAGGTCAAATAAATTCTGAGATTTAGTCTTTCCTATTTTTTAGAAAAATCTAATTTCAGAGGCCTGTAACATTAAAATCCTAAACACTTAGTGGAGCTTCAGGAAAAACATTGACATGCAATATAATTAAATGTTACATATAGACTGTGTTTTTCCTCTTCTGCATAAAAGCTCTAGTTGCCTTTCTAAAGTCCTTCCAAAAGAAAGTGGAAAGACAGGATAAGAAAGGAGAGGTGTATAAGGGGAAATGAACTGGAAGTACACGATAGCTAATAAGAGCTATTTTGCAATGTTATGTCTTCTGTAATTTTTTATATAAAATTTTAGGAAGCCTTGAAAAGGAAAAGCTTTTATTGGTAAGGAGTTAATATAATGTTCAAGGGATATGCCTATCCTGCTTTCCATCTGAAAAAATCTTGTGACATCTTCTGAATGCACATTTCACTGCTTTTTGGATGACTGGTTTTTATCTAAATACAGTGCTGTGAATTTCAGTAGAATGGCCGTTACTGTAAAGAGAAGTCAGTTCAAGGTCCATTTCTGAGAAAGAACAAGACTAAAACATCAAACTAAAATATGGTACTTCATATTTTGGTTTATCAGGTGACTTAGTCTGGGAGGGCTGGACCTGTGGGTAAGACTCATAAATGAATATTCAGGTTTTCAACAGTACTGTATCTAAATAAAGGATTTGGTCCTGCTCCCAGCATTAAAATTAGGTAGTAATGTTGTTGGACATGGCTAGTAAAACAAAGCAACAGTACAGAAAACTGCCCCTGAGACCTGTGTTATTTTTATCTCTTAACTTTATGCTCACTGTTTGAAAATATGTTCAGGTGTGTAATTGCTTTGTGTTCTTCAAGATGGGTTTTTTTATTTAAAATTACTCATACATAAGGTTAAGTAACTTGGAAGGGGATAATTTTGTTTCCAAATGTGTTTTTCCAAATGTATCTTAAATGCTGATCTTATTCAGAAAAATGTTCCCAGCTTCTGTAGAACATTGCTTATGTGCCTTCCCAAGGCTGTGTGTGCCTACTAGGAAGCAATGATTTTATAGGGCTGTTTCTGAGAATGTGTGACCTGTTTTGCTTTTCAAAAGGGATTGAAAATCTATCACAGATGGGACAGTGCTTCAAAACTTTGAACTTGTAATGGAAGAAAAGCTCTTCATGATACTTTGCCTTATTTAGGAGATGCTTCTCTGAATTTTCACTACGATACTAAATAGCATCAGGTAAACAAGTAGTAGTAACAGAATTAAAAGGGAGTCATTAATTCTCTATGCTTTCAAAGCAATCTTGAATTTCACATCAGAATTTGCTTTTCATAAGTCCTTGTGTTTTATGTGGCTTTTGTGGTGTACTAGAATGCTATCATCTTGTGCTGTTACACTAAATTTGCTTTGAGAAACCTCTGACTGTGTGTCAGTAAGATCATGAATTAATAGCAATATCACGACCGCTTTGTAATTAACTGAAACGATACGAAGGAGATTGTGCTGAGAATCCATACTGTCCATTGAATCAGCAAAAATTTGCCAAATATAGTAGCTGAAGGAAGAACTGCATGTTTCTTTCCATTTTGTAACTGATAATGGAAAATATTTTTTATATAATCTTTTTGAACATACAACTATAGAAAAACAACAGCTAAGATTAAACAATAATTATCTGACAGAAAAAAGAGCCTAAACAAAAAACCAAACAAAAGGCAGAAAACTAAACTTGTTTTTGAAGACAAGAATTATAATGGGAAGAGAATTTCCATTTGCAATAACATGTCAAGAAAATAGGATTGAAAAGCAGAATGTGAAGATGAAGGAAAAAAAGTGTTGTGGCAACAGTAGCATTGATCATCATGGTTCAAAAAAGCATAATAGACAAAAAACATTACATAAATGTTTATCTTATACTGCCATAAGGATCCCTTCCTGACATGAAATCTCTCACAGTTCTCTGCAACAGCAGAAACACATCCCCAAGGAACATGCTAAAGTCCACACTGGTTTCGTTCCCCCTATTTTATGTCCTCAGCATCACAGAATGTATGTATCAGAAATGAGTTCAAGCTAATAAAACCAAATTCAAAAGACCCATCTTTATCTTGTGCCCCCTAGCTCAATAAAAGAACTTAAACAGAATTATACTGAAAGAAAATGTTTTTATCGTCTGCATAAAACAATGTTTAGTAACCTTTCCTAAAACTTAATAAATAAAGCCAAGCCACATGAAAAGTAGTTGGTGTTCTATTCTCTACTTATTTATTTCTCTCAAGTATGATTGGGTCCTTTTCAAGGCTTAAAGAGAGGATTCACCAGATTAAGTGCTCATTTTAGTTTCTGAATTTTAGGCTCCTTTCAAAGTCACTAGCAGGTACTACTTGTATAAGTTTCATCTCATTTTTATATCCAAAAAGGCTCAGTTGCAGTGTTACTGTTTCTTTTATTTGACGTAAAAAAAAAAAAAAAAAAGAAGTTCCATTACTGGCTTCAAAAGGCATTTGCTTTTATAGTCACTGTTTCTCTAGGTA
>JAWWTY010000106.1:93264016-93445744 GCA_035222235.1 Margarornis squamiger
TAATTTTTCTTTTGTTTTAAATAAAAAAAAAAAAAAAAAAAAAGTTGTAGGCTGGCCAGCTAATATGTGAGGATTAATACTGGAGATGTCTAAATTTAACCTGGATTAATTTCCCAAAGTTTCAAAATTTTGCCCTAACAAAGAAGGCCTGTGTTAGAGCCTGGAACAACTCTGATGGTATAGAGACCTGTACAGGTGGGTTTTTTTAAGGTGATTGTTCAAGATGTGCGACTGGAATTGGAATCAGCCTGTGATTGATCAGCCTACGGCAGGATTTTCTACATACACAGGAGAAGGTCATGTATGTTTCCAATTAGTTTTGTAAAGGTATAGTAGTCTTTTGAATATATCCAGAGAATTTGGTAATAGATTTTTCTGTTCTTGTTTTAGGGAACAGCAATTATGTTGAACACAAGGAAGTGTTCCAAAATTGTACATATTCAAATGAAACTTTTAATTCCTTCTTTGGCACAAAAATCTGAATATATTTTGTGCAGTATTTTTGTTTTTATTGTTCCTTTCTGGAACTCTGAAAAACAGAACCGTTTTAAAAGTTGCAGACTGAATTTGATCTTTTTATTATCTGGGATAGAATACAAACAGGAATGATTCTGTGCTTGGATGACATTCGTTATTCTTGGATGAGCAATAGGCACAAAAGGTTTGCTGCCAGAATTTCAAGAGAACATGAGATCATTGATCAGTTCCTGAATCTTGGACCGCTGAATGGGAATGTGACAAAAAGATGTAGTCTATCAGTTTTTGTCAGTAAGCAAACTAAAGGATTAACCATCTTAAAGACTTTCACCAGGTGATAACACAGTCATGAGTAAAATATAGTATCCTAATAGTAACTTAACTGTAATTCTACTGACAGCACATAATCTGTTTTATGTCTTAAAAGGTACTGATTTTACTGTAAACAATAACATGCAATTTTAAATATAGATTAATGTCAGGTAATTAGTATTTTAGCATTGGGAAAAATCAAGAGATTTCATTTATCTATTTAATTATTTAGAAAAGCTATAATTTTGACTGAGATTGGAATCTCTTTAATCATTGGAAAGAAAACCTTCACTTACCTAGCTTTGCAGTGCACAAATCTGTGTATTTTATGTAAAATGTAATTAGGGTCTCTTGTGTTCAGAGAAAACATCTTTCAAAGGACAAACAAACATGCAAACAACAGTTCCTGCTCTTTTTCTGGAGGAAAATTTAAATTCTAATGCAATGAGATTAATACTTAAAAAGAATACTGAAATTAAATGTAATTAATTTCACTGTAATTTTCACATTGGTTTTGTAACTCTAAATCCAAAGATGGGGAAGAATTGTGAGAATATCCATATTCATCAGAGGATCAAATCTTAATGTGCACTTTTGGACACTGCTTTCTTATTATTTGCTTGAGAGGTGCTAGACTAGGGTCTGAATGCCTTGAATTACTTTCAGCTATATTTTCAGACTGGAGTTGCAGTTGTTGGAATTGTCTGCAATTGCTGTTTCTAGTGAAAATTACTAAAAAGATATTGTATGATACTATTCCAAGTGCCATACAAATAGTCTTATTAAGAACTGGTAAAGTAGTGCAGAAGGATTACCTTGTTGCTTTAATGCTGTAGCTTTATCTCTGTAAAAATTCACATGCAGGGGAATGAAAGGTTTTGCATTCAGTAGAGGAGGAGGCTTTCTTCTTTGGCCTTGTCTTGTTTTCTGCACAGCATACCTATCACATGTTACCGTCATGCTAAAATTCCTCATGTTGTTTCTCTGGGTTACCTGTAGCTCTGTTTCCTAGGCAGCAGGTAATTCAGATCCACTATTATCTGTGTAATAGCATCCAATAGTAACAACTCTCAGTCCTTTTTTTGTGTACGAACAAATATTGAGCTTTTGGGTGCACCTCAGTTTATACCAGCCTGTACTGACTGGGAAAGCCGCAATTCCAACAGATGGCCATTCTGCCTGGAAGAAAGGGGTGTCTTCTTTACCTGGTTATTCTTCCCTTCAGCCCATCTCCTAAAACCGATCTCCCAGTCAGTGTACCTGTAAGGGGCAGAGAACGCTTCCTCATCCTTTCTCGTTGCTCCTTTTCTGTCAAACCATGACAGGTTTCTGATGTAAATCACTGTTGGCCCAATTCTTCCTTTTATACCATCATACCAGAAGAGTTTCCTCTCCTATCTGCCAGCATGAGAATAGTCTGATGGGAACCACTGGCTCTTTTATCTGCCTCCTAACACAGACCTGAGGAAAAAAGGGAGAAAGGGAGAGAATATCTAATGTGGCTGTCTTCCAGACACCTGAGACACAGTGGTGAAGCTGACCTTAGAACTGATGACAGACATGTTAAGCCTTAAAAGTTTTGAGATCTAGACAGTAAAGTGCTGGTCAGCCAATGGATTTATGATCATTCCTGCAAGGGAAGTAAAGATATTGATATTTACATTAGTGGGCAACAGAAATTTTGTGAATATTGGATATTTATAGTACCATAAGACAAATGGAATAATGCAACATTTTCTTTTAAAGCTTGTGGTGTATGGAAAAACAGTTTGGTTGGTCGATTGGGGTTTTTTTTGTGTGTTGTTTTTTGTGGGCTTTTTGTTTGCTTTTGAAGGTAGGGGAAGGTTTTGTTTGGTTTTTAGGGTTTTTTTGGAGGGGGAGAGGGTTTTGTTTGGTTGGTTTTGGGGTTTTTTTTGCTTTGTTCTGTTTTCCCAAAGAGAAAGGGATCTGCCTTCTGATTTTTCATTTGTATGTTTTGTTGCTTTGAAATTTGTGGAGATGATCCCCCCTAACTTCATTTGCAGTCTTCAAGACATACCAATGTGTAATAGTTGGTGTCATATCATACTGGTATACTATACTGTTTGTAGTTATTGTAACTAGTTCACAATATGATGGTTTTTAAAAGGCTCTTTGTTTTCAAAAACCACATTGTTACATAATATTTTCAACTTACATGTAATGATGTCATCCTTTATGTTTTTAGCTAAGAGTTTAAAAGATTATATTTGGAAACTTAAGTGATGTAATTAAAAAAAAAATTATTTCAAATCTTGCAATTATTTCAAGACAATTATATGATTTTTAAAGCTTTAAGGCATTAGTCTTGGATGCCAAAGACTGTGAATATTGAAATTAAAGAATGATTGGTCTGGTGACTGAAAATATGAATTGGCATATGTGCTCTATAGTCCTAGTGAAGTCATTTGAACTTAGATTCTGTAAGGAAAAGATTTTCCTTGATATGCTCAAGTAACAGAATTAGGCCTTTAACTGATGTGTTGAGTGCTGAGCAGCAGGAGAATTCTTTATCACTTAAGTGCTCATCATGGTGATGGTTTTCTTTTTCTTTCCTATTAATTATGTTTTAGACTGAGGATTTTGTTGTTGGCCCGGTGTCTGCTGATAATATTTGTAGTTATGTACATTAGCCTTTGTAACAGTAATAACCCACTCTGTTTTATTTGTGAAGGTTCTAAGTGGCATTTTTTGTTTTTAACTCAGACCTCAAAAGTGTCACCTATTATTTAAAAACAATATTCAGGCTCTTAGGAGCTCTTTTCTTTCATCTAAATTTTAATACCCCAGTAGAAAGAAAGCACTTAAAGATGTGCATTATTCACCCTTTCATTACTGGTGTCATGTTAACAATTAATACCTGCCAAAGTAAAGAGATTTTTGTTCGCATTTTTAGCCATTCTCAGAAAATCTTGAATGTAACTTTTCTTATGATTAGATACTGGAAACCCATAATGGCTATAGAAATTTTCATCTTACCATAAGGATATTGCTGATACTGTATTTCATCTGTACAGGACATTAAGCACAGTTATTTATGAAGACATTTCTAGCAAAGTTACAGCACAGAAAAATATTTATTTTTGTCACAAATTGGATAATTTTGGAAAGTAAAGTAAAAGAAGACTTCTATAGATCTTCCCTGTTCAAAACATAAAATTATTGTTCTTCTGTTATAAGATACTTTGTTACTATGAGGTAGAACTTTGATCCTGCACTTGGAGACAATGTGCCTGGTGCAATCACTGCTACTTACTTATCGCTGAGGAAAGGTGCCCAGTAAACTAATTTCCTACTCTATTTCTTCTCAAAGTAGAAAATTACATTGCTGCACTACCTCATACATTGAAGTGCTGCAATTACAGATAGCAACTGAAATACATCTTTATGAAACTAATCTCAGTTCTGCAAGCTGGGACCAATTATTTAAGCTCACAAACTGAAGAGAAAAAATAACATCTTGATGGGGAAGACTTGCAAAATTGCATTCCTGTTCACTGGCAGGTGAACTGAGACTTACTGGTGTGAGCCATTAAGTTGTAATAGAATCTTCTTATGTCTTTTACGGCAGACAGACAATTGTCTGCTGTGGAGGACTGACTTGTCTAGCCTTCCATTCTTTTCCACCCTTTCAAGTCAAAATAGGTAAACCAGCCAGATGTATTTTTGCTACTT
The DNA here is from genome assembly GCA_035222235.1 of Margarornis squamiger. Classification (NCBI taxonomy): domain Eukaryota; kingdom Metazoa; phylum Chordata; class Aves; order Passeriformes; family Furnariidae; genus Margarornis; species Margarornis squamiger. The sequence goes on from JAWWTY010000106.1 coordinate 93,268,499, forward strand.
AAAAGACCACTCTGTATTTGTCATTGATCATAGATCATACTCAGTAGAGGAACTGTGTAGCTTATTACTTGCTGGAGGTGATATATTTCTTTCTTGACACACTTTGTAGTGATTCTTAGAAAACATGAGCTTGGACGAACTGCTTAGCATCCATCTATGTCTCAGTTCCGTCAGCATTTAAGAAGATAAGTAACATTTCCTCACCACTGTGAACTTCTTGAAATCAGGAGGAAAAGCTCACCATGTAAAAAAACTTCCCAGGACTTCTGACAGTGAAGTAGGAGTCTGCTAAGAGGAAGAACCATGACTTATTTTGTACTTGGAATGGTGAAACTCTGCTGATCTCACCATGCCTATAGAAATACATAGGACTAATGTGTGGTATCTAATATAGATCTCACAGAACTGTAAATGAATTCTGACTTACTCATCTGCTGCTTTGCAATCATGTATTAAAGCATCAGGAATCTACAGCAGGCTGTTCATCAGAGATTTGGATGCTGATTCACAAACTCATTTGGAAAATCGGGCAAATTTGCTTCCATTTGCCCATTTGGATGTAATCTATCAGTATTGATAATTAGAGTGTCAGTGTTTAACTGAGGACAAGAAAGAAAAAACCAGAAGTATATAGCCATGGTATAATAATATACTGGAAACTTTGAGACCTGTTCTTATCCTCTAACAGAAAAAAAAGAAATAAAAAATTAAGGGGATAAAACAACAAAGAGGTTGTAGGAAATGCTAAAGTGTGTTGGGAGGAGTGGTGTTAACAATACCTTGACCTTCATAATGTTTCAGTGAACCAGTTTTATGTTATTTCTTATATAGGGCTTCAATAAATGAAAATGCCACCAAGAAAGAGTTGTTCTCTTTCTTGTTTTCTGCAATGTCTTTCATAAGGTTAGCATATTATCTCTTTGTGATTGTGGCATTTTCTGCTTTGCTAAAAATGCTATACCCAAATGAAATGAAGTGCCATTTCACAGGAAAATGGGAGATTTGCCTCTGATAATATTGTTACTTAATGAACAGTGTGGATGCTCACTGTGAAGTTTTGCCTTTGACCACACTACATACAGCACTCTTGGCTCAGAAGAGAGGTGGATGTCAGAGATAAGTTGAAGCCAAGATACTGGAAATGGTTAAAAATGCAATTCCTCATATAAAGAAACAGAGAGTCACCATGGCAGAAAATCCTGGAAAAGAGGGATTTGACTTAAGCTGACTTATGTCTAAGCATTAAGACAGTTAAATTAGAACTTTTAAATTACCTAAGTGCTGATGCATCCTGCAGTGATGGCTCTGAGTCATGTGGGCTGCCAGTTGAAGGTGGGAGGATGGCACTCGCGTGATGCAGTGTGTGGCACAGCTTGGGGGTAATGAATACTTTTAAGCCCGCTAGCTTGCTGAAAACAGTCTTCTCAAGAGTGAAAATAAAAAATCTGTCTATTCTGAGCTGTGACTTTCTCTTGTTCTGTAATGAATTACGCTAACTCATCCTAGCTAGACCTGGGACAACCTTGTACTTTTCTTTAACTCTGCCTGCAGTAGAGGAAGACCTGATTAGGTGGGAACCAGTGGTAGTAATTGTGTGGAGAGGAAAAAGAAGAGATAGAAAAGGAAAGGTTTGAGGAAAGAAATGCTTGGAAAAATTCTTTAGAACTATCCAGTTAGTTGGTTCAGCTTTCACTTCTTCAACTCTTTGTCAGTTATTTTACTACTCCATGACACCCAAAAGGGGGAGTGAAGGGGGGGGGAGGGGGGGGGGGGGGATGTTTTTCTTCCTCAGTATCAGTGTAAATATCCAAAACTGACCTTTACTGTGAGGGAAAACAGGTATTTTTGTTTTCAACTTTCCTTATGGTTTGACAACATTGATGCCAAGTTTGATGGGGAGAAGAATACACAGTTCTTTAAAAAAGATTTACCATGCTATGAGTATTTTTAGGAAAAATACATGGCTTTGTTTAAAGGTGGTAGAAGCAATATTGTATTCATCCTAAGGGTTTTATAAGATAAGCTGATGACACATCACTGTCAGCAGCTATAAGGGAAACTGATGAATGCATGTCATGTATTTGCATCTTCTTGAGACAAAATTTCCTTCCTAAACAAAAACTATTTCTGTATATCTCATATGTTATCTGTATTTGTTTTTCAGGAAAGAACGTTTCTTTGACTTATTTTGTGTCCTAGCTTCAAGTGGTCCAAGAAAATCATATCTGAGACTTCACAAACAGAGTGAATAATGGGAACTTTGAAGGTTTTTAAGAATTTATGTTGCAGAAATCTTCTATAAGCCTAAAATATATGATAACAGCCACATGTCTTCCTTCTGCAGATGACCTCTAGTGCATTACCTAATCGAAAATTAATAAAAAAAGCATGGGGCGGGAGTTTCTGACCTGTTTATCTGTTTATACCAGTCTTGGAATGAGATAAGCACCACAGTCAAAGATGCAAAAAAAGGCAGTGAAAAGACAGCTGTGTTTATCTCATTTACACACAAGTAAGAGAAAATACACCTCACTGAAGGAATATTTTAAGCTCTTATCCAAAGAATTTTACTATGGTTTAAGGTATCAAATGGGAAGTCTCTGAAAATGCTGCACCTTCTCTCTCAATCACATTGTGCTATGAAGTTTTTGGCCATAGCTTGATGTCAAAATATGTAACATTTTCATATTTATCTATTTATTTTATTCTAATATACATTTCAAAGCAGATAATGCTGTAACACTAGAGTGTCCTTCAGGACTGTGATACTGCATGTGGCTCTATGAGGTTTTGTATAGGAAATTATCTGGTTTATTGCTTTACAATGAACTCAGAGTGTTCAGTGCTGTATACAGCACAAAAGAGAATTTGTCTTTGCCTCAAGGAGCTCCCAGCCTGAAGGTTGGTTCTAAGGAGTCTTGCATGGAAATGAATGTTCATCCCTTCCGTCAGATGTCTGATGCTGATGTGACCTCTGTTCTACATAAACCATTTTTTTTTTAACATAAGAGACCATCATTCCCTCTAGCAAAAATGTTTATACCAACCTCTTCCAGAAAAACTACAGCAGTGTTTTTGCAGATTTGTAGGAAATCTTCAGTGTTCAAGTGCTCCTCTTAGTCAAGTTGAATTTTCAGAATACCAGAGCCAGAAGTTATTAAAGGCAATATTCCCCTCAGAGTCCCAGTACCCACATTTCCAGTGAGTTTCCAGTCTCTTGGGTGTTTTCCAGCAAACCTGGAAGGAAAATACATGTTATCTGGTCTACCTGTTATATATAATAGTGCAGACTATTGAAATGACTACTGTAAATAATGGTTGATATGGAAAAAAGAGATCCTCCTGTGAACCTCCATACCTTTAACACCATAGTTCAGTTATTTTTATGTTTTGTTAGCCAGCAAACTCAGGGTATTTATAGAGCTTTTACAGTTGTGATACAATTTGTTAAGATGTCCACTATGATCTTCCTTTCAATGTACGGTACCATGATCTGAAGCAATTTGCTCTCCAGAGGCACCATTCAGTGTCAGCAGTATCCCAGGAGTTTCCTGAAATTCACAGACTCATTATTCTGGCTCAGTATTTAACACTTCCCACTTCAATGTCGAAGTCCTAAGGTCCTTTAGTAGGGTCTAGAAACCGTGTTTTACTGGCTGCTAAATAGAAAATGTATCCTGGTTTCTTCAATGAAGAAAGTATTTTGTGACTGAGTGAATAATATGTTTTCATGAAAGATGAAATGGCAGGGTCAAGACATCACTGAATATCATAGAGTGACTAAGGTTGGAGAAACCTGAGATCATTGAGTCAAGCCGTCAACCTAGCACCACTGTGTTTACCAGTAAAACATCCACATGGTTTTTGAACACTTCCAGGGATGGTGACTCAACCACTTCCCTGGGAAACCTGTTCCAACACCTGACCATCATTTCAGTGAAGAAAGTTTTCCTAATATCCAGTCTAAATCTCCTCTGGCACAAGCTGAGTCCATTTTTTCTTATCCTATCAGTTGTTACCTGGGAAAAAAGAGCAACCCCCACCTTGTCACAGCTTCCTTTCAGGTAGTTGTAGAGAGTGATACGGTTTCCTCTGCGTCTCCTTTTCTCCAGGCTAAACAACCCCAGCTCCCTCAACCACTCATCATAAGAGTTGTGCTCCAAACCCTTCACCAGATTTGTTGCCCTTCTCTGGACATGCTTCAGCACCTCAATGTCTGTCTTGTCCAAAACTGAACACAGGATCTGAGGTGAGGCATCACCAGTGCTGAGTTCAGGGGGACTATCACTGCCCTGGTCCTGCTGGCCACACTATTTCTGATGGAAGTCAGGATGCCATTGGCCACTTCTCACCTGGGCACACTGATCACTGTGGAGAGGGTAGGTTTGCAGCAAACTGCCTCCAGTGGTTTGACATGTTGATACTGTGTATCAGGGAAACAGCAATGTCACTTTCTAATAGCTGAAGGTAAGAGATAGCCTTTGGATCAGTTTGGTAAATATTATAAGAATAATAGAATATTGTTGTACTAGATGAAATGGGGAAAGTCATCCCTTTTCGAATATAACTTCTGTGTTATCAGTGAATAACATCACTGATTTCTACCGAGTAATGACAGTTTAGGTCTTCTGCTGTTTTACTGGAATCCCGTGTATAATCCACATTCATCCTGAGGAGGACTTTGAGTATTCTTCATTCTGCCTTCTATATTAATTGTCAGTGTACTCTCTTTCAGTGAGAAATGGCCTTGGGATCTTCACTTCCTGAAAGTGACTGCACAACATTATGTGTCTAAATTATGAGGATCTCCAGCAGGCTGTATCTTGCTAACAGCAGTAAATGTTGTCTGGAAGGTTAAAGTCCCCATTAAAGTTTGGATGGGAGCCAGAATGAATTACACTCCATGTTAGAGACAACCATCTAATAATATTGTGTAATGGTGTGAGCCACTACTGTTCAACAGATGGCACCATGTGGTACAATATCATGAAATCGAGTTGCTGTTTCTTGAGTTCCTCCACATAATAATGTAGCAAAATATTAAAAGTTGACAGAAAAAGCATTTATAGGATTAAAATATTCCTATAGGAGTAGATGAATAAAAAGAGTCAATTTTTTGCCTGGGTTATATTTAATTTGTTAAACTATACAGAAACAGTATAGGACTGTATAGAAATGTATTTGTAGCACACACACACACAAAAATAAAGCAGTATTAATAATGCCACTGAAGGTGATAGAGAAAACCTGATATTATTTATTCATGTGAAATTATTGCTATTTCCATCTGCTGTAATAAAATAAAGAAGAAGATACAAGATAAGAGGGTTGAGGAAAGAGCTAGTTATAGTTCAAGGCCTACATGTCTGTGTACTTAGCTTTTGCACACATATGTGTGAGCTGTGCTGAAAACAGCATTACTCAGGCTTGGGCATGGAAGAGAAGGCTTTTCCAAATTAACTGTTTGAATTTCACATATGAGTGCTTATCTCATGGGGAAGATGAGTTTGTTGAGAGAAGGAATGCTTGGATTGATGAGGGAGGGCACAAGGAGATGAAAAACAGGTATGTGTTCAGACACAGATGCCTTTCAGGTGTGCTTTCTCTGTAACTGGTCCTTCAGGTATGTTTAGAATGTGTCATGCTACAGCACCACTGCTACATTAGGTATGCCATCAGCAGTTTTTACTTTGTCATTTATACAGAGTGACATTCTTTATGAGAGTAAAGCTACTGATCTATTTTTTTGATGTATGTTAAACCTTGCATGCGATTTATGGGTTAGCATATCTAAAAGGGGACTGAGATGAAGGATTATGGAAAATGAAGGCATGGATTATAGCAGCACAGGCCAGTTAGACACTTGGAAACATATGCCCATTGCCTTTATCAAAAAAATGTCAGTGCTTAAAAGACTTTCTGTAGTGCCTTATTACTGCTCAGTAATTTGTTTGTAGATATGTATTATTGCATTAGGCAGATGTGAGTGATAACTTTCCTCAGTGTTGTTCTAATAATTGAGGAGAGCTCTGTAGAGCACTGGTACTGATGCCAGTCATATACTGTGGTTCAAATTTGGCTTTATCTAGCTGATATGCACAAGGCTTCCCAGCTTTGCAGATCTCTAATTTTTGAAAGGTCCATTCCAGTAAAGCATATTTTTATCCCAAGTTTTGCTAAGGGATATTTTGGGGTTTGTCCATCACTCTTTCTCTCCCACAGTGAACAATACAACAAAGTTATAATTTAGTTTGCATGCTTTTATCAGCACTATCTTCAAGAATAATTTTTTCACCTCCAAAAGAGCAACTAAATCTCAGGTGTGCTAGCAAATGTTTCTATAAATTGCTACCAACTTGCTTTGGTGTCAGGGCTCATAAGGGAATTGGGAGAAATGTGTCTTCTCTTCACACAGAAGCAGCTCTGAGGCATAGCCTCTGCACCTGACTTTGGACTGGCATAAAGTCAAAAGTGTCTTGCATCTTTGATTTTCCCTGTTGCTAAAGGTTATACCCCTTGACAAAACTCAACCTGCAGTATTCCAGCTGTTTGCATCCAGAATCTAAAGGACTAAGCTCCTAATTTCTCTGGCATAAATTTTTTTACTTCTGTACTTCAGCTCACTGATCATGTGCTATTGCAGTCATTTTTGGGCCTGCCCCATGAATAACATCAGGCCTTTAGTCTGACAGGAAAATGGTCAAAAAGCAAATAGGACTGTTGAAAAGGAATAAACGAGAGCAGCTCCTTATGTGAGTGGAAGAATTGAACCTTTTGCATCATGAAGTTGGGATTTAAGGCAATCACTTTGGCTTCAATGGGAATATAGCCTGAGAACTTCACAATTTGCTGTGCATTGTCAGGAAGAGGCAATATTTGATACAAGAAAGAGATCCAAACCCATTTCTTTTTACAAACTTACTATTTTTTAAGCTTTCCTGAGACTTTCCAAAAGCTTTTCTGTAACAGCACAGGAATTTATTGCTTTAGTAATAGAAAAGAAAGTACCCAATAAGTTTAATTGTCATTTAATGGCAGTGAATCTAGGATGTGAATCTAAGGTTGACTTGTTATTCTTTGTGAGCTGTTGGTCCAGAATTCAGTACCACATTTTCACTTGTTTTGAGGTGTATTTTAAAATGTATTTATGTTGTTCATTCATTAATAGTCATTGTGGCTGCAGTGTGTAATTTACAATGTAGGCTAACCTCTGGTTCTGAGTTCTTCAGTTTTTTAGTGCTGTTATATGCATGTGAAGAATATATTTGGATTTGGATAGCTTTTATGTGACATTTAAATGCTGATTTAAAGTAGGGTTTACCTTGTCTGTGAAGACAAAGTCCTAAAGATTAGAACTAAGAATCAGTCTTGAGGCCTTCTTTTTGATCAGTCATGGTGTGAGAAATCATTGTTCTATTTCTCTCCACTGTCTTCAGTATCCTCCTTAGGTATCCCTGAAACTTTTAGATCAGGGTGGTCATCCAGAGTTCCTTCTAAACATATTGACGCACATATTTGTAAATGCTAAATGGGAAAAAAAACAACATTGTGTAGTTTTATTTTATACTGTAGGGGACAAAAGGTGTCTAAATCAGTACATAAAGGTTCAGGTGATATGGTAGCATATTCCTATCTTTTCCTTTCTCTTTCTTGCTAGTCCACTTGAATTAAAAAAGACCACATCTCCGATGAGGAAACAGGAATTGTGATAATTAATTTCTATGGATTCATTAATATTTACGCCTTGCTGTGGAATGTCTCTCTATACGCTGAGAAGACCACAGATAGGTATATACACAGCTTCTTGGAGAGTGGTCATTGCCAGTTCTCCTCTGTACCAATATGGAAATAAACTCACTTCATTCGAGTCTTGTTTCTCTTTGTCAAGTTATCACAGATTGTGCTTTTGGCTTTAGAGTGCTTTGGTGTTGGTTGAAACAGCAGCTCTCAGGTCTGCCCAGTGAGTGATGACATTATGCTAACTATAGCTGCTACAAGTGCAGCAATCCTGAAAACAGTGTGTCTCCCATTTCTGCAGCCCTCTTAAAATGGGAGGCTTGAAACAAATTCACACAGAGTTGTAAGTTTATTTCCAAGTGTACTTTACGTTGACCTCTTCCAGTTGTCTGTGCAAAGGCACCCTTGTTCTGCTTCTGCTGGGGAGGAGCATCAAACGTAAAGTTCAACTGTTTTTTAATGTGATTTTGCTGAGTTTCATCTGCACTGTATTTTCCTTTCCATGGAAAGGAAGATTTAGTCTGATTTAAATACTATCCAGTTAATCCACAGAGGGTTGTGTTTTTTCCCTTCATGTTCAAAGTGCCTGTTCCAGGCCCTTTTTTCCCGCTAGCATATCTTTTCCTATTAGTCCAAATTATATTGTTGTTTTCTCAACAGCCTGGCTAAAGCAGTTGTACCTATTCGTTTGTGTAACACAGTAATAATGTTTGCAGGTCTTGCAAATAATAGAATCGAGGAATAACAGTTTTAGCTTATGAACATAAAAAAGGTTCATTTAAGGCCTGTCTTCAGGAGTTGTGTCAACATGTTTGAAGTAAAAATAACCATATAATGATTTGAAATTACTTCTATGCAGAAAAACAGCATACAGATACTTGTTTATTTACTTACGTTTCTGAATGAAAATTATTTGTTTTCTGATTTTTTTTTTTAGTGTTTGGAGTTGTCATTTGAACATGCTAAGAGATGTCCTGGCTAAGAGATAACAATTAAAACATAATGTATTATGGAAAGCTGCAGTATAACTTGAACTTCTTCCAGAACAAGGTCTATTTTAGCAATTTAAAAGTGACTATTTCTTGTTCCGAAAAATTACAAATCTATCTTCTGTTGTACAGAGTAAAAAAACTAACATTGGATTTTAAGAGCTATTTATAATAGACAAACTCTTTAAAGTCATTTTTATATTGCTGCTTTCAGTACAGACATTACTAATTCATGTAATGGCCAAGCTCATAGTCATTGTTATCTTACAGAGCAAAATGGCTCTTGTACCCCTTCGAACTTTGTGCTTTTATCAGAAAACTGCGTTACTGAAAAAGAGACTCTTAATTCTCATTATCAGTTAAAACAAACAGGCATCATGATTGGATTCAACAGCAATCCTTCAGTGATGAGCAGGTAAACATTTTTATTAGAACTGTGTTCCATCTGTTTAATGTTCAGCTTTATCTAGCAGCAGTTGGTAGTAAAACTGTTTAGATTCTTACTGAGTTTTTACTGGCATAGAAAAAAAGAAGTAGAATATCTTGAGATCTTTAGACAGATAACTATGACAGAAGGCCCAGGAGCCCATCATACTATAAAATATCAATTATCTCAATCCTGGTGATACATGGCCAAAACTCCTAAATTAATATTTTTCTTTAATCTCTCAAATTGGAGGAAGAACTTTTTAATTCCCAGGGAATTAAAATATTTACAGAACACTTTAGATGGTGATAGTTTTCCTGATTTTTTTTTTGTATAATTGTATAAATTTTTGCCTTTGTTCATTCTGGTGCAGTCATGCTCGTTCTTGGTGCTGTCATCTAAGGTAGCCAGATATTAAAAAAATAAAATCAAACAAGCCCAAAACAAAACAAACAAACAAACAAACTAACAAACAAAAAAAAACAACAAAAAAATAAAAAGGCTTCATAGGTTTCAACTAATCTTGTGCAGTAATACTAAAAAATTCAAAATCAATTTTAGTTTAGAAGTCAGCATGATTATTTAAAAAGACTACTGTCCTCTTGTAGAATAGACCTAGTAATAATAATATGGACTGACTAAAAAGCTGCATATAACCATGTATTTTCTTGCATAGAACTGAGTTGGACAAGTATTGTACCACCAGAACGGCTTCATTGCAAGAAATACCAAAGTGTTCAATGATATATAGGCAGTAATAAGTATTTTTGCAAGAGGTAATACTTTTTGATTAAGTAAGAAAATAAGTTGCCTGATTTCTGATTCTGTGACTTCAGATAATTTCAGTGTACCCTGAGTTAGATTGTGAGGTAATTGTTCTAAAGGTAATATTAATAAAAGACCTCCTTTAAAAATAACACTGTAAAAATAAGATTGAGCATGTCAGAGGGTTCACCTCCTGACATACTTTTGTGGCAGCTGTGGCCAAAATTAATGAAAATGTTGTGTCTCTCAAGAAATATATGCTTGCTTAAAATTTAACATAAAAGTTAATAAGGTAAAAATTACTGAAAGCCTTGTTAAGCATAATATTCCTGTTCTGACTTATCACGTGTATTCACAACTGAGTTCCATGTGACCGGCACATGGTTATAGTTACCATATATTTTCTTTATTTATTTTAGAGAAAATAAGTGGTGAAAAAAGCATCACTATCTTTCCATCTTTTGAGAACTATTAAAGCTACCCTAATGTCCTGTGTACAATCCCTTTAAGGCTGGGCTGTTTGTTGTTTCTTGACCACTGGATAAAGAATAACTTCCACGATGATAGTTCTGTCTTTGTTACAGGTGCATCTTTGCTTAATTCAGTCTTTTTCCAGAAAGTGTGCACTTGAGTAGGTGATACAATCTTGTTTTATGTGGATCTTCAAACTAGTGCTTCCAGAGAAACTGGTTTAATCAGTAAAGATAACAGCTATTAAATATGTAGTGTAATTGTTACAAATTATACAATTTCCATCTATAGGGAAGAGTTAATATTAAATATTGTTGTTCTAATAATTAGTGCAGATAGTAGCCAAGCATTAGTCCATTTGATTAGTTTTTATCCCTCTTCCCAGATGCTTGATGAAAACATTATCTTCTGGTTGTTTTAGTGCAGCAGTACAACAGGTTGTACGTTTCTGATGAAAAATACAGCACTACTCTTTCAGAAAATTTAGCTATCTGTCAATTTACTATCGGAAGAGAATTCACTTTAAAAAAAATACGTTTAAAATAATACTATATTTCTTGAGGTGCCTTCAGTTTGCATATAGAACATTTGTGTGCATATTCGAGAACCCCCCAAATCTCACTAAGTGTTCTGAAATCTGTAATGAAGATATCACAATTTCACTGACAACCTTATTTCAAAATGGAAGAGAAAGATACAAGTGCTGAGATGGGGCCATGCAGTTTGTTTGGTTCCTGCTTATTGTTGCTCTTTGTATTCAGATTTAATACCGCTGCTGTTCAGATACCCTGGATTTTACTATATTAAAGATAAAGGCTGTGCTAGAGGATCAATATTTACTAAAATTCGAACTATTGATAAAACTATCTGTGGCATTTTGTCAAATATCATATGAAATTTTCAATAAAAAGACATTTTGCTAATTTTTTTTCTTGGCACAGCTTTTGTTAAATATTTTAAAGTAATACTTGAACAGGCTGTAATGTCTAACTTAAATGCTAATGATGACATTGTTTGGGCAGATCAAAATAATATTCAACAAACACATTTTGAATTTGGATGGTGGCTTAAATTTTATCAATTGCTACAAAATGGTGCAATGATGAAATCACATAGTCTTTCTAATTGACAGATCAATGATACACAAGTTCTACTGACATCTCTGACAAGATGTTGCATGCTGACAATAGGTTGAATCAAATTGTGGCCTTTGTTGCTTTCTGAGCTGCACTGAAACTGCAAATGAATCTTTTTATATAAAAGAAGAGGGGCTGCAGGTAATAAGAAAACCAAGGACTTTTTCTATGATTTTTTTTTTTTCTGCTTGTGTGAGCTTGAGTAGAAATCTCTAAATTGTCAAACAAAAACCAACCAACCAAACAAACAAAAAGGCTGTGTTGTGTTGGTCCAGAATTCTAATTTTAAGGAGGAGCATAGAATTGGAAAACCATCTACACATACTTTTCTGGTATCCTGAGAGTCTTTCAGCTATTTTTGACCAGGACTTCCTGAGCCAAAGATACTACTTCTTATTTTAGTAGCCTTTGACAGAATTTCCCTTCTTGAATTTTCTACTATATCAATTTCTGTTAAGATTAGTTAAGGTTTGATTATCCTCTTTCTTCCTATCACATTTTTAATAAAATTAGGGAGAGCAGAACATGAATGTTGTCATGAGAATACTTATGCAGATAAAAGAGGGATTTGATTTCTCTGTCTTTGCAAATTGAGATCTTATCTTCTAAGATGTGTGTTCATATATGTTTGATATTTTAATTTAAATATGTACAGGAGAATAACAGATACATTATCTTGTTTAGAAGTTTCTCTCATGGGCATTTACGAATAAGGAGAAAAAGAAAGGGATTTTTATGAGAACCCATGATATAAACATATTTCTATAAACTGGCTAGAGTTACAGCTCTGTAAATTAGTTGTATCAATTTCTGCTAACTAAGAAGAATAATTGAGCTGGGATCTTAAAACTGTTTTTGAATTATCTTGCTGTTTAGACTTCAAATTAGAAAATTTTATGAAGAAGGAAAAAGTTGCTTCATCTGCAGAAATCTGAGTCAGAGCACAGCTACATTATGCAAATCTTAACAGTAAAAATAGCTTTCAGTGCAGGTCTTGTTTTCATTAGCAACGGGGTAAAATGGATAGTAGGTTCTCTAATCACCACATTTCTAGTGCGGTTTAGAAGGTTAAAGATAAAATATCCACAGCAGAAAATGCCTTTCTGTCTTATATTGAAATATAATATAAAAGTTTAAGGCAAAAAGGACCATTTGTTCATATATGTGTGTGTGTGTGTGTGTGTGTTTGTATGCATATATATTTAATCGGGTTCATAGGACTAGGACAAGGAGTAATGGTTTCAGCCTAAGAGGGGAGAGTCAGACTTCACAAATGGAAGAAGTTTTTTACAGTGAGGGTGGTGAACCACTGGCACAGGTTGCCCAGAGGGGTGATAAATGCCCCATTCCTGGAAACATGCAAGGTTAGGTTGGACAGGGTTCTGAGCAACATAATTAAGTTGTAGGTGTCCCTGCTCATTGTAGAGGGGTTAGACTAGGTGACCTTTAAATGTTCCTTCCAATCCAAATCATTCTGTGATTCTATGGTAGCTGTGCAATGGTAGATCATTAAACCTTGCCCACCTATCCATGAATTAATTAAAAATTTATTTCAGCTTAAGTCATTAGGACAGGTAATACTGAATGCCAGAGGGGAAAAACAGACAGGAATAACGTGCCTAATATGAAACACCTTAATATTGCAGAGGAGATGTAAGTTTATAGGTCTAAGTCATCCTAGTAGCTAGCTAAAGGAGTTGAGGTCCCATTCTCTTTCCCTATCCAACCAGCTCCTCTGATAAGATGCAAGAAACATTTTCTTCCCAAAACCAGCTCAGGTAATCCATCTCATTACAAGTGCAAGAACGAGACTCAACAGCCAGTGCAACTGAGGAAAAAAAAAATTAAAAAAAATGTTCTCTTTAGCTACTTAAAGAAATGATGTGTCTGTCCTGCCCCGAGCATGCCGTGAGGGAATTTGATTATCACTCTCTCTAGAAACAATTTGTATTTTTGACTTGTGGTCTGAAAATCTGCAGTAACTAATTCTCAGGTTGGTACAGACTTTCTCAGTCCTTGCTCATCTAACTGGTCTTTAATTAATTAGAGTGGACTCAAAAGGCAGCTATTGGCATGGTAGTCCACTAGTGAAAAAGCAAAGATACTTTTAATCAGTAATTTGATGGACTTGACTTGCAAATCAGTTATTAGTTCATTCAAATGGAGCTTTACTTTGTATCACTTATAAAATGTGTTTACTTCTGGAAAACTGGCAGCCTGACACTTCAATAATTACAACCTACAGAGCTTACTTCATATACCAGTGCTGTGAACATTGTATTCTGATAGGAGTGTTACTGCTAGGCTGCTCCACTACTTTGTATTTGCTGAAGCAAGTGGGAGGATGTACTTAGCGATATATTTTGAAAAGGAAAAATTTAGACCAAGGTGAAAAATCATGGATTTTGATTCCAGTTACCAGAAAAATTAAGTTTGTCATGTACACCTCAATACCTGGTCATTGTTACAGAGACATTCATAAACAGAGTGATTGCTTAAAAAAACCTCACACAAATGAATATATTTGGAATTTAGCATATATCTCTCAAACAGTGTTATTGGTTGCTGGATGGATGATTGTAGGAGTCTCCATTGCAGAGGTCATTGCTAGGGTGTCTCCACCTGCACTGGAAACTGTTCTGCTGAATTTCTATAACCTGGGTGGCCCGTGGTCCTACATGACCGCTTTATTATTTATGCTCTTCATTGCTATTAATTGTCTTAAACTTCATACAAAATATCTCCGTGTACAAAAGACTCATGCGACTGTTTTTGCATCTGCAGGAATGGTTTTTCTTGACTATGTACAGTTTGACCAGTTTTGCAGCAGGGCATGCCTGGGGAAAATCTGAAATAACCAGATCCCCCACGTGGTGTGTTAATGTACACATTGGAACCTCCAAATTAGTTTATGCATATCAGGAGCTGCTTTTAGAAATGCGTGGAATTCCCACGTGGAGACTTCTCTGCTAATTACTCATATATTGCTGTCAAGGAGGCCAGGAGCAGAGTCAGTCACCTTGGCTGTGCTTATATGATGTTTCAAATCAGTTGAATGTCTTACCTAGCTGGGGGTTCCTGGACCACTAGGGAATTTCTGACTCAAGTGCATGGGTGTGCAGACAGGAAACAGTCCTGGAAACCAGCTATGTAAATAGGACAAACTTGAATTTTATATTAGTAATTTCAATTTCAGAGTACTTGCCACATTGTAAAATACATACTCAAACCTGCAAATCACATAGATTTAAATCAGTGGCTTGGGTAGAAATGACTGGAATATAGGCTTAATGTTATAATTTTTCTGAAAACCTTGTTACACACCAGACATGCAGTATAGAGAGGAGCTGCATTTCTGCTCATGTAAATAGACTTGTCAGGATTTTGTCCCCAGAGATTTTGGAAGTGGAATAGAGATGCAATAAAGACTACTGGTTGCTCTCACACTAATATTTCATGGATCCTGATTTATAATCCTGTCAACTACCCCAATTTATCTCTAGTGATTTACATCACTCAAAAAATCACTGTTAAATGTATTAACAAAAGATATTGTAAAGGTGAGACATAACAAAGTTTGATGGCAAAGGTTCACTCTATTACTTATTACACAGAAGAAACATACAAAGGAAAAATAAGTTACAATCAAGCTACACTCATTTACACAGAGACTGGTGACAGAAAAGGGTAAAGAAGACCCTCCCACTGAGTCATAAAGGTCAGAGAGGACTCCTTGCCTGTTACACTTCTGTACTGGTTTTGGCTGGAATAGAGTAAATTTTCTTCATAGTGGTTAGTATGGGACTGTGGTTTTGTGCTGACTACAGGTGTGATAATATAGAGATATTTTTGTTTTTGCTGAGCAGGGCTTACACAGAGACAAGGCCTTTTCTGCTTCTCACAATGACACATTGGCAAGGAGGCTGGGGGTGCATGGGAAGTTGGGAAGACACACAGCTGGGACAGATTGCTCCAGCTGACCAAAGGGATATTCCACAGTATATGACATCACACTCAGTATATGAAGTGGGGGGAAGAAGGAAGAAGAGTCGGGATGTTTGAAGTGAGGGTGTTTGTCTTCCCAAGTAACCATCATATGACAAGGGGCCGGCTCTCCTGGGAACAGCTGAACACCTGCCTGCACATGGAAAACAATGAAATAATTCCATGTTTTGCTAGAGTGTGTGGCTTTTGTTTTATCTATTAAACTGTCTATGTCAACCCATGAGTTTTGTAGCTTATACCCTTCCAATTCTGTACCTGATCTCACTAGTGGGGGAGTGAGTGAGTGAGTGACTGTGTGAGGCTGAGCTGCTGATTGGGGTTAAACCATGACAACTTCTGATGAAGCTTACATAAGGCTACGTCCAATCATAGTCTCAGACTCTGACAATGGTTTATGTCTATATGGAATTATCTATATCAAGTTTATAATAACTAATATTGAGTATCAATTTCATTAGTATTAATTCATCATGCTATCAGTCACTTTTTAAGGTTCTGTTGCAACTAAGGGCTCTCTCCACCTTGGGTAAAGAAGGTTTACTTAGTCTCAGGTAAGGAATCTCAGACCTTGAGAGGCATCCCTGCTCAGGGGCAGAGCCACCTGGCATGCAGTCCAATTTCAATTCAGTGACAACTCAAACTGGACTCATCCAAAGATCAGTCCTTGGCTCCTCTGCCTTGAGGACCAGCCTTAAGGGGAGTTTCAGCTCAAGGGTTGATCATCACCATGCAGCCATGCTGCTTAGCAGGGAGAGCTCAAAGGCAGCTCACTTAGGCTGTCATATTTATGATATAAAGTGCTTGGCTTCTAGTCAAGTTGCATACAGTGGAGAGGTATGCATGAGACTCCTCGTGCCCACAACTTTCTAAGTTCCTTGATAAAATGAGTCTTGGAAAAACCACCTGCTAGTTCATGTGCTAGTCACATGGTTGATGTTCCAAGCCAAGATGATGTGTCACATCATCCTCTTGCAGAGAAGAGTATGGGTTTTGATGTTCACATATATTTAAAAAAAAAAAAAAAAAAAAAAAAAAAAAAAGGCAAAAAAAAGCAGCTGATTGAACTTAGAACACCACTTTTCCATATTTACAGTACTAGTTAATAGTATTTTGTGTTCTTGTACCTCTAACTGAGGGTCATTCATTGAGCAATGTTGAGTCTTTTATGTCTGGTCTAACTTATCATGGACTGTATTCTTCATAAAGTTCTTGTACTTCCAAGGACAATTCCAGTTGATTTGTTGGACAGAAGAGCCAAAGGTGATCTCATTCCTCTTTCAGACATAAAATATTTTATGTCTTAACTATTGCATATTCTTCTGTATCATCACCAGAAGTTTTTATGTTTATTTACTGGATGGGAAGAACTAGGATTTTACAAATTTTCTTTAGCCATTGTAGAGACTGACCAAATGCTTGTGAAGTAGACCAAACCCCCTGCCAGACAGGCCCCTGCCTTCTTCACTGACATAATTTTATTGAGGCATCTCACTAATGGGAAAAAACTCAAACTGATATGAAAAAGAAAAAGTTATCCTGCAGACAGTATGAACTATATACGGAAGAGTAACATGTAGAGTATAAATAATTTCTCACTTAGTTTGCAGGTAATATACTTATTTACGTATGAATAAAAAGAACACTTTTCTGTACCATTTTTTAATAAACTCTGTCATAAGTGTGCATATTGATCTGTAGTAGTATAACCCCTATAACATAGCTAGTGCTACAACTAAAATTAATGGACAACTAATCAGTTTCTGTTTGTCTTCATAACATGTTGTGGTGGGTTGACCTTGGCTGGCTGCCAGATAGGTGCTCACCAAGCTGCTCTATCATTTCCCTCCTCATTAGGACAGGGCAGTGAGAGAATAAGATAACTTTCCTAGCTACCAGTACAAAGCACAGCACTAGGAGGGCTGCTATGGGGAAAATCAACTCCATTCCAGCCACACCTAATACAGATGTTAATGGCCTGATTATTATTTAACAGCTGCATCCATTACATTAAACAATATACTGATATTCTTCATGAACATGACTTTTCTGGTTTTTTTAAATCTGAGCAACTTTAATGGCCTAGTTTTAAGAATAAGGATAATTTGATAGAAGACTTTATGCTTTAACAGTAAATATATGGAGTGAGGTTTCTGGTAGAAAAACTTGCAGAATGAAAATCCCATGTAAATTTTTCATTAGCACTCTGCCATTTAATCTCTCTCAAAAGTTTACAGACAGTGTAAAGCTTACAAACATGATTTGAGAATATTCTTCTTAATGTCAGTGACATTTTCAGGAAAAAGTAGGCTGAAGTTGGAAGTACTTACTAACATAAGGCTGAGGAGTACAGTGATTAGCAGGCTATCTTAGAATTTATGGAAAATGTATTGGTTTTTCCACATGGTTTGTCAGGGGCTTAGTGTTCCTCTTAAAATCAGAACGGAATGATGCAGGGACTGGAATTCATTGAGGTACAGAAATAGGAACCAAATAAGTATCTCAGATCAGGATTAATAACATTACTGTTATGTGATAACTCTCTTCTTTTTCTCCCTTTTCTACTTCTCTTTTCTTGCAAAGAAGCAGACAGTCCCTTCTCCCCAAACCAGCAACAATCTGCATTTTAATTTGAACTCACAATAGGACACAGATAATGTTTAAGTTCAGTCGTAATCCATATGGAGCTGTCTCTGGTGTGTAGCTTTTTTGGTAATGACATCAAAATAATTATTATATAGAGACCTTTAAAGAAGATATATATATATATATATATATATAAATCCTATCAATTTATCTATATTTAACAGTTTGAGTACTCTCAGGCTAAATATTCTCTGTCCTATTATATTAAACACAAGATAATTACTGTTTGATGTATTGAGACAGTGGAAGAATGTGTGGGATTAACTTCAGTAAGTGTGTTTTATTTCTGTATGGTTGGTTGTTTTTTATAATTATTTATAATAAATTTGCATCATGCCTGAGAATTGCAAACATTCTTTAGTTACATTATGGAATGTGTAGGTGTATGCATAATTCAGATGGGCTAAAACACTAAGCATTGCCCAAATTGCTTGTGAAATATGACAGGAAAGATGTCTTAGGGGAAATGTAGGCACTCACATGAAAGGTTAATTTTGCATGCTTACTGAAATTGCATTCAGAATCTTTGGGTTCACTTGCAGTGCACACATTATACAACTCAATTCTAAGTGATAAAAATGTTGGTTGCTTTTTTACACTTCATAAACACATGCACTTGCAATACCTTTGTTACAGAATTATTGTAAGGATTACCTGGATAGTTGCTGTTGTTGCTAAGGCTTTACAAAATGTTGCACTTTAATTCCTTTTATAATTTTAAGATGCTTAAAACATTCTAAAACTTCTAGGTTTGGCAGGGTAATAAAAAGATATATTAAAATATTTTCTTGTTTTGCAGTTTTAAATAAAATATACCTACTTTGATGAAATTAAAAAAAAAAAAAGCTTTCCTTTCTTTTTTTTTTCTTTCCCAAGTGCAATGCAATTCTAGCCTTCCTTTTTAAAGTGAGCTTTCTCCATTATTTTATTTAACTTTATTGATTTTTTCCTTATTTTTATTTTTCTTTATTTTTTAAGTCTAGAGAAATTTCAGCTTTTTTTATAATCTTCAGAAGATAGGAACAGTTGTACCACTCACGTTTTCAAATTCTCTTTTCTACTTTTTGGGAGATGATGCTTTCTTTAATAGGGCTAGAAACTTCATAAAGATTAGCTTCTGTGTATATGCACCATTTCTTTTCACTAGACTGAGTTCATAGTCATAAAATCTGCTGCACTGTGTATCCATGAACAGATGAATTCCATTGTTGTTGTCACAGTCAATAGGTATCTTATCCTAATGATAGAGTAATTTCATTGTTAATTCTCTATTTTTCCTGGGACAATGAAATTTGAGAGCAATTTAATAACTTGGAGGCCTTTTTTTCATAAAACTTTTCATATAAGTAAGAGTTTGAGACTATGCCTCTGAACAGATTAAAGATGTCAAAAGAGACTTGTTATGATTATGATAAAGTATCTAGGTAATAAATGCCTATTAACAGGAAAAAAATGTTTTGAGTTGCAGAATTGATTTCTTCTTTGTAAAATGCAAAAAAGTTGTCATAACAGGAGAACTTCTTACTTAAGTATTCAAATTCTAAATTAATTAGTGAACTTTCAAATGTGAATACAAGATGCACATTTAACTTGTTGCTTTACTGTATATTTTAGTTTATTTTTTGTGCATGACTGAGTTCTAAAGTTTATTTGATAAAAATAGAATTCTATCTAAGTAATATCTTTGGTCAGGTAGATATTGTTTGTGTTGGGGTTTTACTACGTTGCCAACATCTAGCTTGAGAGTAGTTAAATCATTGAATGTGCTAAAATATAAGAAATTACATTAAATGCAGGTTTTAATGCAATTGATGTTGTAATGTTGATTAAAAAAATTAATAAGCAGATGTGCATTAAAAATGTCACCAGTATACCTGTTTTCTTTTGTTAAAAAACATACTTGGTAGGCAGGAATGGCCATCTCCTAAAGGGCATTTGCACACAGATTTTTATCTCATGCCTTCAAAAACTTACAGTTCAGGGCTGTAAGTTGTAGTTTTTCTGGGATAGTGATGACGTTCATAATTAATGTCTATAGATAATTAATGTAATGATAATAATCTCAATAATAAAATGAAAAAAATACAAAGAAAATGTTTTTAAATAGCTCAATTTTTACAGTAGCTGAAACTATAACAATGGAAGGTAGGTATCATAGTTTTTCTGTTGTGAACTGATGCATTTTCCTGCTGTAACAATGAAATTAACTGCATTTAATGACGAGCCGCTGACCGATGATGACCTTCCACACACAACATCACACCGCAGAGGTTGAGGGTGAAGGCACAAAAGGTGTTTATTCAGCTGGGCTTGGGTTTTTATGGGGTCCCGAGAGAAGGTTCTGGAACTGGGACGCGACTGGATAGGAACGGGGGCGGAGTGTGTAACCAGGCAACGGAACAACCAATCGGGGACGACTTGGCAAAGGCGGGAATGTGAACCAATAGGGAAGCAGGTTCAGGGCAAAGGCGGGAAACTGTGAGGGGGAAGAAGCCAACATGGAGGGAACCAGGGATAAAACAACACGGGATCTGCCAAGTTGGGGATCAACCTGAGGGGTGCACATAGGGAAATAACCATAGGGAGAACCATAAACGGAGTGGGAAGGGGGTGCGGGTTAAGCTTCTACGATCGATCGTGTTCCCATGAAATGATCTTTCTACGAGCAATCATATACCGGATCAAAGTGCGTCCATGAGCAACTAAGTTCTTTCTTTAGACGTCTGCCGTAAACGTTCGGAGCTCCACAGTCCCTGTTCTGTCCTCAATCTCTCCGTCCTCGTAAGTCCACTTTTGAAAGTTCTTTTTCCATGCCTCATAGCTGTCTTGTTCTCCCACATTTTAAAACACAAAGTCCTCTGTCATTTCTTGTTCTTTCCCAGTGTGTGAGGAAATTTCCTGGTGTGTGAAGAAATATTGCGTTTCCCTCATGTAAAAATCAAGCTCATTTGATCTATTCCTAAATGTCTACTAATATATGTAATCAGGAAATAAAGTGTTTTTTTCTGATTTGGACTAAACTGGTAAAGTAAATACACCTGTATTGGACCAGAACTAAAGAATTATTCCAAGCATGGGAGCTGGTGAAGCTTGGGAAAGAGACTGTCTGGACTATGGGTGCTTTGTTTTGCTTTGAGGAGAGCATATCTGTGTAAGAACCACCAGGGCCACAAATGTTTGGTTTATGAAAAACTGATGTGAAGCAATTTTGAAGAAGGGAAAGGAAGAGTAATATATTTTTCAAACAAAAATCTATCTGTACTTTGTTTACATAGGTCTGTCAGAAAGCATTAAGTTGAATCAGTGTCTTTTATCTAAGAAGAGATTTGAGATTTCTTGATAGAATGATCAAAAGTATCTATGTGGATAAAAGATTTTTCATTCTTTAGATTCTCCTTTAGAGAAAGGAGAATGGAGGATTACAGTAATTTTAAGCAGAGACTATGAAGTGTAGGCAAGAGATACAGCAGGGGTGGATTTTCAATTATTTCTATATTTTTTTAAAATAATAGATTAAGCATAGGAATAACTTTTTCAGTGCTGAGTAGAGTCATCTTTGCAACTTTCTCAAAGACACTACAGCTGAAGAGAACATCGGGGTGGTGGGCTAACATGAGGGGAACTGTAGATAAAAGGTAATGATTCCTTCTGGCTTTAAAATCAGGATTTTGTACATATTTCATATAGTTGAAAAGATAAGGATATTTTCTCCCTATGACTAACTCTTTTCCTGTATTAAAAAAAACAAGATCATATCATCCTCAAAGTCTTTCTAACAGAGGCTAAACAACTGGCCAACTCCGATTAGCACATCTCACCACCATTGTCTACTAAAGCCTGTCTATATGAACATATCTATATGAGGGATTACATCAATTTCAGTAAAAGCTTGAAACAATTAAACAGCATTTTTATGCCACATTTTCTAGCAAGTAAAAAAGTTTATTAGGTTATCAGTGACCAAGCAGCCATTAAATTTCCTGTCTGAGCACATACATATTTCACAGAGCTTCTCGTTAGTTCTAGGACCCAGTTATGTACTGTCCTAGTGCCTGATCTTCTTGGGACACTCATAGGGACAAAAAAGCTTCACTGAAGTAAGCTTCTCCATTAAGCAGTCTGCTTTTTTTTTTTTTTTTTTCTCCTTGATAACACATTTTCTTGCTTTAATATTGTCCCTATTTCTGTTGTTCAACAGCATGTGTCATCCTAGCTCCTCCATATCATGTCAGTATTTCTGTCATCTTGTACTTGGTATTTCTCACAAATGTGGTAACAAATAATACTGTATTACTTGTATGGAAAACTGCACATAATAAATTCTAGTATCCTCCTATTTTTTCTATTAAAAGTTTGTAAATAAACTCATTTGCAAGTTCTCTTTCTTTTACTTTGCATTGATGCTGTTTAAGATATGAAAATACAACTGATTAACTGCTGTTTGAAATAATTTACATCTTCTATCACAGAGATTCTTTTCTGACAAAGGTATTAATTTGGGCCAGATAAATATCATCAACATGGAAGCTGTATCCTATTTGTAAAATCACAGAATCATCTGGGCAACCTTTCCCAGGGTCTTACCACCCTCACAGTGAAGAGTTCCATTCCAATTCTGTTTGCCATCTTTATCAATGACCTGGATGAGGGGATCAAGAGCAGCCTCAGCTAGTTTGCAGACAACACCAAGTTGGGCAAGAGTTTCAATCTGCTGGAGGGTTAGAAGACTCTGCAGAGGAATCTGGATTGGCTGGATTGATGGGCTGAGAACAACTGTGTGAGGTTCAACAAGACCAAGTGCTGGGTCACAACAACCCCATGCAGCGCTATGGGCTGGGAGCAGAGTGGCTGGAAAGCTGCCTGATGGAAAAGGACATAGGGAAGCTGGTCAACAGCAGGTGAACATGAGCCAGCAGTGTGTCCAGGCAGCCAAGAAGACCAGTGGCATCTTGGCCTGTATCAGAAATAGTGTGGCCAGCAGGACTAAGGCAGTGGTTGTTCCCCTGTACTCAGCACTGATGAGGCCACACCACAAATTCTGTGTTCAGTTCTGAGCTACTCACTACAAGCAAGAGACTGAGGTGTTGGAGTTTGACCAGAGAAAGGCAACAGAGCTGATGAAGGGTCTAGAGCACAATTCTTGTGAGGAATGGCTGAGGGAGCGGGAGTTGTTTAGGCTAGAGAAAAGAAGGCTCTGAGGAGATTTTGCTCCTCTCTACAATTACCTGAGAGGAGGTTGTAAACAGGTGGGGATCAGTCTCTTCTCCCAGGCAACAAGTGACAGGACAAGAGAAAATGGCCTTAAGTTATGCCAAGGGAGGTTTAGATTGACTATTAGGCTAGATGTCTTCTCTGAAAGGATGGTCAAACATTTTCACAGGCTGCCCAGGTTACTGGTTGAATCATCGTACATGGAAGTGTTCAGAAGATGTGTAGATACTGCATTTAGGTACATGGTTAAGTGGTGGACATGCCAGTGTTAGGTCAAAGGTTGGACCTAAGATCTTAGTAAGATCTTAGTGGTCTTTTCTAACCTTAATAACCTTATGATTCTAATAGTTTCTTCCTGATATCTTGTCTAAATCTATCCTCTTTCAGTTTAAAACCATTACCTCTTGTCCTTGTAAAACCATCCCACTCTAGCTTTCTTTCAAACTTTAAGTACTGAATAGCTGTTCTAAGGTCTCCCTGGAAGCTTCTCTTCTCCAGGCTGAACAAGCATATCTTCATAGGAGGAGTGCTCCTGCCCTCTGATCGTCTTTGTGAGCCTCCTCTGGATTTGCACCAACAGGTCAATGTCCTTCTTATGTTGGGGAATTGCAGATCTGGATGCAGTGCGGGGTCTCAGGAGAGAGTAGCACAGGGGCACAATCACCCACCACACTGCTGGCCACATTGCTTTTGATGCAGTTGATTTTCTGGGATTCAGCACTTGTTGCTGAGTCATGTTGAGCTTCTCATTGACCAGTCCCCAAAGTCGTTCTTCTCAGGGCTGCTTTCAATCCATTCTCTGCCCAGTCTGTATTTGTGATAAGAATTTCCCCAACACGATGCAGGACCTTGCACATGGCCTTCTTGAACTTCATGAGTTTTGCAAGGTCCCTCAGGATGGCATCTCTTTAATCCAGTGTGTCAATCACACCACAAAGTTTAGTGTAGCTGGCAAACTTTGTGAGTGCATGCTTGATACCATTGTTCGTGTCTCCAACAAAGATGTTAAACAGTGTCAGTCCCCATACCTATCCCCAAAGAATGCCACTCACCACTGGTGTCTACTTGGACATGGATCCATTGACCACAGCTCTTTGAGTGTGACCATCCAGCCAATTCCTTATCCATTGAGTGGTCCATCCATCAGATCCATGTCTCTCCAGTTTAGAGACAAGAATATTGTGTGGGACAGTGTCAAATGCTTTGCAGAAATCCAGGTGGATGACATCAGTTGCTCTTCCATCATCCACCAGTACTGTAACTCCATCATAGAAGGCCATAAAATTTGTCAGGCACAATTTGTCCTTTGTGTTATGTTGGCACAATCACCTTTTTCAGACAGACTTCAGAACTTGTGGTAATTTCTAAACAAAACCTTTACTTTTTTTGCATGTACTTTGTCTTAGAGTTGAAGCTTGAGAGTTCAATAATCAGTTAGAGTGGAAGCAGAGGATTAAGAATGTTAATATTTGCAAAGGGGCAAAATTTATGACAAATGTTAGATAAAAAGTCTGTTTAAAGGTAAGCCAGCACTGCTACACATACTTTATTAGCTTATCTGCATTCTTTGTCTTGTGAATGCAAATTTGAGCTATTCATGTTATAAAATCTGAATGAGCATTTTAACTGGTAGATTTTAGGATCATCCTATTCCTGAATCTCATGGTTATTTCACTCCTTTGTGTCCCCTACCAAGGGGATAGAGGGGAAAAACAGGGAAAAAAAGAAAATAGACCCCGTGGATTGAGATAAGAACAGTTTAATAATTGAAACAAAAGACAGTCATAACAACAATAAGAATAACACTATTACTACTACTAATAATAACAATTAAAAAAAAAAAAAAAAGAAAAAAAAAGAGAGTGATCTAGGTAAAATCAAAGAAAGACAAGTGATGCACAATACAATTGCTCACCACCCACTGACTGATGCCCAGCCTGATGCCAACCCACAATTGGCTCTCCCTTTCAGGTAACTCTCCCTAGTTTATATGCTGGGATGGAATATCTCTTTGACCAGTGTGGGCCAGCTGTACCAGCTGTGCTCCTGCCTAGTTTTTTGTGCAGCTGCTTACTGGCAGAGCATGAAGCTTTACCCTTGACATAGAGTAAGCACTTATCAGCAACCATAACATCAGTGTGTTATCAACATTATTCTCATACTAAATCCAAAACACAACATTGTACCAGCTACTGAGAAGAAAATGAACTGTATGCCAGCTGAGATCAGGCCACTGAAGTATTGAACCATGTGTTCTATCCATCTATCCATATTTGCGCTTCCTTTTCTGTGATATCATAAAACTAATTGGTCACTGCAGTCGTTTCCACTGTTATCCTTTATGTAATGTCTATCCATGTCCAGAAAGCCTGCTCTGCTCCAGCTTTGCTCAAATTGTCTCCTAAGGGAATTTTCTCTTCCTCTGCTCCATCTAACTGGCATGAAAGCATGGCCATGGTTCCCACTACTCTTGAAGAAAATGGGAGAATCCCAGTGCTTCCATTTCAGATTTTCCTGGTTTGGCGTTTCATTGCAATATTCTATGTGCTTCTGATTCCATTTTCTCCAGTTTTATATTAGCATACTGCTGTTCAGTTGGGATGAAACAATATTTAAAACTTCATGGTATTTGTTTAGTAAGTATGAAGGCAAAAAATGAATTATTTTGACTGAAAGGTCACATTTTACCTCCCTGTTGAAAGACAGTATTTTGGAAGTCAGACAAACATAAAGTTACTGATTATGTCTTTCTCTTGCTGTTTCATAAAGTTGTGTATTAACATAGTTTGTGAGTGGCTGCTTATGCATATCCAGAGATGGCGCCTTTGTTTTTTTCACCATGCCTCCATGGACTGCTGGAGGTAAGGATTTTTGGGGTTACTGAAAACAAAAGCTTAGGAAGAGAGGATAGGATTCACAACGTAAATGTATTTACAGGGGAGTAATTTTTTTCCAAGAGTTTAAGAATAATTTCTTGAAGACTTTAGGTTTGCTTTTTCTGTCCTGATAGGTTGTTCTACAGAGAAGATTCTCCTACTCTTCTCTTTTATATTTCCATAGTTTAGGCTTGTATAATTCCTAGGTCTTATTTTGCTTTTTGAGTTAAATCACAATTGAAGTGTTTCTTGTGCTCACTTTTAGGTCAAAATTTTGTAAACCAGAAGCTGACAAAGCAGATTGTAGAAAGTGGCCTGAGCAGACAGGATGTAGGCAATAGCAGAACGCTGATGAAATTAGTTTTTCTCTTTGTCTTCAATTTTAGGTGCAATAAGCTTGAAAATGTAAGTGAATTAAGGAAACAGTAGTCATATTTTTTATACAAGAACAGTGTTTGCTATTCAAATGGATATGAAGGAAGCAATTTTTGTAAAATTATGTGATTGCTTAAACTACTTTTAATGTTCATTAACAGCAATTAACATCTTAAGAAACTTTTATATTTTTCATATTGAAAAAAATTATAGACAGAAAAGTTAATAATCACAGAAACACAGGTTAATTTTGATTAAAGAAAACACCTAGTTATTCTCAAAACATTTCTTGAAAGGAAGATTGATGCAGAAGTGTTTTGCTATGATTTGTTTAGATATGTATGCGCAATATTTTCCAAAAAGTAAATTCAAGAAACTCCCAAAACTTCTTTAAATACTCTTCTACTGATAACTCTGGTTGTTGTGTCCTTAAGAGACTTCACTTTCCTATAACTTCCTGAAAACTTTGGAAAAAAAGTCTGCAGAACATCTTCATACAATAGAGGGCATTGCAAATCTCCCAACCAGCCTGAACCTTAGGAAAGGCAATCTGAGTTCTGGGCTCTTGGGATGGACTTCCATCCTTTCTTGTTTGAAAAGTAAGGGCAAGTGCCAACCAGTACCTTGTCATCCACTTACTGACAGCTTAGGGAGAGGAATAGGAGAATTCTCTGGCTTGCCCATATAAACTCCTCCAGCATGTTCAACTCCACAAGAGAAGAAAGGGTCAGGCAATTTGAACTAGGAATCTGAGAAAAAAATGAGAATACATGCTGCATTAATGTCGAATTAAGGAAATTAAGGCATAAAATCATATAGCTTCCGAAATATAAACACTTCTTACATTCTTACTGGTGTTGCTAAGCTAGTGAGTAAGCCTTAAAAATTTACTTTTTCCGCATGTATTTAGGTGGTTGGAGTATTCTATGTTTGTTAACTAGGTCCTGCTTCTTTAGTTACTTCACTAACTTCCTAAAATCCAAATTTAATTTAAAATTAATTTTAAAATGTTGTTGTTGTTTGGGGGTTTTTCTGAATATATTTTTGTCTTTCCTGGCTTTTTATGTTAGTGCTTTTACTGTTTTTGATGTTGTTAACTTGAGCTTTGTCAGGGGACAGACAAAATGTTTCCTGGACAGATAAGTTTCTTGACTTCTTATAAGTGTATCATGAACATACAGTGGTTATGCAAACATGTTTAAAAACCCTCTTTGGAAATTCTGCTTTGGAAGAAAATCATAGTAAAAAAAAGGTTTAAGATCTTTAAAAGAGGAGCATGTTTTGGGCATTGCTATTCTGTGACAAGGCAAAGTATATTATGTGTTGTTGATCTTTGTTTGCAAGGGGTTTTTTTCTATCCCCAAAAGCAGATACACTATTTTAATGACAGTGTTTAATACCTGCTGTTAGTTGCTATATTTGCAGATATAATTACATGGTGTGGAATTAGTACTGAAGTGTGTTTACAATGGCAACCTTCTCATTGTTTTGAATAGTGATAATTTATAATGAAAGATTTCTACACAGTGTCTGTTGATACCACTAAGATACCTCTAAGATCTTTCTATTCTTGAGAGTTATTTCGCAATCCCTCAAAACACAGTTTTGGGCGGGACATAATGAATGTTACCATGTGAAACTCCACCAAGGAAAAGAATTTATGAAAGGGGATATATGCCATCAGCTGGCTGGGAGCCACTCTAGGAACTCTCTTGGGCTCTTAATACCAAAACCAGGATCAGCCAGGGATTATTTCTTATAATTTTCCTATGTTTTATCAATGCTGAAGCAGCTGTCATGTTTTAAGCATAAAATAATCTTGCAACAAATCAAAGAAGCTTCATAAACATGCTATCTTCTCCTATCCAGTGAACTGAAGGTTAACAGTCCTATGGAAACTCTCTCAAATTACTGAAAATTTTTGAGTTTGTAATTTATTTCTAATAAGAACATCATCACTGCATTTCTTTTCCCAAGAAATCATTTGTGGCTATGGAACTGTGAAATTTTCTCCTGCTCTATGATCCCAAATATTTATTTCTTCTGTGTTAAAACTGTGTTTGCATTCTGAAGAAAGAGTCAGGAGTTTGTGAGTTGGTGAGGGTATGGTTGGACATGACACCAAAGGCAGCATGCTCATCTGGCCACCTAGGAGAAAGGAAATAGCCATCAGAAATCACCTGCTTCTTCAACACATAGATAGCTTTTCCATTCTCTTAAGTATGTTTATCTTGCTTCTTAGGAGATTTAATAAACACTGCAGTGCTTATAATTTCAAAGCTACTTTTCTTCAAGGCTTCCTGAATTTGTGTAACTTGGCTTTCTGATCACTGCTTATTTGACTTCCCTCTGAGTGACTGATGTTCAGAGAAACAGTTTGTACTTCTACAGTTCAAGACGTGTTAAATACTCAGTGCTTTGTAGAATGATTGTGCTTGTTTTGTGAGAAACACAAGATGCTCCTGCCAGCTGACTGAGGACAACAGCATCAGCAGGTTGCCCTTTCAGCCAAACCTAGGTGTTCAGTCACAGCTGACCACAACTGAAAAACAGGGATATCTTGAGGAAAACTGAGTCAAATTATTTTAGCCATGTAAATCTTGGTCTTGTCCAATTCTTTGGAATTGAGCCTGGGGAATTTTTTTCTCCAGATGTACTTTGAAGCCACAGAAGCATAATGACATTGGACTCCTGTGAATTAGTGGGCTTTCTGCCTGAAGGTTAACTCTATGGATTCAACCCTTCCAGAAGCTAAGGGAAGATTTCACAAGCCACCTGGGTCTGGAGGTGTTGTCAGACCAACCTCCTCGAGGGATGTAGTAACACAGACTAAACTTCGATTCCTACCCTTCTTGCTGTGGGAACTCAACCAAACCAACTCTATGAGCCTCAATTTTACCATCTATTTGGCTCCTTATAAGCAAATAACCTACCTACATTTAATCAGTTCTGTGAGAATACTTTAGCTAATGTTTATACAGGTTTTGGAAGTATGAAATGTTCTCTAAATACACTTCCTAAGGGCATGTATTATCTAAATAGTATATTCATTATTACAAGCATCTTAATTGCTCATTATGAGCTGTTTTCTGGCTATTTTGATCTCTTAACTCTTTTTGTGGATTTCAGACAGATAAATGATTTGCTGATGGTGTATATATTTATATTGTTTACCACATGAGCTTCTTAAAATATCTGGGCACAACTAAAAATTAGGATAGGATTGTTCTATATTTTTTAGTTTATTTCATTTAGTCCATTCCAAAACCAGATCATCCTATTGGAATTGAGTTTCTAAAGAATTAGTTTGTTGTTAGGCAAAATCCAATGATCTTTAAATCACACATACAGTGCTATCATATCAGTGATCATGAATCAAAATTCAGTACAAAAATATTTGTTCTCGAAACAGAATCGATGCAGAAAGGATGCCCCTCATAAAACACAGTTATATTCTAGAAATGCAAAAATTTTAAATGATCACAGAATCATAAAGGTTTGAAGAGACATTCAAGTTCATCTAGTCCAACTGTAAATCCAGCACCACCCTAATCACCCCTAAAACATATCCCAAAGTACCATATCCAGATGCCTCTTAAAGACTTCCAGAGATGGTGAATCCACCACCTCCCCGGGCAACTTATTCCAATGCCTGACCAGTCTGGCAGTGAAAATAATTTTTCTAGTATCTAGTCTGAGCCTCCTCTAATGCAATTTAAGGCCATCTCCTCTCATCATTTTACTTGAGACCTGGGAGGAGAGACTGACTGCAACCTGTGTACAACCTCCTTTCAGGTAGTTGTAGAGAGTGATGAGATCCCCCCTCAAACCTCCTTCAGGATAAAGAATTCCAGTTATCTCATTCATTCTTCACAGGATGTTTTCTAGACCCTTTACCAGCTTTGTTGCCCTTCTCTGGACACTCTTCAGCACCTCCATTTTGTCCTTTTTGACATGAGAGGCCCAAAATTGCACTCAAGATGCAGCCTCACCAGTACCAAGTACAGGGGGACAATCACTTCTCTAGTCCTGCTGGCCACACTATTCCTGGTACAAGCCCAGATGGCATTGGCCTTTTTGGCCACCTGGGCCACATGGCCTCCACCGGCTCATGTTCAGCTGCTGTCAACCAGCACCTCCAGGTCCTTTTCCACTAGGCAGCTTTCCAGCCACTCTGCCCTCAGCCTGTATCACTGCCTGGGGTTGTTGTTACCCAAGACACAGCTCTTCCCCTCATTGACTTCATGGAGTTGTCCTCGCCCATCAACCCAGTCTGTCCAGATCCTTCTGTAGAGTCTTTACAGAATTACAGAATATTCTGAATGGGAAGAGGCCCACAAAGATCATCAAATCCAACTCTTAAGTGAATGGCCTGTACAGGGATTGAAGCCACAACCTTGGTGTTACTAACACCACGGTCTAACCAACTGAGTTAAGCCTTCCTACCCTCTGGCATATCTACCATCTACCTTGGTGTCATCAGTGAACTTCCTGAGGCTGCACTCATCCAGAGATCATCAATAAAGATGTTAAACAGGACAAATCCCATTACTGAGCCCTGAGGACCAATACTGACCAGCCACCAGAAAGATTTAGTTCCATTCACCACCACCCTCTGGGCCCAGCCATCCAGACAGTTTTTAACCCAGTGGACCACCTGCCCAAACCATGAGCAGTCACTTTCTTCAGAAGAATGTGTTGGGAGTCAGTGTCAAAGGTTTTACTGAAGTCTACATAGACAAAATCCACAGCTTTTCCCTCATCCACTAAGCAGGTCACCTTGTCATAGAAGGAGATTATGTTGGTCAAACAGGACCTGACTTTCATAAACTTACATTGGCTGGGCCTGATATTTTCCTGTATCATCTTTTTCTTCATATTTTCTTTTTAATTGGTTACATTCTTGTCATTGTTTTACTCATACTCTCCTGCATATTCACATATAACAAGGTATTCAGTTTTCTATCATAATTGCACAGAAAATACTGTTTATAAGGATTTGAGCAAATATTATTACACCAGCACATTTTTGTGAACACAGACACACATTCAAAAATCTCAGTTCTTGCATGAAACTGAATGTGGAATAATACTGTTTGTCTGGGTTATGCTCATGGTATAAATCCCATAGTGAGGGTTAGTGAGTCAAATAGGCGCACAGAGACTGTGTAGGTGATTTTCCTTTATATGCCTCTCTGTCATATTCACAATTTCATGCTGCATTTTATTTCCTGTATGGTCTTGTTGTTGGTTAGGTATGTTAAGGCAGATTACTGTCACAGACATGAACACTCACCAGAAAGTCTTTGGACCAGTCCTGTTACATTCACCAAAACTGTAGTTTGAGTAGATTTTTATGCTACAATTTTATCAAACTGAATATCTAGGAATGGTCTTAGCCCCTGGCTGTCATTAATCTGTGCTTTTTACAATTGTTCATGGTTAGCTTTTGGCTTTTATCAAGTAGTTATTTTCACAGGAATTCCTGGGTGTGGTGTGGAGGCCAAAATACACCCAAGCAGGCAGGCTGGTTACTTTCACCCCACTTTGAAATCTGTATTCCCTAGCATAGATACACTTGCTCTGTATCAGTGCTCCTCAGTGCTCAGGAATGTTCCTAGGTACATTTAATTACAACAATATAGATATAGCCTAGATGTCCAACTCAGACAACTCTGATTGCCTTCTTCCCAGCAATATGTAATTTTTTAAGTGTGACGCTCCAGTTAATTACAGAGAGTAGGCATATGTGCATGCACAGAAACACCCTGCACTGCATGATAAGAGCCTGTCTCCTGCCAAAAAGATGGGCAGTAGCTGTAGTGCTTAACTGCAAAGGCTGGACAGTCATGAAGGAAAAAAGATGTGGAATTCTGGCCCTTGTAGCCAACCGTGTTGTTTGTTTGTGTGATTTTTGATCCTATGCTCTTACATTCCTGGCTGGGGAATTTTTTACTCCAGTGTGAGAGCATAGGATCAAAAATCATACAAACAAACATGACATCTTGAGATTCTTCTAATGGCATTGGAGACCTTCTACTCAAAAATTTCAGTTGCCTAAAATTAAGGTCTTTGAGAGCTATAAGAATTATGCAACAGGCAGGTGATATTATCACTTTCTCTTTATTCCTTTCCCACCATTTACAAAAGGGCTATAATTTCTGAGATAATTATCTGTCCTCTGAGGGAGCTGAACAACCAAAGTGCTGAATAGACAGAGGATCTTTTAGTGTTTCTTACTGTCTGGCTTTAGTGTCTAGTTTGGAGTTCTTAACCATGGGAACACCATTGTTTTTCCTGTTGTTAGGGAGAGATAGTGGAGATAACAAATTCAATTGATTCCCTTAGGTTATTAAATTTTAGTCACTGGGTTTCCTAAGTAAAACTAGCCTATTCTCTTGGTCTGTTGGCCCTCAGACACTCATTGCTGGAATTAAACCCTGGCTTCACTGAAGCCAATGGAAACATTCCAGCTCTGATTCTGTTTTATAAACATAGGCATCTAGTGATCCTCGAAATACCCAAGGGTATTCCACCTGGACTCCATACTCTGTTCAAGAATGGTGCAGGTTTCCTTCTCTCCCACTGTCACATCTGCTAAGTGATTAGGATATGGTGCAAATCAAGTGTCTCTAAATGCTCATGTTT
Organism: Margarornis squamiger; assembly: GCA_035222235.1. NCBI lineage: Eukaryota > Metazoa > Chordata > Aves > Passeriformes > Furnariidae > Margarornis > Margarornis squamiger. The sequence goes on from JAWWTY010000106.1 coordinate 93,301,782, forward strand.
ACATTACAGAATAAAGAGCTTCCTTTCACATAGCAAAGCCAGGATTTTCTCTCTTATGCTCAATTTTTTATAATCATAGTGTTTGTCTACAGGTCCTTTGTGTGGTTGAAGTTTTTATTGTGTGGTTAATAAATGATTAATTATCCTCTTTTTTTTCTCTGCTTGCTTTGGACTCTTTTCTGGTGTACTTACAGTTTTTGTAAACCAATTGCCCAGTGACTCCTCCCAGTTGTGTTTGATTGATCTATGGCAAGGCAATAGACACAAATTATCACCCTCTTCTGTGTTTCCTTCTGTAAATCTGACCCATTAACTTTGTCCTTCTCCATATTTGATCATTCCATTAATCTCTGCAGTCACTTAGACTTTGGAACAGCATGCAGGCATCTGGCAGAAACCCAGGACAGCATGCTTCTCTGCCATACTTGCACTTTCAGTGAGTTGAATTTTTTTGGCTGTAAAGCAATCCATCCTTTATCTGATATTTACATGTTAAAATGTAGAAACTAGATGTTTTAATGAATTTTCTGGGGCTATCATGGGTTCAGTTCAAAACCTGTATTACTTGGAAATTCTTGTCAGTTACGGATAATTCATTTTAACCTGTGCTCACTCCAGAATAGCTAAGGTTCTCAGCTGTGATAAAATGAAATTATTAAACTGTTACTTGCCTGTTCCTTCATGAAAGGCAGGGTAAAAATCCTCTCTATAATAAGAAATTGGCAATTTGGTTTCCTGTTAAAGTGAAACCCACAAATATTACACTTTCTTCTTACAGTGTTCCGTAAAACTTCTTTGACCTGGGTTAGCTGTAGAAAGCCTGGGAGTTAGACTGCTTGTGCACATATCAGCGATTTTTGATAACCATCATGTTTTATAAAGTTTTAGTAACGCTCTCACTTGTCACTTGTGCTGTATTCCATCTATGGTGTTGCATAAATCACTGCAAAGTCTTGAGGCTTTTTATTTGTTCCATGCATGACCAGATGCACCATGATGCAGTTATCTAGACATTCAGATTTTTCTATTCCAGTCATGATGTCTTTGAACTTTATTTTCACTTTTTTAAAAGCACTTTTATTTTCACTTTTTTAAAAGCATATCAGATGCAAGATTATCTCTTATGTTTCTCTGATGGGTCAGATGCCTTCAAAACCAGGAAATATTTCAGGAATAGATGATCCTTAGGAATGTACATAATAAATATGAAGTTGTGTGATTTTATTTTTTTTTTTTTTATTATTATTTTATTTTTTTTTTAAATAGCCAGTAAGGTAACTTCTTGAATAGCCCTGGGATACAGTTCTCACTTCACAACAAAGATAATGTACTATCTTCAACATAGACAGAAACTAAAGTATTATAAATGCCAATTATGTAACTTTCTTTCTATAAAAGCATAGTATTTAGCAAAGTAAGTCAGAAAAACATCAGCTCTTTTTATGATTCTGGAGACTCCACAGTGAATAGGAACAAGTAACAGAATACCAGTGTGCATTATTGTTGAGTCTAGCATGGACAACAGTTCTGAATAAGCATCCTTGTTTAACAAAGTGAACAAACCGTAACAGAAGGGCAAGAATCTCACTTTTCTACTTCTAGGCCATCTAAAAAGGAGACTGTTAGCTGGTTGATATGATGAAAGTATCTAGCTGTAAAAGATTTGACCTCTCCTCCCTAGCTGTAAAAGTATATTGATCTAAACTCTATTATTACAAGTTAGAACTAGCCTGCCTAGACATATAGGTGAAGTATTGAGTGTAGTGGAGCCTTTTTCATCTCTTTCCCCAGCATGTTCATTTTCTCACTCTGTATGCTTCCATGTAGATCTGGCAAATATAAGAACTGGAAAGCACTTGCAGTACTTCCTGGCTAAAGGAATGGTCCTCTGTTTTGTTATCTCTTGTACATGTCACTAGCACTATAAGCTGAAGACTGTGTATTAGTGGGGTGAACTACTTTGCCACAATATTACAAGCTTTTCCAGTCTTCCATGGCATCAAGATGTTTTTCATCTTTCATTGGCCTGAAAGTGTGGAAGTACTGCTGTTGCCAGGACATGCATTCATTTTCCAAACATCTCTGAGATTTTCTGCCATATAAATGATGATGACTCTCAAGCCATACTGGGGTCTCTTCAGGCAATGAGAACTTTACCCAGGGATGACATACATTACAATTTTTTGATGATATCTAATACTTCTTGAAATTGCTGCAAAACTCTTCTGCCTCAGGACAGCTGTATTGGACTTGACAATTTCCTAGCTTTTATGAGTGTAGTGTGAAAGTGCTTAGAAATAAATATCTCTGTATAATATCAAAATCTCACTGCTCTTTGCAGCCCTATATACCAACACAAGTTATTTAGTTGTATTCTTAGCCCAGAGTGAGCTAAAGTACTTGCCATCATGCATGGACCTGGCAGTTCAGAGGTAATCTGTTATGTGGAGTCAGAAGCAACAATACTCACAGCATGTAAGGAATTTTCTGCAAATTAATATCAATATAAAAGATATGACTCAGTCCCAGCGTGCTAACATTAAAACCCTTTCACAGTCCTGAAATGGACTCTTTTTTCTAGAGGTGCTGCCAAAGGAAACAAAAATCAAAGCTAAACAGCCTGTACCAGGTAACAGGACTGATACAAAATAAATTTTCAGAGACAATAGAGGTGTTTTCAAGTTATGAAAACAGTTGCTGGGATGCTGTGGTTACAGAGGCAAAATGCTTTTTGTCAAGCTGTTTAATAGTTATGAAGATAAAATTGCAACATATGCTATCAATTAACAAAATGTAAATTTGCTAAAGTAATTTTGCACTCAGAAATTACAGAAGAACAATTTCCTGGAGCATAGTCATAAATATTCCTTTCAGAAGCAGAAGAAACTCATATGCAGACAAAATATATTTTAGTTATGCCTCTGTTAAATAGCTCGTGTTTGCCCTTGTAGAGTGACAGTCTGTGAAGTCAATGAATACCAGGAGCGTCCGAGTTCTGCATCTCACCCATTGAGTGATCATTTTATAATTAAATTCTCAGTTTTTAAGGGAGATAAAAAACTCTTTTCTGATTAAACATATAAATATAGATTATTTAATATTTGTCTATTTGTCATCAAGCATGGCCTAGTTTACATCTGATGAAAAATGGAGTAAGAAAAGTCAATTAAATGACAGAAAGCTCATGAAAAAGGTTTTGTGGTTGATGTCTCTTTTTTTCTGCTTTAGTTGACAACAGATTGAGAAAAGCAGCCACCCAATTGCAGCTGTGTCTAAATTTTAACTTCTGTCATAAGTCATATTAGATTGTGTTCTTAAAAAGCTGATAAAGTCTAGATTTTTAAGGGACTTCAGGTTTCTGACCCTTAAGTATATACATAAAAAACAAACAAAAAAAACCCCAAAACAAAACAAAAAAAAAAAACCAAACAAAAACAAACAAAAAAAAAAAAAAAAAAAAACAAAAACACAAAAAGAAAATACCAGAATACCACAAAACTGACAAAAAGAGGATGTTCTTTTGTATGAAAGGATATTTATATTTCATCTACAGTTTTAAGTATGTCACTCTGTCTCTGAATAAGTTAAATAACAGAGGCCATGCTTATACTGTGTAGACCCTCTGAGCCTAGTAGAAACAAGCTGACACAAGGATCTGCTGAAATGCAGTATCATAAAGAAGCACCAAATTGGAACTCGTTCTAGGTCTTTGAGAAGCCACAGTCCTGTGGGCTATGAAGCCTGGTATTTTACCAGAGCTTATTAGCAGCGGTAATGAACTTAGCTACAATAACAACAGTTCTGTATTGCTTCAGTTCCCTTTCTAGTATTCAAGGCTAGCTGGCCTCTTTTGCACACATCCTGTTATACTTTACTACACATCCCAGGTATTCTTTGGGTCTGTCTTTTTTATAATATTTTTGAATCCTAAATTATAATTAGTAATCCATTGTTCTGACCATAGATTTAGACTAAGATTTCTAAGTAGCACAAGAGTTTAAGTAATTTTATCTGCTTGGTTCTTGGACTCTAGTACTTAACTCTAGTAACATTGCTGCAGGGGAATGATTGTGTGAAATCTTTGATTCCTTTCTTAAGAGATGCTCCACACTTCCTGGAACATAACAAGTGCCCTCAGGTGTACAGGTTGACATAGACGATCAGAGCATTTAGTTCTTCATCTCCTAAGAGACGTACTGCCATTGGTACAGCACTGAAAATGGCACAAGCTGTTCTACTTAGCAAACACTATATAGTTCTCAGGAGCCTTTTCTGTCACTGATAGTCTTAGACTCTGTGTTACATGTTCTGCTAAAAGTAAAGCTAGTGGTATAGACTTCTTTTTCTGTTACATTTCTTTGTAAAGTTCATGTAATTACTTGTGTTCATTAACACTGAGCTGCTTTGGTGCCTTTCTGCCTACAGTTTTATTACCCTATCAATTGCAATTATTACCCTATCACTGCAATAGCACATCTTTGCTTGGAAAAGTATGATTTAAATATATACTTATATAAAAGATTTTACTCTTGAACTCATTGTGACTTATAAGCACTTGTTAGCCGCAAAATGATCAGTGTTCTTCTTAACTGTATTTCATTGTAAAGCTAAAAATAACAACAAAACCAAACAGAAAAAAAACCAAACAAACAAAAAAAACCCCAACCAACCAACTAACCAACCGGAAAAAAAAAAAAAAAGAAACCAAAACCCACACAGACAAAAAACAAAACAAAACAAAAAACAACAAAAACAACCAAAACCAACAACAACAACAAAAAGCCAGTGTATGGAAAACAGAGAAGCAGAGGAGGCAGATAAGCTTTTTAAAATATAAATAATAAAAAAAAAATAATATGACGTATGAAACCTTGACAACTCTACCCCAAATGTAGTTTCATAATTTTGTGTGTGAGAAATGCAGATGCTGTAGGTTAGATTTATATAGTAAGCCTTCAGTTTATTCTGGAAAATACAATTAGTTTTGAACAGTTACATGGAAAATAATGATTTGCGATTGTAAATGCAAACAGAATAAGAATGCCAGGGCTAGAGATATTGTAATTCTTTTTCTTTTCACATAAGTCTTGGCTCAGAAATTGAGGAATGCTTTCTATCAAACATACATTATCTCTAATTGCTTGATTAGTAGATCCATGTAAGTGGTAGATCCAACTAGCCATAAAATAAGGAATGGTATTAAGAATGGTACCCCAAATCATCATTCTTCATGTTTGCTATCTGCTAGTTGTTTTTTGTGAAGCCGTTATGTTACTGTGACAGGTAAAGAAAGCAAGCCACATATTTCAAAGGAAAGCAATGAAAGCACCTCTTTGTCGTGAATTCTGACATTTTCATTTCTTGATTTGAGAAAAATTGATATCAAAAGTTTCCATTTGTTTGGCAGTATTTGTGCACCATATCTATAATACTCCTGGGTGACACAAGTGCTTACTCACATCTTAATTAGAAAAGCTGTCTAATGATTTATTCAATATCTATATTCTCTGTTCCTTAACCATTCATTCAATGTTTCAAAATTACTTATTAAATATAGAAAGTAATTCAATAAACATCTTCATTAACTTTTCTGTGAGCTGTTTGGAGGACTATTTCCGGAGGACTTCCTCATACTCAAGTATACTTCTCAAATGTAAATTCAAGTATATTATATTGACTTTATGATGTTAATTTTGTTGACTGGGCATATCATTTCATCCCATTAGAACAAAAGTAATTTTATAGCCTAATCTGAAATTTCATTTATATGTTGCATAAGTATTTTACAGTTTAAAATTCTAGAAATTCTATGATTTTTTTTTTAAAAATCTTGAAATAATTAAAATAATGTCACTACTTTCCCCTGAATAACAGAAGTAATAGCAATATATACTTTTTAATAGTATTTTAATAGTAATATGTACTTTTTTTAAACCAGATTTTCCTGAGCTAATCTCACCTTCTGTACACAGTTCAGTCAAATACACTGACATACATCCAGAATAAACAGAATCCACTGGACTGAATTAACAAACAGCCTGTAAACTGACAATTTGCACTGACTTTCTGTGTGTGTGTCAAGTTCATTATTCTTTTTATTTAATTTGCTTCAGTTATATCCAAAAAGAAATTGGAGAGGGAACCATACTAGTTTTGTATGTTAAATAGCTAATTAATATGCTTTAATAGAAAGACCTATCATTTCCCTGTTATAAAGCAGAAAGTCAAAATTTCATTAAAAGATTATTTTGGTGTTACACAATTAGTCCTTCATCTGAAAAAAATGTTGAAATTTGACAAGGTCTTAACTTTAAAAACCACAAAATCAAATTTAAGAATTGAAATTAATAAGGTCTTTATAAATGTAGTACAAAGGTAGCTGGACACCTGGAAGATGTAAACTATTACTCAGATGCTAAGTATTGATATTTAAAATGCTGAAATATTAAAAAAAACCCCATTGACTAAGCTTCTTGAAAATTAGTATCACAAGTTAAACAAACCTTAGGTAATATCTTTCTGTAATCTTAGTTAATATCTTCCTATGTAGTTAGTGGTAACACTGAAAGATTTTTATTTTAGATGGAAAAAGGATTAAAATAAAATTCTCATTTTATCAAAGTGATCAGCAAGTCCTGACCTCAATATATGTAATGCAGTATTTAATTTAAATTAGTGTCTGACATGACACTTAATGAGATAATTTGGGAACACAGTAGTAATATGGAATAATATCTTGATCTAGGGATAGGATTAAGACTAATAACCTGAAGCCATTAAGTATCACTGGTGCTGTTCATTTTAAACTACAGCCTGAGAGCTTTTCCTTCTGGGTGGAGTTTGGAGAAATAATTAATTTTGCAAACCGATTAGGGTCAGAAGAAAGTTGCTTTTGGAAATCTGTCTTGACTGGTTAACTTAAAATCTGAAGGACAGTGGGAAAAAAGAGATTCAATTGGTACTTAACAATTAATTTTCTTCATCTATTTATCATGGTAGCTTTCAATTATTTACCATTTGTCCCGTGTGCTATTGTAAGCTCCAAGCATGAGAAGCAAGTGAACTAAATTATCTGGCATTCTTCTTCATGAGCTTCTGAGCTGTCATAAGCTTTCCAGCACAGCATGTGCCTTCAGTAGACACTTCTTGAAAAGTGACTTTGCAGCCTGAGCATTTGTGGGAGCTCTTGTGTGTAGAGTGCTCGGGCAGGCCTTTAGCTTGGTTACAGCCTTAGAGAAAGAGTATGTCTTTCATGCCATTCAAGAAAGATCTGAACTTTGAGTCAGCTTTTAGTCCTTTTGTAATTGTTCAGATGTCAAGCGAAGACTTAGTGAGAGGGGGAACTTTCATTATCCCGAAGAGCCATAAGATATAAAATCAAATAAATATTTAATTATTTTTTGCACCAGTTAACCATTTAAATATAATGAGCGTGCAGTGTAGTGTCAGTAGTCTGCCTCTGGCTATGCATAACTTCTGAGGGATTTCTAAAATGCAAGTGCTCCTGGGAAGGAACTTGGTTTGGGTTTTTCGATCAGTAGTTGAGATGAATGTGCACTGAGTAGAGTGGTGACGTCAGGGGGAGTCTGAATTCTCAACACTGCAAACCTCAAGTTTTAATCTTCAGGTTTACACGGTTTAAAATTACTTCTGAAATGTACCACTGAATGGATTTTTCCAGCAATGTCTCCTGATCCAATGAGCTTTTAATTATTTCTTCATGAATTTTCATGAGAAAATTAGACTCTAGATTTTGTTGCTATGAGAGAAGGGAAAAATACGACATTTTCAAGCTAGAGAATCACTCTTGTGTAAGTATATTTAAAATGTAATCCTGAACACTTGCTCTAATTCTGTTGCTTAATTTTCCTTATAAAAGTGGAAAGTAAGCCAAGAGTGTATTTATGGCCTACACTAGCTGAAGCAGCAGTTTGTTGGAAAGATCGTGCCACAGCAACTGTGGATGTAGGCTGGTTTTGGTGCCTGCCCCTCCCCAGCCTGCCAGTTGCCAGGCAACACTGGCAGTCCCAGTATGTCCTACACTGCAGATCGAGCTTCCTCTGCACATACCATTTTTCCATCATGACTTCAGCTATTCCTGGTTCCAACATAATGGCTGTCTCTTTTTACGTTGGAGCTGCATTTATTACTTATTGAAGACCACTGTAGTAGTAACAATTAACCTTTCTCCTTTCTGAATATTTTCGCTTCCAATGTGACTTACCCATACAGAAATTGCTCTGTGAAATACAGTCCTCTTTTGGAACAACAACTGTTTAGTCACAGAAGCAGAACTCACAGCTTTTTGGGACATATAATGAGAAACAAAGCAGCTATTTAAACAACAGGGCCTCTATTTCAACAAGTGGACTTAAGGAGACAGGATTTAATTATACAGCTGTAATTTAGTTAGAATTAGGTTATTGCTGCTGCTTTGAAGATATTTACTTTTCTTTTTCCTCACTTTGAAAATCAGGGTTAAGTTATTTGAAAGCTAGTAAAACAAAAAGAGCAGAACTGCTTAGCACTGGGCTTGCAACTTATCTTAGTCTATTTAAAGATAATAGATTCTCTATTCAGTCCGCATTAGAAACATGACAGTTTTCCCCTGGTGGTCACTAATTCAAATAAATAACCTGCATAACAGGATGGATTTTCAGATCACAAGGATTTAGTAGTAGACTGTGGTGTCTGAAGCAGCTTCTCCTCAAGAACAGTTCTTGCATAGGCTTGTTTACTTTTTCTGTGATACTTCTCACCTCATTTGGAGTGAAGTCTGTCACTTCTGCACCTGGCAATACTATTGCCAGAATTGTTGTTGGAAGACTGTGAAAAGACAGGATTAGAAAGAAAGGCAGTTTCAGAAGATAGTGGTTAGGGAAGAACACACAAGGCATTACTCACATTTGTGTATCCATAGACACTTTAGCAACCTTGTTTTAAGAGCTACTGATTATTCACCTAAAATATCACTGCCCCCATTAATACTATAATACTTTGACTGTAAGTGCTGTTACCTGAAACATATATAATGGAAATCTCTGAATAATAAATGTAGAATAATTCTGCTGGGACAGCTTGAATTCAAGCTACAATTGCAGAATCATAACAGAAGGCAAAATAATACAATAAAAGGATCTCTTCTTGCTCCACCTTGAACTTGAAGCTTATTACTATGGTTCTGACATTGTTAGCAATGTGAAGTAGAGGATCCAGATGCCCTGAAAGCTTTATTGGCTGGAATTTGGTGAAAGATAGTGTCAATGGCCTGTTGTCATCCTTCTAGGGTGTTGTGTCCTGTTTTGTAGTTACAGGTGTTGCAATAGAACTTGTTCACTCTGATGCAACCTGACTTTACGCTGTTGTAAACCTCCCCATGCCTGCATTTGTCAGGTCCTGATGCTATTTAGTAGCCTGTTGTTCACTTGACAAAGAACAGCCAAGGAAGGCTGCACATTCAGCATAAAGATTTTATTCAAATGCAGACTTTATAAATTGCTTTAAGTAAGTCATACTTTAAATAGGAAACCAACTGACTTAGAAATGCCTTTTACAGTATTTTTCTGGGTTTTTTAAGTGCACAAAGACCTTTTCAAAGCATTCTTCAGAGTAATTAGGATGAGGACTATAAACTAGTTTAAACTTTAAACCATTCTTATTTCTGACACAGTATATAGATAGCCCTCATGTATGGAAAAAATCAAGCTTACTGTATGCCGTTTACTTGAGCCTATGATGCTTTAGTGATCTCTTCTTGGCATAGGCATCCAAGTTTAGGAGTCAGAGAATATATAATTTTATACTTAGGTTCCAGCAACTATGATAGTACGCGGATCTGCTTAATGGCAGCTTTCTAATAATGCAACAATAGACATTATGACTTCAGTTGGCAGCCACCCACACACAGAGCCACCTACACATCGGCAGAATGCAAAGCTGAGATTTTAGATTTGTATTCTGAGAGCTATAAAGTTATTAAGAAAAACTTCTTCCTGTCAGTGAGAAGATGCTTTTGGAGCACTTTTTTTCCAACCAACAAATAATCTTGATTGGAATCTTGGTATCATATTAATATTGCAGCCTAGTGATAATTTTGTCTACTTGTGGTAGGGAGGAAGGAAGAATTTGGAGCTATTATAGATACAGCTATCAAAACTCTTCTCAGTCCTTTAACTCTTTTGATCCTGTTAATGGTTTTAACTTCACCAAGAATACATTTGTATGCCTTGTAAGTTAAGAGTAAAAATAGTTCAGTATTAGAGTGTCACACAAGAAGTGTTTCACACAGAAAGCTTTTAAGCATAACACCATTTAGCAAAGTAAAATTCTATAAATAAAAGAGTTTAATGTTTAAATATATATTGTGACTTAGCAACTGAATATTCACATTATTTGCAAATATTTCTGTGAGTTTTGCTTGTTTGTTTGCCTTTTTTTTTTTTTTTTTTTTTTTTTTTTTTTTTTTTTTTTTTTTTTTTTTTTTTTTTTTTTGGTGTGTGTGTGTACTTAAAAATGTGGCACTCTATACCAGAACTTTATTTAATGTCTGAAAATGATCCTGTCAGGTAGGTCAGAAGTAACTTGATATTCTTGTTTTATTTTCACTGTTCACTAAGGGCCCTGCCTAGAAACTGTTATGAGGACATTGTTAATTTTCCTGTGAGCACTTTGTTATATTGTTTAGAAACCTCACAATGTAAATGACTTTTTTTTATCAGTTTTATATTTTGTACAGCAATGAAGGGAAAGGGTTTCACACAACTGTTGCATCCTCTATACAAATCCTAAAAACAACAAGAAACTCAGTGAGGGAACAAGACTTTGTGTCACCATCCAATATAAAAGCTTTGCTTATTCCTATATACCTGTGCAATGGTAATCATAAGATTTTCTGACACTAAACATTGCAGTTACTGGGTTGCACTGGGACCCAGCTGGCTTGACTTGCTCTTGTCCCCAGTGTGTTTTGAGGCAGACAAATTATCAGACTTTGCTAAAACTTAAAGCCTTAGGAAGCTCCATTATACTATACCTGTCATGGGTAAGACTTGAATTCTTAGGCCAGCTCATGAAACTTGTGTATAGGCCTAATACTGAAGCACAAGAAGAATTAGTAATGTAAGGAAAAATTAGCCCTGGATGGCTGATAGTGAGAATATCTTTCCAGTCAATCTCTGGTTGCAAATAATATAATTTTGAAATAACAGTTTGAGGTTAAAATTTCGCCTGTCTCCAATAGGAAGAAGTTTCACCTGACCAGGTTCAAACTGGGGTGCTGACTGTGTGATATTAGTAGTGATGTAGTAACATGTTATTATCTGTCATTCATTTCAAGGCAGGATGAATGGCAAATGTAATATGGCAGGGAAAATCAAAATCAAACTACAGTGTATCAATTCATATTCATGCTCACTCCAGTAAGCCAAAACAATTTCTTTGATGCAGACTTGGAGGGTCAGAATAGCTTTTTAGAGTCTACATCCACCTCTGAGATTAGACTCTTTTCCCTTGTAAGTGCAGATCTAGCTGTATTGCCATTCTTCCTTCACCAGCTCAAAAATAACCTAGCAGCTGCATAGGAGTTGGAACCTTCTAATTAGCTCCAAGAAGCTTGAAGGAAGGACATAGCAGATTTTGAGAAGAAAAAATAAGTCAATTGGAGCAATAGATTTTCTGAGTTTTGGACATCTAAAATTAATTTTAGTTCTAATGTTTGTGGGCATGCTGCCATCCTCTTCAGTTGAAATGGCCTATGGTCCTCCATGAGGTGCTAGTTGGGAAGCTATTACAAGCAGTCTGGTTACTAGAGTCAGTGTAGGTTCTTTACCACTAATGGTTGATTCTCAGCTGGACAGTGAAAGATAACGTGAGGGATAAATGGTGAGGGGGGAAAAAAAAGACAATTTGAAAAAGTGTTTAAGAGCTGACTACAGCACCTTTGCAGATGTTAGGGATTATTCTATGCTAAGTTACCTCTTAAGGGAGGTTTAAAGTTCAGGTATTTCAGTTATGGTAAAAAAAATCCATTACTTTACATATTTTGAAAAAAAAAAGTATGCCTAACTGCTGACTCTGTGTGGCTGACCCTCTGTAACAATATCTCTGGGTTTCTCAACAAAGACCAGTCTTTTGAATGATCTGCCCCTGTGTTTAGAACTGGCTGTTTATTTAAACTGTAGTGCTTTCAAAGCAGGAAACATGCAAAATCAAGACTATGCATTGATGTATTAAAGTGAAGTTTATTTTTTCAAAATAAATAAAATGGAAAGACTGACAGGACAGAATGCCATACTGTAAGAAAGCTGTGACAAGCATGTTGTGTTTGTACTCAGTGAAAAAAAAAAAAGCTCATTAGATCACTGTAAAATTCTTCTGGACCGCCATGTCTGTATAGGACTTAATATCTGTTTCTGACTCATTGTTAGTGGCTGCTTTTTTGAAAGAGAAAGATTCTGTTTTACGTTTAGAATAAAATGCAGGTAACCTCATTTGTCTATACCAACATTCCTTTTAACACTGATATTTTAATATATTTACACTTGTTTATCCCACTCTGAAATTTTCTATACTTGCCTACATCATCATTAGATTAATGCTGCATTAATAATTATGACAGAATACCACCCAGTTTGTGTACTTGTGCTTGTGAGTGAATCATACCCTTTTTCTGAAAATTCAAAACCCACCCCCCCCCACAAACCCCAACCAACCAACCAACCAACCAAAAAAACACAAACTAAACCCCCCAAAAAAACCAAAAAAACCCCCAAATTTTGGGAGGTCAAGGAAAACTGGACTCCTTTAAGCTTTTTGCTAACTATCCACTCAGAGTTTATTCCACCTTGTTGTATCTGGGTAACTGCTTTCATGCTAGAACAAATGAATACAGTATGCCCCTCCCAAAATTACCTTTTCGATTTGTATTTAAGACACCTGTGCTTGATTTGCCCCTGTAACTTAAGATAAGTGTCCAGGTCACAGAATCACAGAATCATTTATGGTGGGAAAGACCTTTCCAGATCACTGAGCCTGACCTTTGACCAACCCCCACCTTGTCAACTAGACCATGGCATGAAGTGCCATGTCCAGTTGTTTTTTGAATGCCTCCCAGAATGGTGACTCCTCCCTGGGCAGTCCATTCCAACCTATCTGTGTGTTAACTAGTTTATTTCAATTTCCTAACAGGAAGAGACCATATTCAGTAGACAGAGTCAAATTATAAAATATTTATATAAATATATATACTTATATAAATATTATAATACTTATTATAAAAAACTTCTACTGAGATTGGTGAAAAGAAGTGATCTATATTCTTTGCTCCAAACTCTTTACATATATTCCTCATGTCTTTCTTCTTGAACTTCTGGTTACCTGACTATTGGGCTGGAGTGGTACTGGAAAAAGATCTGACCTTCTTATGACATGTACCTGAGTACAAATTGCCTCTTTCTGAAGGGGGAATGTTTGGGTTGAATTTGCGAATTCTTTTAAAAGGGTGATAAAACTCTAAGGAGGCAGAAAACTCATGGCACTGCAAAGGCTATGATGAGTATATTATAAGGTGGAATTTCAGCAGTTTTGGTGTGGTAGATACTGCAAATTCAAAGAATTTTTGTTGTTCTAAATAAGATATATGGGGTTTTATGCCTTAAATACCTGTAAAATAATTGTGGTAGGAAACTGTTGTATTCATCAAGAATAATTTGAGCTCATAAATTTAATGACACTGAAAGAAGGCAGAGAGCTTCTCATGCATGGATTAAAACCTTGCTCTTGCAATATTTATGAAGTAGAATGTTTCCTATGTTCTTGAAAGGTGTTTTGTTTTATAAATATGCTAGAATCATCGCAGCATTTTCCTTCTATTCTGCTTGATCATCAATTGCAAGAATCTTTGATTCACAGAATTTTATTCCTATAATTTTATTTTTTTTTCTGTTAACCTCTTAACACAACACCATTCTGATTCCCAAGGATCTGATCTGTTTGTTTTATCATCAGGTAGCATTTTGAAAGACAGTTTGACCTACGTCTTTTCCACAGTAATATCAGACCTATTTGTGGCTCATGTGGGTCTGGTCAGTTCAGGGATTGTGCTGTTAGTGATCTCAATGGGTATTTTTTCACATATCTGACTGTTTTGTGGCCCCAGTGTCTTTAGAAATGTTTTCAGAATTTTACTGTTGTTTCCAGTGTCAGGAAATTGAATTCACACTTTTTATCTGTAATGTGGTTTGGCTGATGATGTATACATCAGAACATATTGTTCTGGTGTATGTTTTAGACTATTGTGAGACACTACTTATTGGACACATTAAATAGCAGTGTGATCAATTTGCGCATAAGCTATTGTATGGGTAAAAAGCATGGTTCTGCTTAATAAAATCAAGTGTCCTGTCTGCTGTGAGGCAATGCCCTCTTAGGCAACTTCTTTGGCATGTATTGTGTCCCCCAGCTGGCATTTAAGAAACATGTCATTTGGCAGTGTAGACCCTTCTATTTAACTCAATAGTTAACCATACAACACTACCACCATTATGCTGGAATGTAAAGACACTCTAAAAGAGAATTAGGTTATTTCTTCCATTCAGTTGGAAGGTTACACAAACAAATGTGATCTTGTTTTTTTGAGGCATGCTCACTTTTCAAGTACTTGAAAGAGCTATAATCTTTAAGTACCTGCTACCTGAGCGCTCTAGTGAAGTGTCACTGAAGTGAAGATGTCTAATGGACAACTGTGACATCTATTGTGCATGATGATCTTTTTGACTGAGGATGAATGTGGAACTGAAAGACAGTGTCTTGTAGGAATACCAAATGAAAGCCATCTGGGTGTAACTGATGCTTGGGAAATGTTAAATGGGAGCTCCACTAAAAGACCTTTCTTTTTTGGGGTCTTGACATAAAACTCTTCTGTTCATGAAATAAATAGAGAGGTTACAGTGTGTATGTATGTCTGAGGTTTGTTATTGTTTTGTGTTTTGGGGTTTTTTTGTTTGTTTGTTTGTTTGGTTGGTTTTTAATTTATTTTGGCCCTTTCTGGCTAATATTTGACATGATATATAAAGCGAAAAGGATTCTACCTAAAGGGATAAAGTGACAAGAACAATGTTCCCCATACCCATACTGAGAAGGAAAATCTTTTTCTAGGAAACAGTATGATATTTTATACCAGTGTAAAGTAAAATACAGCTTTTAAAATGAGCAAGTATTATGCAATAAATGGGGCAGTTCTAAGAAACAATATGGGATTGATATTTGTTCTTCATATAGTCAAATATTGTGACTAATCTCTTAGATTCCCACAGCCAAGGGTTGCAACAAGTAAGATTTTTTTAGCCTTTTGTTACTGGAGATACTAAGTTTGTGTAATAGTTGTTATTATAACTTATGTATACAGTTGTGTGGTCAGTCTTTAAGAGCTCTCCTCTGCTACTCCTCACTTCTCCCCTGTGTCAGCATGGCTCTGTCCCACAGTGTGCAGTCCTTCAGGGTAATCTTCCTCCGGCAGGAGGTCTCCTCAGGCTGCAGTTTTTTTGGGAAACACCCACTTGCTCCAAAGGAGAGGTTCTCTACAGACTGCAGCGCTGGTGTCTGCTCCGGTGTAATCCTTTCCACAGGCTGCAGAGAAATGCATGCTGTGCTGTGGTCTCCACACCCCGTACAAAGATCACAGTTTAATAAACAAAACAAATTCAAAGTCAGCCCTGACACTTTCAGATGAGAAAGCAGCCTCTTTTGGAAGTAGTCAAACAGTTGGTCAAGGTCATTTCTTCCCCTAAAAGTTACAACTGTGTTCAAGGAAGAACTAATGCAGAGAAGCCTGTGAGGTAAAGGAAAAAGGATGGGGCAGTCGCAGCACCACTTCCCAGCTCTGTAATCGATAAAATCTGACTTTGAGGAAGAAATACATTCTTTTTCTCTGAAGGGTATGTGTGGCTTTTACTCACTTGAGAAACTTACTTAAAGGGAAACAAACCACAAAAACCTGAAACAAAAAAAGTTTAATTTTGACTACCTGTTTAGCTTTACTTTGGCACAAAAATCTCTGTGGTAAAAATAGTGCAAATCTGGAAAACTTGACTATCAGCTACAGGAGCCACAGGGAGTGAAGCAGCATCAGACACTGGTGATCAGTCAGCTCGACTGATAGGTAAAACCAGGTACAATTTCATATTGATTTTTTTTTTTTTAACATTGGTCATTATTATTCCAAGTATTTCAAGCATTTATTCAATTGAAGATAAAGAAATTTGATCAGGTTGCCTGTAAATTTTAAATTTTTATATGGCAGTTTTTGCTTGTAACATTCAGAAAGATCCTTCAAAATGCAGATTGTGACAAAAATGTGTTATAATTGGTCTTTCTCTAAATAACACCAACTCCACTATGCTTGAACTGACACAATTTTCAGACTGTTGATCCATTTTTTATTGGCAAAACTTTACCACATTTCTGGTCTTGAAGCATTCAATACTTTCACAGATTATTTTTGAAAATAAAGTTTAAAAATGTGAATGACCTGAATTGTTCAGACTTAATTAATCTCTTCAGAAATTCTTGGACTTCATCTTCTATTACCAGAGTGCCTTGGGCTTCTGCTTGGTTTGCTAGGTCACATCCTCATGGCATTTTATGAAGATAAAAATACTCCTTGGTGCCATGACCTTCATGTTTTCGCTCTCTTCCCAGGGTCTATTTTAATAGGCTGTCACATAAACCTTTGTACAGTGGAATTTGTTTTAATTTTGGATGGTGGTTACTTCATCCTCTAATACAAATTGTTATTTTTCCACCAGACTATTGAAGCCTTTCTTTTCGTAGACCCTTGTATCAGCACAATTTTCTTCTATGCTTTCAGATAGGAAAGCTGTCAAACCTTATCTTCTTTTTTTTTTTTTTCCTTACATCTTTAGAAGTCTTGCGTGATGCACAGTTGCCTACCCAGCTGATTCAGGTTAGATTATTCTACATTTTATATCAATAAATTCAGTGTATTTAAAATTTTAAAATTATATTGAAGAAACTCTGAGTTCTTTAATGGATTGATACTTTAAAACATAAAGAAAGAACTAATATTTTTCCTATTTGAACACCTGAGGACTACATTGTCTTCCTTTTTTATCTAATAATGAAAAGTTATTAAATATGCTTTAATACCTTTTGAATTTCTAGATAGTTTGATTAATTATTTTAACAGGTAATTTAATGAAGAGGAGGAGATCGCAATGATGAAGCTTTAGTTGTTTTTGCTAGTGTTGGAGGCTTTAATACTTACAAACACATGAGTAGGGTCTTTTTTGTTTTGGGGGTTTTTTGGTGGTTTTTTTTTTTTTTTTTTTGTTTGGTTTTGTTTTAGTTTGTTTGTGTTGTTTTGGTTTGGTTTGGTTTTTCCCCCCTCCACTGTGGCAGTGTGGCTGAAAATCAGCAACACCAGTGCTTCAGGTTATTGTCAGCTTGTTTATTTGTCTGTGGAAACTCTTGCTGTCAACTTTAATTCTTGTATAGGTGGATTGCTTTCCCGCAAAGGTCTTAAGAAATCTTGTTTATGTTTCTGGACTCATGTTCTGTTTTACTAAAGTGCTTAACTGTATGATAAACTTCAAAGACACGATCAGTCTATTACATTTATTGATTTCTGTGCTTAAGCAGAAGCCAAGTGTGGGCACCTCATTGAATCTGAACCCATAATAGAAATGTTCCTAACACATAGGAGTACCTTTATTTGTCAGGAAATTGGGTTCCATATGGAATTATAGTGATAAGCAATATTTCTGACGAGTAGTAGGTATTCCCTTGCCATTTAGAAGAGTACCCCATACTTAAGCACTTGGCATGTACAAGTTTTTCTTCTTACTGTTTTTATTTCAGAACCACTACACTTTTTGCTAAAGTGCAAAGCTTTTCATTAAAATCAAGTGATTTTGATTTCTTTACATGGGCAAATCCATTGACCTGCAAAGACTAGCTGCATGTTAGGCATCAGGTAAGGAACTGCTGTTTAGTTTATGTCAAGGAAAGCAAAGTTTTTAGGATTAATGCTACTTTTTAAAATTTTGAGTACATAAGTAGAAGTACAAATTGTAAAATGAGTGACTAATTCAAACGTCCCAGCACTGAGCAATTACAGGAAAAAAAACCCTGTTTAGACATATGAAATTTTGTCAATAAACTTCTCATGAACTGGGGAATATTAATATCAACAAAGTGAGGGGACTTAGCCAACTTATTGCAATCAATAAGAATTTGTTCATTCACCTTAATGTGGGCTGGAGCATGTCCTACTTCTTGTATCCTGAGCGACTGAACTTTTTTAGCTTAGTGCCTGCTGACACTACAGTCATGGGTTTTGGCAGGAAGAATTTTAATGTTCTGTTAAAATACTTTGTGAAAAATTAGAATAATCTGAAGTGGATAGTGGAAAACTAACACTTTTAAGAACACTATTTTGTTGTGAAATATGAGAGTTTATGTTTTGGCAGCTGGAAACACAAAAGAAATTTCTGTGGATACTTTGCTATGAAGAAAGATAAGTAGAGTAAAGGTGCATTACATAAAAGACCAAATCTAATTCAAGGACTGTTTGTGTCATTTGGAGAGTAAAAGGATTTAGTGAGTTAAAAGTAGAACACACATGTTGTATAGAAAAGAATTTATTGGTAATTGAAGTACCTGTCATTAGTTGTCAAAGTGGTTTTAAAATCTATTTCACATTTGTCTACTACAGAACTTTAAATAATGAATAAAACAGATTTAGAAATGTTCATATGTATCTTGAGCCCCAAATTAGTAGACAATTTTTTCCACAAAGCATAAAGTTTCTACTATTGAAAAAGCATCAATTATACTGTTTAGTTTCATTTAAGAAACAGTAACAATTGGGCATTAAATAATATGGAATGAACAACATGACTAATTTATCAGCAGTCTTTATCTTTGATTTTGGGCACACTGTTACTTAGAGAAAACATGTAAGAGAAAGTTGAAGGAGTCAACTACTACTGTTTTAAAGAAATTTAAAACCCTATTTATTTAGAACCAGGCTAATTTTTTTATGACTGAGCTCAAAAGAACTGTGTTAATTTGCTATTTTATATTTCTTTTTCTTTAACCCCTTAGCTTCCAAATTTAAAGGAGGATTTCTCTTCCATTTTATCTAAATGTGAGCCAGTTAAGGGATTTATTTGTATGCAATATGTGTGTGTTACTTAAACAGAAATTGTCAATGATTCTTTTATTTCAATGCACTGTATGTTTTCCCTCTGTCTTCTAAGCACTAATCTTAGAGTTTTATCTGTCCAACTTTGCAAATTAAGCAGATGTGATAAAATGTAAAATCTAATGCAATAGCCAAGTGTTTGCTATACTAAAAATAAAATAATAAATTAACCCCTCAAAAAAACCCAACAGCAACAAAACAAAACAAAAAAAAAACCAACAAAAAAACCAACAAAACACTAAAATACCTTTGGAGGTTTTTTTCTTTTTACTCTTGAGTTCAATATTACACTGCAGGAGTAGATGTAATTATGCACTGTTCAAAAAGAAAAAATTTCCATCCATTTTATATGTTGTATTTTCATCGTTATCTCTTTGTATTTCTGAGCAGATAATGAGATATTATGAATTTCTGTTCAATATATTGTTGCTTGTCTTGCATATTTTCAATGCAATAGAAATGATCTAAGCATTTTAACCAGTGTGGCCCATGATAATATGTTCTTGAACTTCTGGCTGTTTTTATTGCCCATATCTGTAGGTTCATTTCAGTTTGCTGTTGCTGTTTCTCTTTTGAATAGAGCAGACACCACTTATTTATGAAGTGAAAACATAATATTTTCCATTCTTTCCTGTCCTATCTTCCTTTTGTTTTTAATGTAAAAGAAACACCTGTATTAAGTCTTGAACTGCCATTTCCTACAGTGATCTGAATTTCTTCCTCTGAACTAGTGCATTCATAGAGGATGAGAGTTTCATTGGACTACTTTGAGGAAAGCAAATATCCCTAGGAAAATGCTACTGAATGTACATATTTCTCATGCATATCTATATTTTATAAGTCTTCAGTACAGTAAAAATTATACTTTCTGAAGTTGGTAAATTTAAAAAGTTCACAAATTTATCAGTAAAACTCGAGTTCAGTGGGTCATTATAAAAATCTGAAAATTATGGTTAATAAAATCACTAATTATGCAAAAAAGCTTAATTAATTTGGTACTTTTGTGAAGTTATTTCTTCGATTTTTGAGAAGACTCAACCAAGGCAACTGATGTTCAGTTACAAAACCCCAGAGAAAAATCTAATGTAGAAAACTGGAAACAGGGTATGGAGGTTTTCAAAGAGAATTAATGATCATATTTGATTTTTAGTAGATTATAAAATAAGTGGAAAATAGCATGTACAGAGATACTTTCTGTGAAGTATAAAGTGTCTGCAAAATAGAAAACCACTCGAACCACTTTATTCTATACTTTCAATGCAGTGCGTTTTAAAGAAGTCTTAACCAGCCATATAGTTATTCTGTATTATTTTCTTCAGTGTCACTGTATTTTTTGCTTGTTAATGTTCAATGAGGAGTTGGTGTGAATAGTCATCAGAAGATGACAAACTCATTTTTGCTGCTGAATAGAGTTTTTGATCACTGAGCATTGTTGCAATCTTTTGATGGGTGAAAACTTGACAAGTTCAGTGGTAAAAAGTTGCAAGTGGTAAAAAGTTAAAAAAAAAAAGAAAAACAAACCCCAACATAAATAACAAAAGTACAAATAACTTTCATAATCTTTGCAATGCTTTTCATAGGGACATCCTGAGCTTTTTAATGTTGCTCTTAAAATGTTTTTGTAGCATTCTGTAGAGACAGACGTATAAAAACATGTTAGTGCAGCTACCAAAAGGATTAAAAAGGGGTATCTGAATGATACGCCAAAACCATCCTAAATGTCTGAGGAGAAATAGTAATTTGAACCCAGATACCATTAAAATCTTAATTATTTCTGGTTTGTGGGGATAAATGCATTAACAATTGTGAGGTGCATTAATACCACAGTAAGAAAAACTCATGTAAGGTCTTGTGGAAGATTATGAGATCTCTCCTAGTAAACTGCTAATGTCTGAAACTGAAATAAGTAGTCTAAATATGAGACAAATTATAATTAATTATAATTAAAATATTTAGAAATATTTATTATCTGGACAAATTTCAGATTAAGCTATCTCATTCCATTTGCAGCCATTTTGCTGCACATGAAGAACTTTAAAGCATATGAAGAAATGGAAGAAGTACTGTTACTCAGGATATAGTTATCTGAGAAACTATTAACAGTTTTCTGAAATTCAATTTTCCCTACAGAAATGTGCTAAGGAGAACCTAGTTTTCTTTCTTTTGTTCAATTTTTTCTTTACTGAATTGTAATTGTGAAAGGACTGCAATAACAAATAGTTCAAGTTGAATGGGAGACATTAGATATTCAGTACTATTTTATCTCCTTCTCCATTGGAATGACTGGAATGAAATAGGTAACGAAACAGATTATTTAATGGAAATTCTTCTCATTTGCCCATGCATGAAGAAAGTGTTAAACACACATATTACAAAGTAATCGGATTTACTGACAGAAAAAGTGGTTCAGGGGTAGTGGGTAATGGGTCTAAGATGAAGAGAAAAAAGCCATCAGCAGCTTGCTAACTTATATTGTTGATGAAAAGTGCATGCTGTGACAGGACTGAATTCTGTTGTTGCAGTTCAGAATATATGAAATATGTAGTACTTCACTTCTAAGCAGCTTTCAAAGGGTTTCCATGTCAATTAGGTAGCTTATTGCCTTTTTTGACATTTCCATACTGCCTTGCTCAACAAAAGTTTTATTGAAAGTAGTAACATTCCTTTTAAGATTCCAAATTGATGGGAAATGAAGGGGTGGTAGTTTTTTTCACATTGGTATTTCCTTTTTTTTTTTTTTTTTTGTTTTGTTTATTTGTACTACTCTGAAACTGTATTTCTTTATAATTGCAATTGTTCAACACATGTAAACATTCAAATACACACATATATTTTGATCCACAGATGCCTAATAATATAGTCTACATTTCATTGTTTTCTCTAACTTACTTGTTTTCAAGGCATCTATTATGAGTTCCACTTTCCTTTGTGGGGGTCTATAATTTGGGTAGCTGGAGAGGTTTAGCTTGAGCCTGTTCCGCATCTTGTCCCATGTTTCTGTTTGTTTTCAAGACATGTTTGGTGGGACAATTTATTTTTATGGCCTTTTGACAATCCTGTTCTGTGTAACACTTTTCTCAGTGACCTGGATGAGTGGATCAAGGGCACCCTCGCTCAGTATGTTTGCAGAAGATAACAAGTTGACTGGCAGTGTTGATCTGCTGGAGGGTAGGAAAGCTTTGCAGAGAAATCCAGACAGGCTGAATCGATGGGCTGAGGCCAATTGTATGAGATTCAATGAGGCCAAGTGCCAGGTCCTGCACTTGGATCACAACAACCCTAGGCAGCCCTACAGGCTGGGGGCAGAGTAACTGGAAATCTGCCCACTGGAAAAGGACCTGGGAGCTCTGGTGGACAATAAGCCCACAATGGGCCAGCAGTATGCCCAAGTGGTCAAGGAGGCCAGTGGCAGCCTGAATTGTGGCCTGCAGGACCAGGGCAGTGATTTACCCTGTACTCAGCACTGGTGAGGCTGCATTGAGTGTTAGGTTAGTGGTTGGACTTGATTATATTTAAGGTCTTTTCCAACCTAAATGGTTTTATGATTCTGCGTTCTGTATCTCAAATAACTTTTTGAGCTGCTGAGTAATCACTACAGGTGCCAGCTATCTACTCAAGTACAATACCTGAGTATACTAGGAGCTGCCCTTCAGATTCTGGTGTATTATATCCTATCCCAAGCCCCCAGGACATTTTAATCTAAGTTAAGGAGAGATGTGTTAAGCATGTGTTAGCTGTTGCCTTGCAGTTACATACAGCTTACAATAAATATATCTGACATTCATTTTCTTTACTATACTGTTGGTATTTAAAAGCCAAAGTGAAGCTTTGTTTCAGTTTCATGGTAAGTAGGTTTGAAAACAGCATTTTGGTGACTAGGTTCTATTTTTAGCTGGCTTGGTTTTGAGTGCCAAAGGAGGGTTTCTGCTCTGATTCGTGTTGAAAGGAAGAGGATGAACTTATCTTTCATAATAGAAATCTTTTGACTCTGCCTTCCCCTGAAAGTAAAAATAGGCAGATACTTATAGGCTGAGGAAGAGAGAACCCAGCAACTAAGAAATGACGTAGTGGCTGCCAGTATGAAGTGTCTAATTCGAGAGTTTTGTCTTTGCCTTTCTCTTAGGAGACATGAAAATGACAAGTATTTAGGGAGAACCTCTCCAATCTTTTGTCTTTCTGTCCTTGGACATAAAATAAGTGAATTAAAGTTGCACTGTGGAGAGGAAATAAGTTTTGCACTAACAAAACTCTGAATTATTGACTCTCAAACTTGCTCCAGGTAAAGCTGTGTCATGAGCCTTCTGGCTATAGAAGGCAGAGGGAGTAACATTACAGAAGGCATTGGTAATAATATGCTTTTTAATTGGTCACATGATTTGTTTAAATCAATTAAATGGTATATTCAGTCTAATGGCACCAAATCATAGGCTTTCCCAGTATATAAAAGGTCACAGATTTCAATTTTTATGTACTCGCACCTTATTATTGAATGTTGTAAACATGCAGCATACTAAACCTCTAAAGATATTAGTAAGATCAAAGCAGGGCAACTACTCATTGGCTCACATATGATTTTCAGGGGTTAAGACTATTATATTGGAAGCTCCTGGGTATTTTAAGGGAGGAAGGTGTTTTTAAAGCTTTAAGAAATCTGGTATATATATATGTTTTGTTTCAGGTTTGAAGTATGTTTACAAGATAAGCCATATAGTAATTCATTTTCAGGGAATATTTCAGTACTTTGAGTCTGAAATTATGTATGTGTCATAAGGGGTGGAAGAACAGTTTTGTGTTTTTTCCAACACTTGGGGCTTATTTAAGGAAAATTTCTAAATTATGGTACAGACCTTCAGAAAATTACTGAAAACTAATAAAATATCTTTAGTAAAAAAAATTAAATTTCTACTCTCTCCTTCATTATTGCTGTTTTCATCAGCAGGAAACTGCAGCTTTAAGTACTTCAATTGAAGTACATGTATTGAAAATAAATAATATGATTTACTGGAGAACTTACATGAAAGAAGTATTAACTAATTTACTTAGCAGGTTTTTTGACTAGATCAATACTACAAAAACTACCAGTTTGCTCTCAGTGTGGCAATGAAATCTTTCTTTTGGTTTAAGGCTATCTTTTTTTTTTTTTTTTGAGAGAGAGATCAAATTTAATTGTGCTTGTCCAGCCAAAGAGAAATGTTTAGTTGCTTCATTCCATTATTTAGTCAGTTGCTTCTGGTCTTACATTTGTTTTGAAGCTTTATTCTCATGAGAGATTTATTCTTTCAGAATTCTAGAGAAAGTACTTTTTCATCCTCCTTTTCAAATTTCTTACTGTGTTTTTTTTGGTCGGTTGTTTTTTTGTTTGGTTTTGGTTTTGTTTTTGTTTTTTGTTCTGCAGAAAGTTTAAACATTTAAATATTTTTTCTAAAGCTAGCTTTAGAAACTTCTGCTTGTATCGTTCAGGAATTACTGTGTTTCTAGCACTTTCTACAGACTGGCAGGCAAAATAAAAGCCACATAAATGTTGTGACACAGCATTATCATGGCAGCTCCCTTGACACTGTGAGTTGGGGGCTATTAACTCTCACTATTGAATTATGGGGACGCTTTAGCAAAACACAGGAGATCCCCTAAATTGTGGATGTCCTAGATATTAATAAAAGAAAGACCAAGTATCCTTCTTTTCCCAGGCAAATCTTGCCTGTTTTCTGTGCAGTAGAATTCAGTTAACCTGATTTCAGCAACCTTTGAAAGATTTGGGTATTTCAGGATTGCTATGTAGTTCCTCAGGACAGAAATTTTCAGGGAGCAGCTACATGGAGGGGGCTGAGCTGAGAGCCGAGGGTGACCAAAATGCAAGGTTTGCCCTTGCAAGGCACAAGCTGGGTGAGCAGAGCCAAGGGCTGGTAGGAACCATGTAGAGCCCCAGATGAGCTGCCAGCCAGGTGCAGGGTGCACACAGAGGCCATGTTAGAGGTGGGCTCAAGGCAGGCAGGCTCTGTGCACTGAGACACCAGGGCTTGTAGAGCTCTTGTTTTGGAGCCCAAGCCCAGTGCGGCAGGAGGCCAGACTGGGTGCAGGTGGAACATGTGTCAGAATTCTGACAATGCCTGAGTGTACTTGAGGTCCTGACTGAATAAATGGAAAATAAGTAATTTATTAAAGAAAACTCGACTGTACCAATCACTTGGGCCCAGCTTCAATCACACTTTAATGCAGTGAATGCAGAGAAAATTTTAGGTAGTAAGGAGGCAGCCATGTTTATCTCAGAGAACTACTACTGTTAATTACTATACATAACTACAAAATAATTTTAAAAGGGAAACAGACTGTGATTACCATGTGCAAATAAGGTAGGAGAATAATGTAATTAGACAAAGCGAGTCCATATTTTCCAGCAGACTGGATGCCTCTTGTCTGTATTACAAAGATAATAAGGCAGTAATGTGCAAGCTGATTGAGAGAATGCTTACAAGCACTGTTCATTGAACTTGAGCTTTTTTTGAAATAGATATCTCTGAAATTCAAAATAAATGCATAAATAAGAAAAAGCATGTGCACAAGGATGTTCACTGCATACTTCTCAGGAACCATACACCTTAGACTGAATCTTCATTAGACACAAGAGTGTATATGAGCATTATATCCTTTCATTTTCAATTAATGTTGGTTAATTTAATCTATTTTAATAATTGTGAAGGAGCAAAGAAATGTGAGTGGCCTTACAATGTGCATCCCTGTGGTTAGTATGACAAAGTTGTGATGTACCTGCTGTTAGTTAAGCTGTGTATTGTCTCTGTATTCTTTTTGCTTGTCTTCATATTCCAAATCAACAATGGCAGCTTAACAATGATAGATGAAAAAAAGGACAAACCTACCAAGTTACTTATTACTTCCAATATGTGGTTCTGAAAAGTATATGTCATGGTCAGCAACTGTGCTTATGGGAAAACTGTTCCTTTATTTCTGTTCAGCTTGACATTTCACATGAAGGAAAGACAATTTGATTCCAGATGTCTTTCTTCAGATGTCTACAGTTCATCTGAAGAAAGACATTTTTCAGAAGTTTTTCTTTCATTTAACACCATTAGTTTGTGAAAATATTTGTCTTTGACTCTTTAAGGAAATAATCAGTTGACAAGTCATTATGAAAGAACAGTTTCAAAGTTTTTAGCATTTCATTTCCTTTTTCTTTTCAACACTCAGTTGAGCAATTTTGCATTTCTGTATATTTGGTAGTGTCTGGAGTTAAAACCAAGTAATGCCTCTTCATAGCTTCTTTTCCACCATGGCCATGGGAATTAGAGGTGTCTCAGAGCAGCCTCCTGTATCTCAGACTTTGAAGCTTCTACAGTTAGTTTCCATTGGGAACAGGTGAATTCTTTCCCTGCCCTGCAAAACTTTGGGAAAGAAATAGGTAATGAAGCCCATTGGTAGGAGCAGGTGTTACTGAGCCATGCCCAGAGGCAGTCTTTTTGTCTAATTTCAATGTAGATATTCTTTCTTGGGTGTCTCCTCTCTGCATGTTAGCCTTACATATTGCACATTGTCATTGAACCCCATTAGGAAGCTAATTACCTTGTAGAGAATTGAAAAGGGGAAAGTGCAAGAGCACTTTCTTTTGAGATAAAGACAAGTAAAACTGGTAAAGCAAAAGCTGTATGTACAAGCAAAATGAGTAATTAATTCACTGCTTCCCATGGGCAGGTGGGTGCTCAACAGGGCTCTATGACACTTAACAGTTACTGGGGAAGACAAGTTAATGTCCTTCTGCTGTCTTCCCCCAGCTTTTATTGCCGGTCATGAACCATGTATGGAATATCCCTTGGGTCAGTTGGGGTCGGTTGTCCTGGCTGTGTCCTGTTTTAGTCCTTGTGCAGCCCCACTCTCCTCACTGGAGAGGCAGTATGAGCTACAGAGGCAGCCTCGCCTCTGTATAAGCACCACTCAGCTAAAACATCCCTCCATTATCAACACTGTTCTGGTCACAAATCCAAAACACAGCACCATGTAAGCTGCTTTGAAGAAAATTAACTCCATCCCAGCCCAAACCAGTACTTTTCACTTATTTCTTTTCCTCTTTTTTTCAGTATGCCTTAATTATCACTTCACACTGGAATAAGGGTCAGTATTTTAAGGAGGCAAAGCTTGCTGAGAAAGGCAGTCACATGAGAGACATCATTAGAGCAGAGGAACAGCAGGTACACTTAAGGTGCACAAATCCCTTTTGCAGGTCTCATGTATACATAATATATATATATATATATAAAACATATATATATAAGTTTTGAGTTAAACACATTCTAAATTTGTCTTAAATGCACTAATCTTTCAGTCAGGTTAAGAGAAGATGCACGATATCTGTGTAGAAGAGAAGTAGGATTGGAAGTTTCTGATCAGATAATTTTATGACTTTCTAACTGCTGTTTTTGGTTATTAGTAGCCATAACTTCAGTGGCTGATAATTGTAATCATCATGAGAAATTTACTTTTCTTTATATATATATATATATATATATATACACACACACATGTATATATGTGTGTATGTGTAACAGATTTAAAATCTTTTGACCATTATGGTCCAAGTTCACTTAAGAAAATATAACATCTTACTATATGGCATTAAACCCCTGTCTCTTGTACACTTAGTTGTCTGAAATACATGTCTGAAATAAATCTTTTAAACTCAATGCATTTTAATAGTCATGAGTGAAAAATTTTGGATCCTGAGCAGCAATTCAGATATGTAGTGCCAGAATGAAAACTGATGTAAAATTTTAGTATATTCATCTTAGGAAGGATACAATGCATTTCAGAATTATCAGAGAAGAGTGTACCATGATTTCTCTATCAGATCCTAACATATGGCAGGGAAAACTGGCACCCCATTTACTCTCAATATCTATCACACTGCCTACTGAAGTGCAATAATAATGAATGCTGTAGCTTGCATTCTTTTGGGGGCTTGTCTATTGAAGATATTGTTCTAAAACTACCATCTGGGATAAAAAAAAAAATGCTTTGATAGCTTAGCTCTTTCTAAGCAAAACAAAATCCCATGTATGAAACTCTGCAAGTGCAGTTCAGCTAAAGGTGCGTTTGCTTAATTAATGGATAAATTAATGTTTTTCCTGCTGTGTTCTTGATGAATGATGAGCTTTTACCATTTTAAGTAATGCTTGTATTTTTTTTTAAACAGTTATTTGGAAAAAAAAAAAAACCACAAAAACTTTTTTGCCTTAAAAACCCAAGAGAATAGTATTCCAATAGTTTTTTACTTCCTTGGAGTGAATTTCCAAGACTAAAAACTTGGTAAGACCTCTCAAAAACATGTCCATAATTCTATGCTGCCATGATAGATGCTGGGAGGAAGAATCAAAGCTTTTCAAAACCAATAAATAGTCTAGGAGGGACACAGTCAGTGTTGAAACAGTAGAAACTGAATTGACTATAAATGAAGACTAAAACACCGAAAAGATTATTATTTTTTTTTCTATGTTATTTAAGGATGCACCTATTTACCTTGCAGGTGCTTGACATATATTTAAATAGCAGCAAATACTCAGGTTCTTTTGAAAGACTCAAGTGAGAGTGTGAAATTGGTCCAGGGCATAATGTTTTGTGATCCTTACTCACAATGACTAACATTGGGTTTGTGACATGTTGATGCAGCTTCTGGACACAAATATTCCATGGAAAGGTGTACAGGGTATGCTTGCAGTACCTCTAACCTGTTCAGAATCAGTAGGATGTGCATAGGGTTTGTTCATTTCCACCATCATCTGGAAGCCTTTGAAACCACCACAGTGAGGATTGAAGGTCCTGCAGCTTTTGCAGTTGTACCAGCTGAGCTACCAAAATTGCTTGGTTGCAGGACAGCACTAAGCCTCTGGGAAGGAGAGCAAAAGCTGAGACAGCTGTTGTGTTGCACTAGAGTGTTGGACTAGAGAGAGCAGTTAAAAAGGACTATTTTTCAGTCAATCTGTAGTCCTTGTGCTTCAAAAAGATGTGCTTTCTAAACAGGTGTTTGGGTCTATGAAATACCAGACTGAATACCTGCAGTTCATTTCGTGGGTTGTGGTGGGAAGTGGGGGTCCACTAAGACACACGCAAATTACAGTAGGCACATTGAAAAAAATCCTATTGTGATATATATGTCTGTTTTAAAGTTTATCATGTAATGCTTGGGTTTCTACTGTTTTTTTCCCCCCTGAAGTCATTGATTTCTGCGCCGTGGAAAGGAGATTAGCAAATATTGCTCCACTGTAGATCACATATACTATGTCTGCCTGTTCTTGTGTGAGGACAAGTTTAAGTCTCTACAAAACATACGGAGTGTGGTCTCCATCACAAAAAGGGGTGATGCAATCAAATCAGAGTTTCTGACCTTTATGAAGAATTTAATCAATTTTGCTATGGTACAGGAAAAAAATTAAGGTTTTTTTAGGATTTTTTTACAGAGTGTAAATTCTAGAAAAAATCTAAAACTCAGGGAAAAACATTTTTCCATTTCTTAAATAATATTCCCATAGAAGAGTTTCCAGGTTTTTCTTCTCATCCACATATATTTTGACACCTACATACAGCATTAGTCTTCAGACTCTCCGTAAAATGTTCTGATTCTTGTCACAGCCTGTGTTTTATTATGTAGTTGGTCTGTGTGCTGTGGGCATC
Source organism: Margarornis squamiger (assembly GCA_035222235.1). Lineage (NCBI taxonomy): Eukaryota > Metazoa > Chordata > Aves > Passeriformes > Furnariidae > Margarornis > Margarornis squamiger. The sequence continues at coordinate 93,331,678 of JAWWTY010000106.1, forward strand.
ATTAGGGCATCTTTCCAGTAAAAGTATAATCCCATTAAAAGGGAAGAAAAAATTTAAAAATAAACAAACAAAACAACTAACACCTGACACTGACTTTTCAAAATTGCTATCTCATGGTTAATAAATGTAATATCCCTGCTCTTACCTATCTTTTAGCTTTCATTGGTGTATTTTTACTTTTTTTTGCTTCACATTAATATTTTTGATCTCAAAAGTGCTTATGCTTCAGTGAGTGCTATCCTTCATTTTTATGTCTGTCTGAAGCCAAGATATAAAGACAAAGTTAGTATTAGGCAGTTCCTTTTGGCTCAGGTGGTTTGCCAGTAGGAAAGCCTTGCCGGCTTGTTTTTCTCTGGGGAGAAGAAATTAGTGATAGAGGTGCTTTGTTACTGGTTTGGCTGTTTTTTGTCACAGAAACCGCTTGACTTTCTGAAAACTGGGCATAGTCTTGCTTTGCTGAACATAGTAAGAAGTCACAGCAGAGATTTTTCTACCTTTCCATCGCTGTTATACCTCACAGAACTCTGCTCAATTAATACTTGAATTTTTTTGCTGACTTTCTCACTCCTTTCTGTAGATGAAAGATGCTTCTGATAATGCCAGTCTGAGTGAAACATTTCTCCTATATTTCTACCCATTTGTCAGAATTTTCACAAAGACAATGATCAGTCTTAGATTCAGTGTAAGGTCAGTGGGCAATAGATTCACTGGACATATTCCTCTTCTTTTTTTTTTTGGATGACTTTTTCTTTGATGAATGACAAATGCCTGCATTTATTTTCATTAGTTACATATACATACAAATATGGATGTTCAGAAATATAAGGAAGGAGTGTTGGGTATGTAGGTCTACAATTAAATAATCTACTTTGCTAATGACACAGAAGGCTATTACTGTCACCCTAGGACAATATCTCATTCTTATACTTCCATAAAATAGGAAACATCTGTGTTGTGTTTCTTCCAGTAGGAGAACGAAATATTCCAACTGTTACGTACATCTGGTGCTGCTTTCCAGCATTATGTATCATATCATTTGTGGCAAAATCCCCAAAGTTTTTCATTTTCTTTTCTCTCTCTCATTCCTTTTGTCTCTGTACAATTAACTTCTATACTGCTATTCTTGCCATCAACAAATCAGACTTTCTGCTTTGAACAGATAATGGACATCATTAGCAAAGTCATGAAAAAACTATAAGTCAAGTACAGATGAAAGTAAAGTCATTAGAGTTGAAAATATTTTTGGTCTGAACTAAACAGTCATGAAAAAGATTAGAGTCAGTGCACCGATTGCAGTGATATCTCTGTCCACGGCAGTTGAATCTGTAATAATACACCTCTTACAGTCTCTTCATAACTTTAAATTCTATTCACATCCCCTAACCACCCCCCCCCCCTTTACAGTCCATGACTTATCTTCTTTTGATACTAAGAATTTTTTTTTGATCCTAAAAAAAGTACCTGCTCATGAGATTTTTCCAAAATTCCAAGTTTTGTAAGTTGAGCACTTAGAGTACATTTCTGGAGCAGGTCTGACTTGGATGACTCATGTAGCTGGAACTGGTTTGACTCACAAGAGTCAAAGAGTCAAGAGTTGTTAACCAGGGACAAACAATTCTGGTGAAATTTAGATTTTTAGAGGAGAAGGTTCAGTTATAAAAACTAAACATTCCTTGGTAGTGTGAAGAAGCCTTGCCTGGCCACAGGGGGTTACTGTTTTCTGTGAATCTCTCTGGGGGCAGATTTGTAGGATTCTTTATTGAAGAACAGGACTGGCAAAAATATTGCAATTAAACTCTAACCTTTCCAATCCAAGGCCACAAATGAAAATTGAAAAAAAAAAAAGAAAAAAAGTCCTTCTGTCAGAACTAGCAGGGGGAGAAAACAGCTGCATAATATGAAGTGAGTAGGGTGAATGCATTGACAATTTATGACAGGTGTAGCTGAACTCAATGGTGATAAAAATGGGACTTTTAGTGTCTAGTGTGAAAGAAAAGTTAATTAACTTCTGCAAAGTGGAACTAGTTCAAGTTGAAAACAGATGCACATCAGTTTCCTGCATGTATTCAGCTAAGTATAATATTATGCTCAAAGGCAGTTACTCATAATGGATTCTTTAGATCATAATATATTCCTAGAAGCCTTATGCAAGTGTGCTGTAGCTTGTGTAGGATGCTTATTTTATTGTGCCTATCAACTCAAACCTTTATTGGAGCTTAAGTATCTTGGGAAGATTGTGACACATTAGTTAGGACTCAAAGTTGTTGCAAACCTCGGCTTATTGCATGCATCTCTTTGCAGAATCAACAAAGCTTCTCATGGCTAATAGTATTTAGAATTCTGCAGTGCTTTCTCTTTTAAATTGTACTTTGATTCTACAAGCAACAGCTTGTCTTGTAAAGCCTAAGTAATATTAAGTGGACAAATGTAAAACAATATTAGTGTTTCGTATTCGCTGTTGAGGAAGTTAATAGAAAGAGTTTCAAGGAAAATTGTTCACAAATGGCTCACGGAATTAAACTAAACTCTCTTGCATCTCTTTACCAAAAAATGTCCTCTGTTACAGCAAAGCAATAATATTCTCCAGTAAATGGCATGACATGTTCTTTGCTTTGTACTTTTCATTGCTTGAGTTGTTTGCTGCTACTGTCAACTACTATTGTTATGAATCATTTCTGTTTCTTTTTGCTAAGTTATTCTCAATTCAGTTGTCTTTTTAGGAGAAAATAAGAGCCTTAACAACAGAAAATGAAATGCTATTCTGTGAAGACTTGTAAAACAATATATCTGCATTTTATTTTGTCTATCCATATATTTTTCCTTTTTTTTTTTTTTAAAGTTCCCATCCCCTTTGTCAAAAAGATATTTAAAGCTCCTCTGGCCTGTACAACTATGAAATGTAAAACTTGATGATAAGTTAACGATGTAAAATTATTTTTAACTTTAGCAAGAGAACTGCAGCCCTTTATTTCTGTGTTTCTCTTGTTCACTTCTCTATTATTTTTTTTTGTTGTTGTTCTGAGTTTTTACTGGGTTTTGATGCTGATATTTTTTGAGAGTGTGTTTGCATTTGGAAGATCTGTGTAGGGTGAATACATTGACTGCTTATGACTGTTCATGCATAAAATGGTGACATAATGTATCACAGCCTAGACATTTCAAAAGCAAAGCATGAAAAGGAGATGGATAGGGCAATTAGCTCTGCGATTTCTTGCAGTCTGAAGACTTAAGGAGACTTGTCTTTTAATGCCCTTTGTTTAATAAATATATATATATATATATATATATTATAGAGCACAGCTACCAGAAAGTTACTTCCTCAGTATGATGAGGAGAATCAGATCAAATGCTAGGCATTAGCAAAATGAACATATTTCAGGATCAGAAGAACCATGGCACAACTCTTTAAGATCAGCTCAGCAAGGTGCTCTACATGCCATTGAAGCACTTTCCAATGATCCACTCTCTGGTTCACTTTTATCATGTTTTACAAGGTGAGGAAAGTAGAAGTATGTGGCTTTTTTGACAAAGTAAGATCTATTTGAGGTAAAAATAGACTATACTGCCTTCTTGTAGAGAAAAGTAGACTTTCTCTGCCATATTTTTTAGTCACGTTCAGGAATACTGGACCTTTTCAGTGCTAAGTGCTAAATTTTTCTTTAGAAAACCACTTCAAAACCACTTTATTATCCTTGTCATTAATGCCTGTCCAGATCTCTACCAATGCCAACAGTCTGCCATCTGTTCACAAATACTTGTGGAACAAATATGTGCAAAGACTTATCTACACCTACAGTTTTCCATGTAGGAAAAGACTGACCCACAGACTTAGCCTTATGTGAAGCCCCCATGACTGTTATATTTCAAGATAAAATAGTATTCAGGTATCTGAATAAGAGACTTAAATGAGGAAAGCCTTCAAAATGCATTCTTGCTTGGACATTAGTCAGTAAACAAAGTGCAGAGTATCTATGTTCAATTATGGTAGACAATCAAAAAGTCAAACTTGAAAGCATTACAAAAAGGATATCCTTTCCAACAAATTCATTTCCTCTGTATAAGAGCGCTATTTATCCTAAGAATGAGCAGTGCTTCTGTTAAATTTGGCAAAAAAACCCATTCCCTTCTGAAACATACTGAAAGCAGCATGTAAGTTGATTGAGTACCTAGACTAACAGTCAGTGACATTCATGAGACCTGCTTTTTTCATATGCATGTCTCCTGACACATGGAACACCTTAATCTGAAACCATTATTACTTTACTTAGGAAAGGAGAACTGTGCAAGTATTGGCCTGGGAATTTCCAGAACTAGTGAAGCTGTCAAGGTCCAAACAGAACTGCTGAGTCCAGAATACATTTTTCCATTCATTTTAGATAAAAGTGCTTCATATTACCCTCAAAACTGACACAAACCATGAGTCTGGTGCCTGAGGTCAAAGGACTAGTACTGTATAAAGCATAACTGCCATCAAACTAGGAATCTAAACCTCCCCAGGAGCATGTACAGTAATAAATTGTGCTGAGAAGAGTTCAAAATTATGGCTTTTGAAAAGTCAATAATAATCTCATAGAGACAATACAGGGATAGATGACCTTGAGATAAGGCAAGTAAACAGCTTAACTACTGCAGGATTTCAGTTTTAAAATCTTTGCTTCTACTCGCATATTACTCTACTGCTTGACTGATGGTGTGCACTATTGCTCCCTAAAGATGTCTATTGTATTCTTTCAGGTTTGCCCAGAACACCTCCCACTGTCAATTGCACCCCATTTGAAATTGTTACTATGTTTTTTTCTGGTCTTTATACTATAATTTCTGTAATATAATCAAAGTTGAATCATTATATTTTTGAGGTAAATTTCTTGCATTTTTATACATAAGTCCACTGAAATTTCCACTACCTTGGAATGATTCTTGCAGTACAAATTCTGAAAAAAAAAACAAAACACCAAAAACCAAAAAAACCAACCAAAAACCAACCAACAAAAAACAAAACAAAACAAAACAAAAAAACCAAAACCACAAACAAAAATCCAACAAAACAAACAAACTCCCACACAAAACAAACAAACAACCACAAATAAAAATCAGTAGATGTTTTCAATGTCTTGATACTTTTGCTTTCCCTCTGCAAAGTCAGTAACAGAAAAAAAAAAATGGTAACTGAAAAATAATTTGCTTTTAAAAAAAATATTCAGTCTCTCTGTCTTGTATATCCTGTTGGATACTGTTAGATGTATTTGACTGTAATTCAGCAACCAGCCTAACCTGCCAATTTCAGAGCAGAATCCTCACATCTCGAAAGAGACTGTGTAAATAAATTCTGATTAATGTCTCCAATCAGCCAGAGTGGCATTCTCAAAAGTATACAATTTTGGTTGAAATCTATCTCTAAAACCAATGCAAATTTTATCACTAGCTGTAACAGGAATATAGAAATAAGAGAAGTGTTGAAGTCATGGAAACCAGCTCTTGGACTCCAGAATGGCACAAACAAAGGAAGAAGTGTGTTTTTCATCCAGCCAGCAGTTAGAAGGTTTTAAGTATTCCAAGCAGTACAGGCGGATGTTTAAAAGGCAAAATTCAAAAGAGAAAAGCAACTAAAGCCCTTTGTTGCTGCACATCCACTATTAAAGAGCAAAGGTAGCCTGAGGCCAAAAAAAAATAAAGCTGTGCTAGGTATGTGTGGGTTGTGTGATTTATTTTTTTTCTGCCTTGGTGTCTTAAGTCTAGATTATGAGCTTATCTATATGCTAGTTGTGATAGAAGGACTGACTAGAATTGCTTTTTCTGAAGAAATAAACAATATGTTTGGACAATATTAGGAAAAATTATATGAAACTGAGGAGCCTGAAATACTTTCAGTAAATACTGGGATGAGATTCAGTTCACCCTTCATTAGCATCCACCTAGCTGGTGAAACATTTCTTCTAAGGCAGCTGCTTAAATTCTGATTAGTCAGTGGTGTAAGCAAGGAACAAGAAACAGATTGTGCCAGCATAAATTTAGGAAAAACTCTTACACAACACCTAAAATTTAAGAGCAATTTTGATGTCTAAGTAAACTCCATGTTTTTCTGCAACTTTGTTTGCTTAGTGGAGGTCATGAAATACAGGGAAAAAATTCTGAAACCTAATATTTTTTTCAAAAATGTAGTATATTTTTTCCCATTTATTCACATCAAATAATACTTAGTTACCTGAAAGTTTGAAGGGTTTAAAATGCCTAGCTATCTACATACCTTTTTACAGTTGGGACCAAACCACTGAATTCATAAAATAAAAGAAATGGATGCAAACAGCAAAATAAATGAAATGAGTAATCAACATACATTTTTGTTTCTGTATGCTTTTATTTGTTTATTTGTTTGTCTTTTTATTTATTTTCAGTACAGAGTGACAGTGAAACGTATGTACAGAAAAAAGTGCATTCCCCTTCTGGAATATAGTGCTTCAGGAACATTGCATCCACATGATAAGATTTTGTCTGTCAGCCTGTAGAGGTCTCTGACATTGTGTTTGCATGTAGAACTCTCACTGACATGGTACAGAGTACAGTGGACCCTTAAAATACCCCAAATATGGGAGGCAAAAGCATGGGGAAGGAACCTGTGTATATTGTGAAAAATGGGAATTGTTGCCAAAAGGATTCAGAAGTCTGTCTTGCTTCATTTTTGGCCTTTTTTTAATTTTATTTTATTTTTTGTAATTTTTTTTATTTTTTTTTTTTTAAATTTATAAAAACACCTGACGAGTCTTGGAGGGACTTATATATGTAATAGCCAGTGATAATGTTTGCTGTAGACATAGGAAGTGCTTGTACATTATCTCTTATTCTGAATTGTGTGGGATTCACTGGAGTCAGTACAGATAAGATGTGTACATACTCTGATTTGGGTCCCAAGGAGAAAAACATGGCTGCAAAATAGCAAAGCTGAATTTTCTTTACTAGCTGTTGATATTTGCTTTTAATATAGAGAAAATGAAAGGAAGTGGAGGGTCACTTGTTATTTTATTTGTGGGCTTCAAGAACATGTTCTTGAAAAATATTGCTGGAATCAGGAAAGTAAAATATATAGAATCTTAAAGATACTTAAAAATAAATATTAACAAGTACAGCTGTTAAGTACAGGCACAAAGAGGAGTTCAGTTTTGGATGGCCCTATAAAAACAATACACACCGAAGGAAACTGACGTTCAGGCTTGCTAACTTGTGGGTTATGTTGTCATTGTGGAAGAAAGAAGGGATGGGTAAGGCAGGAGACTGAGAGGAGGACAAGGAGGGAGCTTCAAGGAAGTAGCTAAAATCTGAGGGAAAGTCTTTAGGGATGGGCGGACCTCTGAAGGTTTCTTGGTTCACAAAGGCCACTGCCATGATATTTAATTAAAGAAACTTATTTTTGTTGAAATAGTGAAACAGTCAAGCGTAAGATCCGTGTGTGAGCTCTTAAAGCTTGACGTGCTGTGGTTTTTGAGCTGTCATAGTTGACGAACAAGCACTGTAATTGAACGAAGCTTTAGTTAGCAGTTGACAGTATGTGGCTGGTATAAAAATGCACTTTACACAAACATAATGTAAGTAATAATAATAATAATAATTTTTAAAAAGTACCTGAAAGGTCCTGCATTATTTGAGTTCTATTTTGTCTTCCAGAATGTCCCCAGGCATTTTTCAGAACACTTAATGTTTCTGTAACCAATTCAGTAAGTAAAGCCAAATAAAAAAGATGCATTTAAATGCAACTTAAATGTTGTTTGATTAATGTGACTAAATATTTAATGCCAGACTTTTCTTTTATGTGATACTGTAGGGAAAATTGTGTCTACTACCCATTAAGAAATTAACCTTGGGTATTGTCATCTGAAAAAAACTTCATCCAAGCATAAACAATGGAAATCAAATCTGTAATCAAATCTGACAAACTGAATAGGGAAAACCTCCTGTTGCATAGGAAAACTGAAAACCAAAACTCCTGTCTGTATTTTTGTATTACAATGCTGCTCATTTGCTGCCTAAAGCTCAATTTATTTAGTAAAAAATAATGTGTCTTTCATTCCCTTGCTTTTGGGAAAATAAAAGCATCAACAGGAAAAAAAAAAAAAAAAAAAGCTTCAAATACCTGATGTAAACCAAAAAATTTCTGTTGAAAAGTTCTAAGCTTAAGATGTAGTTCCCAGATAATTGCGGGGTTGTCATAAAGTTAATAGCTTTAACATATAGATGAAAAGTATGTGATTCACACATGAACACAGAAAATGAATTAATGGAGCTGTAAATGTTCAACTGCTAAGTGACAATATATTATATATGATGGAAGTGTCTGCTAAGAAAATAAATATTTTTGCTATTGCATAACAACAAGACTTATGAACAGCATATGGATTTATATTTTTATTTGGGGACAAAGAACCCCAGAGTATAATATAAAGTTAACATGGTTTTTGTAAAAGATAGCATGTCTATGTTTATATATTTATATTTACGTTTATATATTTAATAAAATTATAATTGTTTAAATCCATTGTTTTGTGGGTTTTTTGGTTGTTGTTCTTTTTTTTGTTTTTATTAAATTCACTCTGAAACTGTAATATTGAAAGTTTGAATATAAAGTTTGAAAAATTTAATTAAATTCACTCTGAAACTGTAATATTGAAAGTTTGAATATAAAGTTTGAAAACTTTATTTTTGGTATGAAAAAACAGTTTTCAGACTTGTGTTTGTTTTTTTTGTTTGTTTGTTTTTTTGCTTGTTTGTTTTTTATTGTTTTGTTTGTTAGTTGGTTTTTTGTTTGTTTGTTTCCGGCTGGATTTAAACATTTCAAGTGCAATTGGCTAGAACGAAGATTAAGATCATAATTTAAAGAAACTCATCATCTTGAAAATCATTCTGCTTTGTTCAAATGCTGACATCTGAGTTAAGAAAGATGGACTTATGTACTGAAAGTTGCAATTATTGTCACACATTTCCTTTAAAGGCTAATATGAAAGATTTAAGTGATATGATAGTTGGCCAGACTTCTAAAATGAATAAATATGTATCCAGTTTTTATTACTACTACTATTTTATAACTCATCTGCAGTTTTGTGAGCAAAGATTAATGACAACTTATTTTAAAATAATTAGCTTTACCTTGTCATGTTTTGTGGGGTGAACTAATACAGTATCAGGTCCAACCCGTTGGTTGCCCAGGTAATTGTCTGGTAATCCCTTTAATCAGATTGCCAACATCAATATTATCTGGTTCCTGGCCTCCGCTATTCCTCTTGGAAATCCAGTTCTATGCACACGTGTTCACATGCTAATATGCCCATACAGTTTAATTTCTGCTTATTTCAGTGGACTTACTAGGTTAATGAGCTTAAAAGACATCCATATACTAGAGCAACTCTAGTCACAGATACAGGAATTGATGTAAGGATTCCCTTGCTCCAGCAGATGATGGCAGAAAAGTAGAGATAATGATGTAGAAGCAAGAGTTTGTAATAGCAACTCAGTTCTAACCTGACTGGAGTTTGGAGGTTACAAGTTTGAGAGTCAGGAGATTTTCCAGTATGTCAATATGAGCAACTTATTTAGGGAGGTTTCAGTGGACTGTCTTTCCTGTAACACCCTGATGATGTTTTTCTGATGAGTCACAAGTTTCGCAATTTTCATGTGCTTCAAAGGACTAAGAAGTGCATAACTTTGTAAAATGTTGGACGTGGGGTTTTGGTGTGGATTTATATAAGAAATTTGTGGCCCTATTTTTCCTTTTGCCTACATGCAGAGGCAAAATACTCCTGGATTTAACTATGTTAGTGTTTTTCTGCCTCATTGTTTCTCTCCAGACTAACAGGTCTTGGGAGTATGGAGAGACTCGCCCGTATAACCAATCTAGCATTTACACTATTGCCTCATTGGATAGTAGTAGAGATGATAGTCATTCTGTCAGCAAATCTATAACTAAAAAAGGAAATAAAAGTTTTAATTGTCTGCTGTTAAGTAGCCATTGTGCTTTAACAAATGTTCGTTTAACCAATGTTTATATGCACTCTGCAGCTGTATAATGAAGAAACAACCCAACAAAACCAACAAAATAGGAGATGGATAATAAATCTGACTGTTACTTTTGCCTGCAGCTGATGACTGCAATTTCATATCTTCTTCCTAATTCTTTGCTGTACAAGTAAATCTGTTCATAAAAATTTCATGTAATTGGAAACACTATTATAATTTACAATGTATATTTAAATGATTTTTATAAATTAATTAAAGTGTATTTAAATAGAATGTATTCATAATTTAACAGAAATTAAGAATTATTTTATCTTACTTTTTCATTTTTTCCTATTAATTAAGAGGAAAACTCTTATGCACTGGTACCACTGCATAAGATATAACAAATCCTATGATGCACTATTAGTTTTTGCCTTACAAGAACATTGTTTTCAAGAGTTCCTGTGAATTTTCCGCATATAGCTGTAGGTAAGGAAATAAGGTTATATTTTTTTTCTTATAATTAATCCGAAAATCCTGTTGTTTCTGTTTAAGATGTAGGGTTTTTAACTACCGAGGAGATGGACACTAGATTGTGAAGTACAGAGTAAAAAAGATATCAATTCACATCTGTCTTCCTGAGAACAGCATATAATAGTTGAAATAAAGTAGTCAAATAAGATGCATTTACCAATGCTGTGAAGCTGTTTCTGATGACAAATCTGTCCACTACATAATACTGTCCAATCATCATTCATAAATATCCTGCAGAGGGACAAATTTTGACAAAAATTAATAAAGAGGTTGTTCTGGCCTTGACAATGTATGTTTTCTTTATTGCATTATCTATTTTTTTTTTTAATCGATAACCATCTTTTTCCTAATATAAATGATTCCTTCACTAAGTCTTATCTTAGACAATTTCTATATATTATTTTCCAAATCTTTTATCTCAAGTCTTTCAATTATACTCATTTGCGTTTGCTGGTATATTGGATCAGCTTGAGGGCTGAGTTTGTGCATCTCAGGTGTCACTCCCTTCACAGAAGCACTGGAGTTTGTCATGTAAATGCACCTGAATAACTTCACCTAGTTTGGTCGTGTTTGTTCTGCAAAAATCTTAGTACTGCTCTCGGTGCACTCCAGGTTACCTTTACATGTCAACTTGTTATGTTCAAAGGTAGCACTTTGGAAGGTCACTTGCCTTTGGATCCATCCCAAGGAAACAAATGGGATTCTGAGACCTGTGATGCACATCTCTGGAGATCCATACTCAGTGTAGAAGAATCACAGCTAAGTTATAAAAAATTATACTTGTAGAGCCAAATGTCTCTGTCAAGGGCTGTGCAAGCGTGTGGGTATTACGCTTTCCAGCTCTCCTGATTCTGACTGCTGACTGCTGAGAATTCTGAACCTGCTCTGTGTGGGGCTGTCCGATACTTGTCAGACTTACTAATGAGTGCTGAGTGGCTTCCAAGCCAGACCCCAGATTTGTGAGGTGACATATACACAGGGAATGTCTTGCTAATAAATCCTTTTGAACCCATGCTGGCCTGCATCAGACAGCAGTTGTATATTCTCAGTAGCAATGATTCAGTTTATCTGCAGTTCAGACATATCGCCCACAGAAAAGTGAAGCTGCAGCATATGGAAAAATGTATTAGCAATACTTTAAAAGCTTTTCTCCTGGATTTCTTAAGCATTCTGCTATGCTTCTTGCAAAAGATTGAGTGTATCTCTTTTAAAACTGTGTCAGGAAGTTTTCTCATCTATACTCTGCAGGTTAGCTAGTATAGCTCTTAAGAGTGACTAAAAATATTTTTTTACAATGACAGCAGAAATGAAATGGTATCCCACAAATACATGTTTTTCTGCAGTAGAGTGAATGGCACAAAAACCAGTTATTCTCCATTATTTTTCTGAGACCTGATAAAAGCCCCAAAATCATAAATGATTTGGTCCTGAACAAATTACTTACCTTTATTCTTCACTTAACTCTTTTATAAGGCATCTTCTGCTGTTGTCATGCCAAAATGACAATGAGTTTCTTTGCTTCCTTTTATCTTTTGCTAAGCTCTGTCTAATCCAGTGTGGTGGTTTTCATATACTCATGGAGGTTTTATAAATTATATGAAAGTGTATTTTTAGCTTAGGTATGTTACCAGGGTGCATTAGGTGCTCCTTGTGACCAGAAATTAAACAAGAGAAAAGTTTGGAGAAACCAGCCCTGGGATACAGAGCTGAGATGTTACAGACCTTCTTAAAATCATTTATTACAAGGAACAGCCCAAAACTATAATCAAGAACATATAGTTATTTGAAACTGAGTAGCAACTATGTCTATTTTAACAAGTGAATTATCCTACTTCCTTCCTTTCATTAGAGTTTGTCATTAATTCATGTGAATTAGGGCTTCAGTGGCAGTACCAAAGAAGCAGGCTGTGTGCACTTACTGCAGAATGAGTGGTTCTTTTAGACTACACAAGAAAAAATTCACTTCCTCACTACGGCAGCAGATTAATTCAATTAACTCATTTTATTAAGGAAATGTAACAGCAAACTAATTTAATGCTTAGATTTTACAGATGGAGTTTCTTGGGTGCTGGATTTGGGAGATTGAACAAATTGTGCTGACCTTGGAGACAGGAAGGTTCTGTGTGGAGAGAGAAAGAAGTTCTTTCACTCAATTCCTACAAACTGTTAAGAGGTCTTGTATGTCAAAAGCCTGTAGCTGCCAGCTGGCTCTGGAGTATCTGTTTTCACAGGCTCAGGTGTGAGGGGGTCCTGGAACATATTGAGATGTTCTGCTAGAAAGGAAGCTATGGAGAAAGATAATATAGCATGACTGAAAAAGCTGGTATCATATTAACTCTTTTTTAAAATGTGCAGCTATAAATAAAATGTCTTTGATTTTCTCGAAATGTTAATAAAGCTTTTTTGATTTCTGGTCATTATTCTTGGCCTCCAGATCCTTTCTGAGTGATGCATTTATCTTACACTGTCAACTTTCATCATAGAAAATGGTTTTGGTCTCATATTTGCAGAGAAAATTTAAAATGTGGAATTATTCTTAGGAAATCATAAATAAATAATAAACATAGTTTTATTTCTTTGTTAATCTGAGATTGGTACCTTTTCAAGGCTCTTGAGCTTGACTTCTTGTTTAGTAAATAGGTACATGTAGTGTTTATCTCCATCTATTTTAGTTTTGAACACTGTGTTGCAGCTTCACCTTGGAAATCTTGAGTCTAGCTGTGTTCATGGTATTTCTGATTTACCTTGATTTTGATGCATTCTATTTTTGGTCCAGACTAAATTTGATACAATCTGTTCCAATGATAATACTAATAAAAAGTAAATATTGAAAGTGGTCCCTGACTTATCATTACCTATCTGAAAATTTACTAATGGACAGTGGGTGAAATCATCCATAAAACCTTTCAGTAGTAGCCAATCAAGAAAAATAGGGTTTGAAAATAATGTTTTGCTCTGTCTAGAAAGCTACATATGTTGCAAACAAAGAAATATACATTTCTTATTTTATTTTTTAGAACAACTGCAGAGCAATATTAATTCTACAGTATCATTTTACATAACTTTGTAGGAAGAACCTTATGATATCTGTCTAGATCTCTGATTTAGACAAGACAAGTATTTTTATTTCTGATAGATGTAGTAAGAGAAGTATTTTAAAGGAAACATTAGAGACAGTTATATTCCTATTGTATATTTAAATAAAGCCAGGAAACTGAATTTGTATGTGCAGGAAATTCTATACATCTGAGTTTGCAGGTATATTGGATCAGCTTGAGGATTGAGTTTGGGCATCTCAGATGTCACTACCTTGACAAAAGCACTGGAGTTTGTCCTGTAAATGCAGCTGAATAACTTTGCATTGTTCGGTCAAGTTTGTTTTGCAAAAATGTCTTAGTACTGAATTTTCTTTTTGCCAGTCTTGCTGCTGTGAGCTCCATGAAAAAATTTAACTGCTTTTCTTCATTGTACAGTTCAGGTTAATGTTGTGGATTTTAATATATTCAGCAAATGTATTTATGACTAGTTAAAGGCAAAACCAGTAGGGGATGGTGGACTATGATTCCTCAGTGGTTAAATTAAGTCTATTGGGCCCAGAGTTCTATATACACATTTCAAAGGCCAATACTGTCACTTATTCTTCAGAAACAGATGAAATAGGGATATACAAGTCTGAAATTTCCATGGGGATGATATTCTGACAACTGCCAGTTCCAGAAACTATACTTTTAATCAATATTAAAAAGAATCCACGGGTGTCTGTCTTAGCACAGAACAGTCTTAGAAGTCTAGCATTGCCTCAGGATGGAAAAAATATAAATAAATCTGTACTGAATATTTTTATCCTAATGTTTAGATGCTATCCAGAGTCATAGTTTTTTGAAAGAGAGAAAATAAGTTTGTCTAGAAATAACTTGAATCATATAACATATTAAAGAAAGTGATAAATTACTGATAGCAAATTAGCTTTATTTCCTGCATAACATTGTCATAGCATTTCATTTATAATAAATAAATAAAGAAATATTTCCATGTTTCAACTCTCTTTTTGCTTTTAAATCTTTGATCTCAGTAAGTTATAGACTTTGTCCCAAATGCAACCTCGAGACTGCCATAGAAATGAATTACCAACAGCAAGCTAAAATATTGGAAGTGACATGAATGAGTTACTGTCTTAGATTCAAAAGTCTCATCTCCTTTTGGTCTGGCTGTGGCAAACCAGTATCACTGAGTGCTGTTGTGCTTATGCAACCATGAGTATCTTTTACAATGTGTAAGAGAAATTACACCATCACATGTCCTAATTGCTAGGACAATGCTCTGCCCTCCTGTGGGTTGTCATTATTTCTTCATAATGGTGCTGCCAGAGATGTAATCATCACACTCATCCGCTACTTCTCATCCAAGATTTAGAAATGTCAGCTCTACATTCTCCACTTCTCTTTTCCTTCTCCACTTCTCCAACACTGCACTTTTAAACAAGAACTATGAAACTTCTGGTGTAAGTGCAATGTGATTTGCCTTTGCACAGTAAACATGAGTGACATGAGCTGTTTGCATGAACATTTCTTGTTTGTAAGTGTGGATGTGTCAGCCTGCATCACTGATTCGTGTAGCTCTCTCCCTGTTTCCTGCTCTCTCAGGATTTTTTATGGCCTCCTAACTCATTTCATTCAGATATTGATGATCTTGAATTGAAATGGTGGACACAGCTTTCTTTTAATTCATTGCAATTGGAAAGCAAACGTCTTTCCTTTGTGGCTCTGTTAGTTCAATTATTATATTAGCTAAAGACGTATCGAAATTAATTTTAAAGGTCTTCTACTAATGACTATCTTTAATTTGTTATAAGATTTGGAATATTTGAAGATACGAGGATTTGTTATTTTAGATGTTGTGTTCATCTACATTTATTGCGGAGCAGATTTTGGTGTTATAATTTAAGTAATTTTAAAGCAAAGAAGAGTTTTGTGTTCTTGTGCCATTTGCCTAAGAAAGCAATATATTTCAGTATGATCAGTTAGAATATTGAAATCCAAGACTGTCAAGTAAACAAAGCAAATTCCTTTTTAAAAAAAAATGTCTAATGTATATTTAGGGGCATAAAGAGATGAATATTCTTCAGAGGAACTGACAAGAGCAGCAAAAAAACTCCCATGCCAGTAATTTACAGCAGTTCTTCAGAGTAGAGCAGTTTTCTTTATTTTTGTTTTGTGGTTTTTTGGGGTTTTTTTTTGAAAGGGAGGATGTTTTGAGGGGACTGAAACCGTTTTTTAGAATGTTCAGTGCTGCAAGTGTCCCTGCTTACTGTGGCCCTGTGTTTGCATTAATGGGAGACTGAAAATTGAGTTTAGGATGTGTATGTTTTAGCTGGTACTCCTCAGGTTAGTTAATAAATGGAATAACTGTTTTTAATAACAAATAAATAAAATACATTTTTAGTACTTTAAGTTCTTGGCACCCCACAGCTCTTACACTGCTGAAAAACAGAACATTCAGATTAAAATTTCCACATTTAAATCTGCCAGTGTTTGAACTTTACTGTATATTTTTGATGACTTGGGAGGTTTGCTTACTAATTTGGAACTTTGCCTAATGTTTTTGTTAAAATAGAAATTTCTATCTTATAATTAATCTCCTTGTTCTGTATGTTCATACAATAAAAGTGCAGAACAAATGAGTACTCAAAATTCTAGATGTATAATGAATAGTTAGGGTTTAAACATAACTATTTTCCTGACAAGGACATGGTACTGCTATAAGCAATTGGCTGTCTTACGTTATTCTTCTGCCAGGTTCCTTCTTTTTTTTTTTTTTTTATTTTTATATAGATTATACAATAAGAAACTGCATATAGTCAGGACTTTTACAACAACACCAAAGGAACTAGTTCCTTTCCAAAAACAAGTGAATCTACTTTATTCATTGTTTATTTAAAATTTAAATTCACTGGTCTTATCTCCACTTGCATGCAGTGGGAATAAATGAGTTTTCTTTATCGATTTATGAATAGAATATCCAGGAGGAAATAAAGAATGCAGAAAGCCATCTTCCTTTTCTTAATGAAACCAACCAGTGAATTTAGTCAACAAGGCAGAACTGTATAAAGCCTAATGCAGAGGTAGCAGTTAAAGACTTCAAGCTCAAGATTGCCCATGCTTCTCAGAAAGGGAGAGGACGGTTTGACTTTATTACTCATGTTCTTCTGTTCACCTGAGCTTCTCTTGTATGCATTTGGGTCACCATTTCATTTGATGCTGTCTACATTCTGTAACGCTGGAAAGGGATCAGTGTCTCAGTAAATTAGATCTTCCACGTACAAAAAGATCTTTTCTGTGCTGTTATGTATAAAGTATGGGCCTGGACTAAGAAATGATTGCAGTTCTATGGGATGTCCTGTGATTGCATGACTTTCACAGTACATCTAAATAGATGCATATTCACAATGTAGTAGAGAATGTTACTGATAAAAAACTAATGATCAGGGATTGACATGTCCACCCCTGCCTCATATTTTTTCAGTCAAAATTTTCTATTTCTGAAACTGCCCAATGACTGTCTAATAAATTTTATCCCACAATAAGATGTGATATTTTTGGTGTGGTGCCTCTCCTTATCCACCTGGCTGTGCAGGATGCCATTGAAAACTCGATGCCATATTAAATGCCAGGCCATGCTTCAGGTAGATGAATTCCATCTTCTGTAAGCACATTTGCGCAAATTATATTTTGTTGTGCGAATTTCAGTGTCACAGATTCATAATTGTTTTTCAAAGCCTCATAATTTAATTTGTTGGGTGTCATTTCATTGCACCTTTCTCAATAGTATCACTAGTAGTAAAGGACTGTGACACCCCTTTGTCAGGTGGTTGATTCTGAAAAAGAAAGCCTAAATACGGAGGTCATGTTACATCGTCTTATGCAGGTCAAAGCACTGCCATGTATTGAATAGTCATGCTTCTTCAAGAAAACTTAGGCAAGTGTAAAGAATAACATTTTGTAGATTATAACAGTTCCCAGCAAAAAGCCAGGATTTGCCAAACCAGCTGCTCTGTCAAATGTCTTTGAAGATGGCTTTTCTTCCCAAACTAAATGTGATTAAAAAAAGCTGCTTGAAAGAAAACTTCTTCACAAGTTGGAGTACTAACATCGTGGAACCACATTGCTATTTCTCACAAAATAACTTTTGTAATTGAAAGCTGGTTGTCTTGTCTAAATCAGGTCCTTAGTAACTTCCTCAATTGAGCAGGATTATTATATGTGGCTGAAAACTTCTTTGTTATGCCATTTTCAGCATTTCTTAACCTAATACACTGGAAGGCAGCTCCATGGAAGTATGAGGGAGACTGTCACTGCTTCAGAATTTGCCCTTAAAAAGTATTCTAGCTGAAATCTACTGGGTTGCATAGAAAGCATGACAGGGCTGAAATGTAGAACAGTAATAACTGTTTCTACGTTAACTATGGCTGTTGTCTTTTATTATACCTAGGATACCTTTTATTGTTGGGGTCATAATTGAGATTCCTCTTACCCATTGCTGTCCATTTAACTCCTTACTGATACACTAAGCTATACTATTTACTATAGATGATAATAAGATAATTGTGAGGTTATAGTGTGAGATTCCAAGGAGAGCCAGTCTGCACATTAGAGCTGAGGAAATGGATAAACCTAATTTACTGTTTCATTTTTTGGTTTAACAGCTCCAATGGTACACTTTTCTGTGGACATTGTCTGCTAGAAGGCAAACAGAGGTAATTTTCTGAAGGATCTTGGAAAACCAAAAGGCTATCACATCTTGCTTGGGCCACATTTGAGTTGCAGGTGCAAGGTTTGGAGAGATTCCCTGTACTTGCAGTTGTCCAGTACTTTCAAAAGCTAGTTCAGAGAGAAACTAGTGAAAATGTCTGCAGTCTTTCAGAAAGAAATTTCTGTTTCCTGTAGCACTATAACTTGATAGTCATAAAAAGAGCATATATATTAAAAAAAAAAAAATAATAAAAAAAATCATTTTTGTCTATGAAGGCAACACAGTATTTCGAGATGGCAAGTTACATCTGATCCCAGAAGTGTCTGGTAGAGAGGAAGGTCAGAAGGGAAAGGAGTACAAATAAACTGTACAAACTGAAAAAGTTACGTGTGTGATAAAATTGTCAATTATTATCAGGATAAATAAAGCTATTTAACATGTGGAACAGAGGGGAACTTCTTTAGATAATGAATGTCCTTCTGAATGGATACTCAGCACTGACTTTCATATGATGTATTGTATTAAAGTTTATCAGAGAGAAAAACTCAGCTGAAATTCCAAACAGAAATTCAGAATGTAAACCCATTCACTTTTGCTGACATTTTGGGTTTTGAGTTCAATTTTATTTTAGCAGTACATCACAGCTTCACTTAGACTGCTATTGCTGATGTGCAAATTCCTTTTCAAAACCCTTCTATTATTACCAGAAGCTTTTCTTATATCTTCTCTACTTGACTTTGACTATATCTTGTGATGCAATAAGTAGGGAATTAGAGCTGGATTAATTAATTTGGCTTAAAAACCATATTATGGACTTCAGTCAGTTAAACAGAATTCCAACATTTATTTTCTTGTTTTAAGAAACTATTATAAAATAATCCAATATTCATACACCATAATATCATGCAGTTTATTACTGCATATTACATTCCATTGCTAGATACGCAGTTCTTCACCTCTCAAAGGCAATGAAATGGACAGACAGAAGAAGTTTAGCTTTCCAATCAACACACAGAAGATTGGAGCTTGTGTTCTACGTTAAGTTCAGGTATCCTTGGCTGACAGTCAACTTCTAAGACCACAGAGCTCTGCCACAGATTTTCAGCATTCTTGTATCCCATCCTCCTTTTCAAAGGTGAAGCTAGCTGTGCTTTTGATTAATACTTTTCTCTAAGTCTCAACTAATTTTTTTTTTTTATTAGCAACAAACAAAGAAGAATCTCTTGTTTAATATAATTTCATTCCCTTATTTGTTTTTCTATAAAATACATTTTCAGATTCACTTTCTGTACATAAGTTTAGGCTGCGAATACAGTATTTCCTCATCTCTGAGCGGATGAGTTTGTTGACTTTTGAGCGTTGTGTTCTTCCATATATTTCACATGTGATTTTTAATTCTGGTTTATCACAAATACAGATGTTCAACTGAAACTTTTAAAACAAGTCTGCCCTAGATCACTGAATTGAATTTACCTGGCAGTATAAACACATCCCCATGAGTGTCTGCTACCCTTCCACAGAATTTCTCGTACGTATTAATTTTTTTACAAAATACAGAAGGCCTTTTAAATTTTTATATTTTTTTTAGCAGGTCATTTATGTAAATTACTATTAAACATCTTTTCTTGTAGAACAGTAAGAAAAAAAAGATAAAGTTTTCTGTAACCATGCAGCCATAGCTCTTCCATCTTCCTATTTGCAGCCTTCTTTGTTCTGCTACACTAGAGAACTGCTAAAGTACAGTTTAAAAGTAATTATTTTAGTCACTAAGGTTATAATTTAACTGGTTAGCTACACATGTATGGACTGTTCGACCTTGCCGTAATGGTTTGTTTACATGTAAAGTGAACGCATTAAAAAAAGTTTATGCAGGTTTCATCTTGATTTCTTAGCTAAACTAAAAAAAAACCCAAACTAACAAAGATGTCAACCTTTCTTGCAAATTCAGCGTAGCAAACCACAACAAAACCCAGCTTGGAGAAGTTTGGCATTTTTAATAATTCACCAATTAGGAGCCATAAGCCTTTCCTAGAAGACCAAAATTAAAGAGATTTTGCACTCTAAATTTGGGTTTGGAAGAGGGCATGGTATGACAGCTTTCTCTTTTTGCTGTAAACTGAGTATAAATGCTTAATATTTGCTGATTTACACAATCACACTAGAGTTTCTACCTCTCTTCCTCGTATTTCTCCAATATTTTATCTTTTGTTGTCTTAAGAGGTAACATGTAAATCGGAACAGAAAAGCATGAATTTAAATCATGTTCAATCTAGAAGATACTTTTTTATCTGGAGTCTATTTGTGACCCTCTTTTTCATAATTAGTATATGTGTAATTTACATAACAAATCATCATAAAAGATTTGTGAAGACTTACGTACTTATTTAGGAATAGTGCAGTGAGACTAAAAGGCTATAACTGAAATCAATGTCCATATTTTTAAAATTTATAATTCACTTTCTAAGAAAGTACTTATGAATTTGTGTTTTCTAAATACATTATATTAGTAAATGGTGCTGTCATGATAATGATGCTAAGAGTAATAGAATATTAAAAAAGCCAGGAAATATTTATCCCAATTATATAAGAGGAAAAAGTTGCCAAAACATTGCCTTGTAGTCAATTTAATTTCCAAATATTTTTATTAATTTTTTCAGAAAACACTTTTTTAAGATGTTTTGTTATTTAGTGTGGTATATTCACAGTGATAAAAAAGGATATCTGGAGCTAGTTTTCTGAAGGACAGATAAAATTGTTTTGTTCAAATGAGTAGTTCCATATTTTGGCTATTGTTAGAGACTGTGAGTACACTAGGATAGAAGAATTTGTCTTACGGTATTTTCTCTTACACTTGTTAACTTTATGGGAATTACTAAGGTTAGTTATGTAATCATTTTAGCAGCATGAAAAATTAAATTGGACAGACTTATAAGCATATCAAGCTCTCCAAAGATTGATGTCATTAGGAAAGCTGTACATGCACAAAACATGAAGCAAATAAAATCTTTTCCCATGTTGTAGTTCACTGTCTCCCAGTGGAATGGGGGAAAGAATTAGAAGGGTAAGAGCTGGAAAACTCATGGGTTGAGATCAAGACAGTTTATTAGGGAAAGTAAAAGCCACACACACAAGCAAAGCAAAACAGGAATTAATTCACTGCTTCCCATATGCAGGCATCACATCAGATATTCAGCCATCTCCAGGAGAGCAGGGCCCATCATGTGTTACAATTACTTGGGAAGATAAATGCCATCACTCTAAACATTCCCCATATCCTTCTTTTCCCCTTAGCTTTATAAGCTGAGCCATATGATATTGAATGTCCCTTGAGTCACAGACTCCTCACCGTTGGGGTGGTGTGAGAAGCAGAAATGGCTTGATGCTGTGCAAGCACTGCTCAGCGTTAATGAAAACATCTCTCTATTATCAACGCTATTTTGGCCACAAATCCAAAACACAGCACTACTGGGATTGGTATAAAAAAAAATGAACTATATCCCAGCCAAAACCAATATATTGTGTTATTTGATAAGTATACTTCACAAGATGCATTCTGATTTACTAATTTCTCTCTATTAATGTGAAGTTTCTCATATGAGAGTTGATAGCAGTACTAAAACATTTTTAATGCGTATATGGCTATTTCTGCATGGTCTTCCATCATCTTCATGAGATGAAATTCATGGATTCAAAAAATTCGAATGCATCTCTGAAACAAGGTTACAATGTCATATTGATCCTGAAGCTGATTGACATTATGTGACTATATGATACTTCTATTTCTGGGAGAGGACATAGAAGGTAAGGTAGAATTAAGATCTAAAAAGATAATTTTTTAATCAATATTCATTCACTGACAGCCTTTCAAACCAGAAGTTAATTTCCTAAATACTGTATATAAGGAAGCAGTGCAGCAGAGATTTCTAATTTATTTCTTCATGCCTAACTTATAAGGGGAACATTCTTGGCAGAAAGGAGCTCCTTGCTATGCTCCTAAACACAATGAAGAACTATGGTGCATAAACTAGTTTTTTTCATTTTTCGTTATAATTCTACTAAGCATGCCAAATGCCATTTGACTTTTTACACACAGAATAAGAAAATGGAGTATTGCATATGTTTGTCTTCTTTCAGACCAGTGTACTTGGGTCTTTATTGGCAGTATTCATCAATGTCAGCGCTTCTGATTTAATGAATTCTGCCCATTCCAGATAAGAATCTGTTATTCTAGTGATAGTTTTTCAGATTCCCTTGAAAGGAAATATCTAAAATACTGCATTGTCATAAAGAGAATATTTTCAATATTGTCAAAAAGTAGAATTCAATATTAAAATTACCTTAGAAATACCCTCCCCAAAAAGGAATCTTGGTAAGGTTCTTTGAGATAAAGACATGGAAATTAAGAAGTCTGAAAACTCAGCTGCTAATTTACATAGAATTCATAGATTAAGAAATTATATGGACTTGCAGAGCCTGGCTGTACTTGGATTTTCTTGAATAAATATTCATTAAGGCCATTAACACATGTGATTCACTGAAAGGCTGTTTTATTCCTTGACTACTTTCCACACAAAATCAATTTGGAAATTGTTACATTTCACTGAGTAACGTTTTTGTTAACATACAGTTCTAGCCTCCTCTTGCACTTAAAAAATTGTCATACCACTTTAGAGTGCTGGAATCCTCTAATTTACAGAGACATATCCAAGTGAGGTATATGGAAACTGCCATTAGGAAATCCGAGTAGCAAAGCATGAGTTGACATTAGCACAGACAATTAAGAATCATAACAGAAGGATGGAGTTCTTTTTTTGTTTTTCTTACACCACATTGTTTGTCGTTCCCTTTCTCTAAATCGCCACCTGCAGATGTTGAGTTACTGCCTCTGCTATTGGCTGCAAAGTAAAAAATGGATTTGGAATACAGAGGGTGGCTGATAGTGGAATACAGTCATGCAAAAGGTTAATAAACCTACTTGTGGATTAAGGCAGAAATTTTTTTTATTGGAGGGAAAATAGAAGAAAGGAGAAGGAATGGAGGAGAGCTGAAGAGGTTTCTGTCTGCCAAAGGAGAGAAGCTGTGCTCAAATTGTGAATGAAAATGTAGTTCTACTGAGCAGGACTGGCAACAGCAAAGGTACAATGAGCTGACAAGTGGAATTTTGTTGTTAGACAGAAGTACCTTTAAACCAAGCTTGGGAGTCTCTATTTATCATAATTGTAATTTTCTATAGGAAGAGTGTGCTGCATATTCTCACTTTAATTCTGATGAGCTTTTGTTGGGGTTTGTTAGGTGCATTTTCGGTTCTGCTCTTAGAACTTGCCTTTTTTCTTATGTCCAGTTAGAAGAAGTGAAACTATTTTTAGTTGAATCACAATTACTTTAAATGGTCAGAGAATGCGTCTTTCATGAATTCAACACTGGCAGTTTAGCTATGTGTATAGATAATTCTCCATAACTGATTCTTCTAAATGACTGTGGTCTCTGGTAGTCAGTACCTCTTCTAGCTGGTCAGTCAGGCTTTTTGAGAATAATTTTGAGAGCATCTTTGCTTATTTTCATATATATAATCTGGTTTTTTGTAGCCTCTGTCTTGCTAGCTATTGTATGTATCTTGTCAACAATCTCTGCAGTTGAGACGTCTGATGAAGAACAGGGAGCTGCCTCATATTTTTTTTTGTCATAGAAGTATTGTAACCTTTAGAAGTATAAAAGTATAGAATATATATATATATATATATATTTAGAATAATATCTTTAAATTAAGAACTCCAGAACCTCCTTTGTTATGCTTTTCTCCTCACAAATATTCTGCAGAGTCATGCATAGCATACTCACTACTGAAAGCTCAATAACTGCTGTGACAGAATTGGAAAGCACATGTTGAAAGACAGTTGTTGTTTGAGGATCTTGTAACACTGACTAAGAGAAGAAATTGTTTATAAAATGCTTGAGTAGAGAAAAAAAACTTGTATTTGAGAGGCAAAAGAAGACAGTTCATTTTCATTAAACTAATGCATATTCGGTAGAGCTGTGATTTGTAGCGCAATTTCTTTATAAGCATTGCAAGGTCTTTCAATATTAATCTCCGAAGGTTGTTGCTGTTGGAGGTTTCTGCTTGAGAAAGCCCTGTTGAAATCCAAAGAAACTTTCTGTTGCCTGTAATCCAAGTCAAAGCCATACTCTGAAAATTAACCTTGTTGTGATATGGAAATACCTACTCACAGCAGCATCCTCTCTGTAATGAATCAAGCATGAACTAGCAATAAATAGTACATGTCAATGAATGTTTTCACTGCTAGGGATAGTGTAAAGCACTGTGGATCATGTGGGGTTGAGACACTGCTGTCTTGGAGGCACCAGCTTGTCCTGGGCATCTGGCCCCCTCTGTGGTGGGGATGGGGAGCAGAGGGTGTGCATGGATATAACTCAGAAAATGGAGCATGCTGAGGGAAGAACCCTCTAAGTGAGGCTGTGGAAAGGTTTGAGAAGTTATGCGTCTTCAGTGTGTTACTCATGGAGGACTGATGTCCTTTGCTTACACAGGGACACAAAGCCCTGTACATGCTTCAAAGCCATTAAGTCTCTTGGAGCTCAACTTCCTACCCAAGTCAGACTTTCAGTGTAAAAAATAAAATCAGTAGAAGATCACGATGCTCTTACCTTCCCACTTCATATGTCCATTTCTCTATAGATTCCTTTATACTGGATTTGTGATTTGGGTTTTTTTCCCCTAAAAATAGGCTGTCAAGATTCATTTAGTATAATCTCTCTTCTTATTTTCTACATAAAAAGAGCCTAAGGATCTTTTTGATCAAATGCATAACTTTTAGAGTGCCAATGTTAGATGTTATTCAAACATTGTATTGGTAAAGCCTCTAAACTTGGTTCTAACACAGCTTGACAATGTCTTCTGTACAAGTAATGTCAATAACTTGCACCTGTGTTGGGAGCTTTTTCAGTTCAACTATATTTACTTGTGATTCACTGAAAAAAAAAGTCAGAGAAAACACTGTGTGTATTTTTAAGACTTTAAAAGAGAAGAGACTGAGAGCAGACATCATTGTAGCTACCATTTCCTTGTGAGGGGAAGAGGAGGGGCAGACACTGATCTCTTCTCTGTGGTGACCAGTGACAGGAGCCAAAGGAATGTCCTGAAGTTTTGTCAGGGGAGGTTTAGGTTGGATATTAGAAAAAGGTTTTTCACTTTTGGTGTTTGATTGCTGGAACAGGCTCCCCAGGGAAGTGGTCACAGCACCAAGCCTGACAGAGTTCAAGAAGCATTTGAACGATACTCTCAGGCACATGGTGTGACTCTTGGGGATGGTCCAATGCAGGGCTAAGAGTTGGACTCGATGATCCTTGTGCATCCCTTCCAACTCAACATATTCTGTGATTCTGTGATTCTTTGTGATAGAGAGGTGGGAAAGCAAAAGGTAGCTCCTGTGAGGAGGACTAGGTATGCTCTTTAGCTGTGGCCCTCTCTGCTGCAGTGTTTCTTGGGCATTTTTTCTAAAGGAACAGTATTATCAACATTAGAACCTCTGAATGAGAAATTTTACCTTGAACAATTCGAGGGCTCACTTCTGAAGCTTGTCCAGGGTCCCTCTGGGTGAAATCTTGTCCTTCTATTGTGTCAGCTGCACTGCTCAGCTTCATGTCATCTGCAAACTTGCTGAGGGTGCACTTGATCTCATTGTATCTGTCATTGGTAAAGATATTAAAGAACACTGGTCCCAAGAAGGAAGATCATATATAGTAATGGTTCGGTATCTTTTTACACTTACTGATCCGGCTTTTCTGCCTTTATGATTAAGTTGCATGTGAACAGTTTATGTTTAGCAGACATTATCAGAGCTCTCTCATAAATTAGTCTGTTTTCTTCTTTTAATGTTTAACAATGTATATTTAAAGCTTAGTATGATATGGAAAATAATTCCACAATTAAATGGTGTGTCATGTGAGAAAATCCTCTTAAATATATCCCCAGAAAGATTCTGGATTAATTGTTTCATCACTCTTCTTTAGGATAACTGAAGCTGACATGCGTTTTCTTTTAGCATTTAATAACATCTACATGGGATATACCATTTAGCATGGGATGAAGTTTCTCCCACCTGAAAGAGACAGACATAGCAAGTTTGTTGTGATACTGCAAAGAAATAGTAATTGTTTCCAAGCTTGTGTGAGTAATTTCCCATAAGAAACTCAAACGTAAGGTGTATCCTGAGGAACAGATAAAAGAATGCTTAAGAATTACTTCAGCTTAAATGTAGGACCTGGCAGTGAAACTTGTCCTGAAGGCTACCTAACATTGCAGAGTTTTCATCTGTGCATTATATTTCTAAATTTCATCTGTCAATTTGATAGCTTCTGCAATATGTGAAGCTAAAGTCCTACACTGACAACAGTCTCCTTCACTTTCTTCTTACACGTGAAACTTCCTTACACACTAACTACATTGCCTGATGTAAATGTACAGAATAGAGAAAAAACACCACCATCTTTTCAAATAATTTCACTGGAAGTCAGTTTTTAGTGTATGTGTGGTAGAAATAAAGCACAGAATTCTAGACCTGGAATCTCTGCTGATTTCAGGTGAAGATAGTGTCAGTCTTTAGCCATAAAATTAGTACAATAAGACAAGTGTGGTAAGATTGGTTCAGAAATGTGTAATAGCACACATTGAAAATACTACTTAACACCAAACCAAACAAAAAAAAAACCCTCCCCCCAAAAAAACAAACAAAAAAAGCCTCCCAAAAACCTAAAACAAACAAAAAAACCCACAAACCAAGGAACAAGGAAAGAGAAGAAGGTTAAGACACTAGGATACAGAATCTTTATCCTCTCATTGACAAATACATGCAATATTTGCTGCCTTTTAAAATATGCGGTTCTATCAAGATATCATAAATTGGACTTTTTCATTGTTTTTCTCCATGAAAACATAGTTTCTTTGCTTGAAGATACCCATCATAGAATCATAGTGTCATAGAATATGAGGTTGGAAAGAACCTCAAGGATCATCTAGTCCAACCTTTCTTGACAGAAGTACAGTCTAGACAAGATGTCTCAGCACCCTGTCCCAGCTGAATCTTAAGTGTCCAGCATTGGGGAATTCACCACTTCCCTGGGGAGATTATTGCAATGACTGATGATTCCTATTCCTCTTGTGTCCAGTTGGAATCTTACCCCTCACCTTTTCCATGTTACTCCTTTTTATAAAGGAGTCTCCATCTTACTTGCAGTCACCTTTTAAATACTGCAACATAGTGATAAGGTTTTTCCTTCTCAAGTCTGAATAAACCCAGTTCTCTCAGCCTTTCCTCGTATGGCAGCTTCCCAGTCATTAATCACCTTTGTGGCCCTTCTCCGGACCCTCTCCAGCCTGTTCACATCTCTTTTGTATAGTGGAACCCAAACTGAAGACAGTGTTCCAGGTGTGGCCTAACAAGCCCTGAGCAGAGTGGGACAATGACTTGTTTATCTCTGCTGGTGGTGCCCTTGTTGATGCAGCCCCACACCCTGTTGGCTTTCTTTGCCAGAGCAGCATGCTGCTCTCTCACACTGAGCTTGTTGCCCACCAGGACTCCCAGGTCCCTTTCCACAGAGCTGCTTTTCAGTGCTGTTTGACTCAGATAAGGTACAAAACTGAAGCAAAGCACCTAATTTTATGGAGCTTATAATGTTTCTACTCTTGTACAAAGTAAGATACTATAAAAAGAGACATCAATCCATGACTTAAAAGTTGAAGATTTCATGAGATAACTATTCACAAACTGCAGATCTGGAAAAAACCTGCATATTAATAGTGATTCAATATTTACAGATCCA
The DNA here is from genome assembly GCA_035222235.1 of Margarornis squamiger. Classification (NCBI taxonomy): domain Eukaryota; kingdom Metazoa; phylum Chordata; class Aves; order Passeriformes; family Furnariidae; genus Margarornis; species Margarornis squamiger. The sequence continues at coordinate 93,359,776 of JAWWTY010000106.1, forward strand.
CATTTTACCCCGGAATTTAATATAGGAATTTTCTGACTCACCAAGAATATTGCTTTATCGTTACTTGTGAATAATAGTGAATTATACAGTTAAATCAAGGTCACCTGAAAGATGTTTAACATATTACTCATAAGATCCATGGTGGAGTTCATTAAATGCATTTATGAACTGTGTCAAATGTATTGTCTTCACAATGCTCCCTTGAAGAATTATTTCTGTGCTGACAAAAAAAACCCACAATATTTGTTAATTGCAGTATTTTCCCCATTTTTGTTTTATTCTTACTCTTTATGGCTGTGCCTATTATATATTAATTCATCTCAGATAACAGGAAGAAAAAATAATTGAAAAATCAAACCCTAGAACTTTCATATTAATTAAAATTATTGGCTTTTATACTGTCGGAGGGGGAAAAAATGACTCTTGTATCTGTTTTGTTTTAGTACTCTAGGTCAGGGATAATGTAAGTGATAGTTCATGTATAAAGGTAACTCACTGTATAAAGAGCAATGCAAGATGAAGTATTGTAAATTAGCTATACTAGTGCTGATATACCAGTATTTTGATGCATTGATGCCAAGGAATTTAAGCATCTGCAGCTTATAAACTGTGACAGAGGACTTCTCAAAGGTGACACAGACTTTGGATACCAATTCCTCATTCCTCTATTTAAATGTTTTCATTAATTTTTATTTTTTTTTTCAGTATCTATATATATATGCATATCTCAAATATTACCACATTTTAAAAAAAAACCCAAACGTTTTCCATTGTTAGGGTGATGCTTCAAGAAGAGACTCTGATTTCCTGTGGCTGCAGCCAGGTTCATTGTGGCTTCCTTGAATTTCTCACTCTGTGACCTGTGGTGGGAAGAGTAGTCCACTTTTTGGGGAAAAAAAAAATGTTGGTGTTGTAACCAATAGGCTGTTATGCAAATACCCAATGGCACTGAGATGTAAAGTGACTGTGATTACTGTGCTTTGTGCTGAGCTCAGTGCTATCCCTGTGTGGGAGGCATGTTCAAAGTAGACAAATTGGGTCCAAGTGTGTTGTTTGGTTTGTAAATCCCCCAAAACCTTAGCTGCTCAGATTCTGTCTTCAGTGAAGGTGTCTGATCTTCTGTGAGTGTATTCTAATGCACCTTTTGGTGTCAGGGGAAGAGATGATGAAAATCTAAGCACTCTACAAACTCACAGGCATTATAGTCAGGGAATTTTTTTAATGTCTCAAATTCAGTTTCCTAGATTTTACATTGGTCTGCTTCAGTTCTTTTCAGGCCTGCTGCAGTTTATAACAATTTACAGTTAGCAAAAGTTTTTCATCTTAAAGCAAAGTCCTAATTTATATAAAAAGTTGATTTTCTGTTTATTATTGCGCCAGACAATTTGTTTACAAGAATGGTTGTGGTAGTCAGACAGAAGATTCCTGATCAGTCTGGGGATGGCCTACTATGGAAGGAAGGATTCTACGGAATACTCTTCTTGAAACAATCCGAAACCTCAAACTTTTGTTTCACAGCTGTTCCTGGGTTCATTGTCTCTCCCCTTGGGTTTTTCGTTTTGGTTTGGTTTTGTTTGGTTTTTGGGTTTTGTTTTGTTGGGCTTTTTTGGTTGGTTGGCTGTTTTTTTGGTTTGGGCTTTGTTTTGGGGTTTTTTCAGGGTTTTTTTGGTTTTTTTTTGTGGGAATGTTTTGTTTGTGGGGTTTTTTTGTTGTTTTTTTTCCATTTGTTTTGTTTGTTTTTTTTTTTTTTTTTGTTTTTGGTTTTTTTTCTTTTTTTTTTTTTCTTGTTGTTGTTGTGGGTTTTTTTTTTTGTTTTTTTTTTTTCTCCTTTCAGCAAAGGTCTTGGGTAGGGTTTTCTTTGGGTTCCTGAAGGGTCTTTTTGATCACTAATGGCCCCAAATACTGGAAACAGTAAAACAGTGATGGCTCTAGTTAAGTGTAAATTATGTTAATGGTGTTAGAATTACAGAATCCTTTAGGTTTAAAAAGCCTTCTGAGATCAAGCCCAACCTTTAACCCAGCACTGCCAAGTCCATCACTAAGTGCCACATCTATACATCTTTTAAATACCTTCAGGGATGTGACTCCACCATTTCCTTGGCCAGCCTGTTCAAGTACTTGACAACCCTTTCAGTGAAGAAATTTTTCCTACTATCCAATTTAAAGCTCCCCTGGCACAACTTGAAGCCATTTGCTCTCGTCCTGTGGCTTGTTACTTAGGAAAGAGAACAACCTGCGCTTTGCTACAACCTCCTTTCAGGCAGTTGTAGAGAGTGGTAAAGTCCCCCTTGAGCATCCTTTTCTCCAGGCTAAACAACCCCAGCTTCCTCAGCCGCTTCTTATACAACTTGTGCTCCAGAACCTTCATGAGCTCTACTGCCCTTGTCTGGACTTGCTCCAGCACCTCCATGTCTTTCTTGTCATGAAGGGCCCAGAACTGAACTCAGGATTTGAAGTGTGGCCTCACCAGTGCTGAGTTCAGTGGCCTAGGCGTGCTGAGGTTCCTCAATTAAGTTCCTCGATTAAGACTTGATAAATGCATATAATATAGCTTGTGTTGGCTAAATCAGTTTAACCAATTCAATTTAAAATAACAGCAAAGGTGAGAAAATGAAGACTCTGACTTGGGTTTGCTACAGTGGGCACATTTGCATGAGCTGCCAAGTGAACTACTATTCTAATTACCTTGTTTTCAGTGCGTTTTTACTTAGCCTAAGTAATTAGCCTAACTAATTAGGCTAGTGAACATGAGCTTTTAAGAGCATGCTTTTTTTTTGCCTTTTTTTTTTTTTTTCTGCCCTGAGGTAGGTCCTGAGAGCCTGACAAAGCAGAGATACATAAAATATATTAAATTTGTGTGATGTTTAACTGGTAGGGCTTCGTATTGCTGAACATAACATGCACAGAATTATCAGTTTGGAATAATTAGTTCATTACTTTCATTAACAAACTGAAACAACCTGTAATTACAGCAGATAAACCTTCAGAACCTTGTTTTCTATTTTGTTGATTTGTTTTCAAAATCACAAGTTGAGCTTTCCATGAATAGCTAATAGCTTTTGGGGATGGTCCTGTGAAGGTATAAGAGTACGACTTGATGATCCTTGTGGGGTCTCTTCCTACTCAGCATATTCTGTGATTCTGTAATACACTTTACACAACTTCCACTGGATCAAAATGGATCTACTTCAGCATTCCCCAAATAGAACAAGAGGTAGAGAAGGAAGCAATTGGAAAGGCATAAACAGAGCATGCAGATTACTTCTTTATATAACTTTTGGGAAAAGGATGTTAAAAGGATCCAAAAATTAGTGTCTTCTTGGGAAGAGAGTGCCAGAAAAAATAAGTAAAATTTCTCCAGCAGTTAAAAGCCTGGTGGTTTTGCATGAGTTTCTTTGATGGGTGTTAACACAATCATTAACTTCCATCTGTTTTGTGTTTTGAGGCCTTTAAATCTTTCTCAGGAAAAGAAGTGCAAGTTGCTACTTAAGAGTAGTTTTGCTCAGTTTTAGTAATATTGTTCTGAAAATGCAGGTATCAGTATTTGTTCTGACATAGATAAAAGACTCCTGTAACAGTTAAACACAGCGAACAACATACTTAAGTACAGGCTGACAGTGGAACACGTGGTGGAAAGACCAGATGTGAATACAGAGTTATGCATAATATAATATGCTATTATAGGTTACTATGAACACTGACCTCTTTCCTGTGATAAAGTACAAGGGGTAGGAAAATTATCTTTTTCAACTGAAAAAAATAAGTGATTATTGCCAACTTAGGTTCTGTAGCAGCATAGTATTCAGGCCTATAATAATGCTGACTTGGTCCTAGTTTATAGCATAGTCCACAACATGCTGCACTTTTACTCATTCTCACAGTGAGTTGAAGGCAGGCTATACGTTTCTCCTAAACAAATGCACCAGCTTTCATTTAATAATGGCTCTAAATGACTTCTAAGTAGAGCTACTATAATGCTATTAATATGTTGCTAATTAGTGTTATGTTTTGACAGAACAAAATAAGGAAATCTTAAAACTATAAAATTAATTAAATTTAAGAAATTATCTTGAGAACAAAGTAAAAATAGATTATTCTGTTAATAAAGTAACTTTAACGTGTCTTCATATGAAAAGTTGTGGTGCAATATTTCAGTGAGCTGAAATTTCATACATAGAAGAATTACATAAAATGATAAACAGACTATAGAATAAGTCTAGGCAGGCAAGTCTTGTTTTATCTTCTCCCATTAACTGTGCTGCAAGAACAAGGATGCTCTAATGATTTAGATGTTTAAAGTTTGTGAATTGTCCAGTGAATACCATACGAAGCTGTTAATGAGAAAAGGTCATGTCATTGTATATAAGAGCTTGGGAGACTTTTTTAATTTTTCACAGATAGGGTTGATTTTCCAGGCACAAATACAGAGATCTGATTCACAGATAATTTAGAATGGTTATTTGTATGTTTTTCTTTTGGTGGGAGCAGTAAGGCTCTCCTTCCCAGCACCTTCATTATGCTGCTAAAAGCATTTGTGAATTTACCCTGGGAGGTGATTTGAAGTACTGACTAGATTAAAATAGTACTTGTTTCTCAGATTCTATTTAATCTAAACAGATGAATTAATTCAGATTACAATGATGCAAAATTAGTATTGATGGAGACAGCCATACATGGGGAGCACTGAAACTGGTACTACCTCTGTGAGAAATGCTTGAGAATCCATGGTTCCAAACCGATGACAATAAATGGATACTCTCATGAAATATAGCAATTTCTTGAGGTGGGTGTTGGTGTAGAAATATTTTTCAGTAATGCTTGAATTCTGATAGCTCAGCTAAATCTATTTTCTATATTTGTGAACAGGAATTTGTTTTAAATATTAAATTATTTAAAAGATTTTGTCACCATTTAATTTGTATGCATTTTTTTTTCTCATTTTGAAAGACTTCACTATGTTGATGCATGATTTATATGCTAACTGGGATGTAAATGTAATGGAAGATTTTCTGCGTTAAAACTGTGTCTTAATTTGCAAATGAAAAGCAGTGCCTCATTTTAAGGAAGGTCTCACTTTCTTTTTTTTCCTTTTTTTTTTTATGACCTGAAACTATTCCAATTGATTCTGCTGTACCACTCTTCAAAGTGACAGCTCTATTCTCTTCTGACCTCTTACAGATTTATTTGTATATGTATTTTGGAAAAGCTTCAAAAAGTAACTTTGAATTAAAGTAGTTATTGCAGTTTCATATGGATACTAAGTTCAGTTGCCAGAGTAGTTTTTTGGACTCAGTGATGTTTTATAAATACATAGGATGAAACTGATATATATGAACTGGAGAGCTGTAGTGAGTGAAATGCTTTTGTGACACCAACATACTAAAGATGGAAATATACATTTACAGTGTGAGGTGGTTATTATTTTACAAAATAGTCTTCCCTAACCTGTCAGTCCTTTTCTTTGAGGAAAGGTAACTAAGTCTGGGGACTTAAAATTCATAACCGGAAAATTCACAGCTGAAGGCTGAAGTCCACAGTTTCAGTACCTAGGATTGTTTTGTGTCTTCTAATTTTTCCTCTGTTTACCATCTCACCCCTCTGCACACTAGAGGAGTTAACACTCTTAGGAGTTTTCCATGTTATTCATGCACAATACAGTTTTCTCAATAATTATTATAACTCTTTTGAATGGAAAATGAGAATTCACGTTATGCTAAATATATTGACTTAGTGCAAGCCACATTGTAGCAGCCTCTGCTGCTTCTCCTGTGCTTCATCATAAGGCTGGAGGTTCAATTTGATTAGTTCTATGACCTGATGGGAAATTAATTGTCTGAAAAATGTTTTTATCTTTTCCCTGGATGGACAAGGCAATGTGATCTCTAGACACAGCATGAGGTTGAAGAAAGAAAAGAAGGGAGAAGGAAAACAGGACTGTCATTCTAGCAGCAGTCTCCCCTTATACTGGGTAAACATAACATTTGCATTTGAGAAGAATAAACATTTCCAACTTCTATTTAGCTTGGAGTTTCTTTTTTATAGATATCTATAGTCCAAAATTTTGACTGCCCTTTTAAGCTGTAACAAAACATAATTTAAAAAAATACTAATTTTTCCTATCTAAATTGTTTTTGTTACATTGGAAATCTCTCATTAACTTGTGAGATTTTATATATATTTTTATTTGGGTCAGAGAATAGATTAAAAACCAGTTGTACTTATGTGATAAAAGAAAAAAATATAACTGTAAAGATAGGACATTTTAGGGGACAAAGGTTATATATGTTATATAGCAACACACTCATAAAAGTGTTTTTGTTAATACTTCCTTCCATCAAATTTTGGACCTGTCTCTTGATATTGATAAAAGATCATAGACTTTATTTAATCTTGCGCCTTTCATTCAACTGAGTAGTTTTGCTGATGAGAAAAGATCTGCTCAGTAAGCAAGAGCTGATAATAAAGACGGTAGAGTTTGTAGTAACCTACAAAAACCCCCTGCAGTCTTCCAGAGAAAGCATTAGGCTAGACACCTGTGTCTGCCATATCTGTGCTCAGAGATAAGAAACATATTTTATGACTCAACACATAAGTGACTGTAGGTTATTTGGTCTTGTGCTTTAGTCTGAAACCAGCACATTTCATGACTCTAAAAGTATTTCCTGAAAGAAATATGCATCTATTCAGACATACAGGAAATATAAGATTTCCTGACAGGTAAGAAACTTTAGAAACATGCCAACTAATCAGCATGAGAGATTAAGCCCAGGGATCTATCAGAATTATACTTCTCTTTTTAAGGTCTGGTCCTGATTCGGGGCTTTGAGTCCCTCCCTTCCTTGATGATTCCAGATCCAGAAGTTCGGTTTGGGGGTGGGGGGTGGTATTTTTAGTTCTTTTCGCCTTTATAGACAGTTTGATAGTTTGTCCTTATCAAGTCAGAGCTTCAAAGTTTTCAAGGTGTTGACAGTAACTCTAATATGCTGTAGACAGAATATGTTTTATTTAGGATAGTGAAAAAGAATACCTGAAACTTGTAAAAAGAGCAAGCCTTTCCTGTGAAGGGTCCTGTTGCAAGCAGAAAACACCTGGACAACCTGTACTTCCTCAGCAGCGAAAGGGAACTGTAGTTTCCTGTAGCCAACTGTGCCAGGTCATTGTAAAATGGAATACATGATCCTATCAAGTGATCCTCTGCAAACATCAGGGCTTGGATGGGGCTGATGCAACCTGGTCTAGTGGAAGAAGGCCCTGCCCATGGCATAGGGGTGGAACTAGATGATCTTTAAGGCCCCTTCCAACACAAAACATTTTATGATTCTGTGAAACCTATGAAGTTATTGTCAATTCCTGAAAATCACTTGGATCATGACTAACCCCTACTCTAGGTGCATCACTCTCCTAGGCTTTACTCGATAATCTTCAGCATTTGGTTATCAGAAGGGGCAAGGCCTTCTACTGGTGAGGAGACAGTTAGAGCCAAATCCCCTTTCCTGCACAGATGAATGACTCACACTGCTGCTTCTGATACCAAAAAAGTTATGTGCATGGTAATTTTAGTGTTAAGATTTGGACTGAGACACCACAATATTCACTATATGGACACTGCTGTGAAATTCCTTGTAGTCTGCAAAGCCCTGGCATATAAGTACTGTGAAAAGAGTATGTGCAGTATATAATCTTTACCTTCTATTTTTCACTGTTACAATGGTCAGATGGTGTCACGATATTTATAGAATTTGGAAAGGGGAAGAAATATTTGGAAAGGTCTTTTAAATCTGAAAGAAGCATGGCATGTTTCCACCTTTTTATCATTAATGGGACAGCAGGACTCAGCATCTTTCCTATAATCCTCAATACTTTAGAGACTTGAATATTCGCAAGGGATTTTCACATTACTATTCTTATAAAAAAATGCATATATGCAGCTTTTCTGATGCATGCAATAATTTTCAAACCAAGAATAGTGAGGTACAGCTGAGAAAAAAGCTCTCACTTAGACAACTTGATCACAATCCCTCATACAAAACATGATCAATATATATAGAACAATAGAATTTAACTTAGAAAATCAATGTGAACATCAGAATAGCCTTTTATATCCTCTTACAACTCAAAATTAATTACTTCCTTTTATTAAAGTCTGATTAGTAAATTTTACAGCCCCAGAGGATGTGCAGTGAATAATCACTTCCTCAACCTTGTGTCCTGTTTTAGTTGTATTTAGTGCCATTAATACAGACCAAAAAAAATGGCCAAGTTGTTTTTTCCTGGTCGTTCAGAAGTTTTGCTTTTTGCTGATACTTTTTTTCTCAGCTGATGAAATTGATACACTTCTCATACTGTCAAAATAAATATGCTTTGCTGGAATTGGAGCAATCTTAATGCCTAACTGTAGTATATAGTATTGGCAATAAATTTTAATAAATAATTTTTTTAAGTCAGTTAGAAAGCATTCCTACAAATAAAAGGAGAATATTTGGTATAATTTCCCTCATGAAAAGCCTATAGAACTCTTATATGTGAAAACCATTTTATAAATGAAATTTTTGCTTTTAGCATAGTCCTGAAAACGTGTGTATGTACGCATATGTATATAAACACTATATGTATAAAATATATACATTTTCAGCAAGTGTACTACTGCTTCTACTTAAAATACTAAAAGGTTAGGTTACTCAGAATAATGGGTCCAGCTGTGGTATGCCTTCACAGAGCTGAAGCCAAGACATAAACCTATTTTTTTCTTTTAAAGATTATAGTCTACAAAAAATGCAATTAATACAGACTTTCAGCTTCTCCCATCAAGGGACAACTCCCTGCTTAGTTTGTTAGACTCTCCATCAGGCTATGTAAGAGCAAATAACATTCTCTTCTTTCTCAACATTAAAGAATATCAATTTATATTGTACATTTTTCTAGAGGTTCTAGAGTTCTCTTAAATGTTTTGTCTATTTATTTATATGAAGAAGATTTAAAATTCTAAAGTTGGAATTAAAAATATTTATTTTTCTTTAAATTAAACCTATTACTACTGGTTTCCTGGCAAATAAAGATTTGTAAGGATTTTCCTTTCAATTTTAATATACTTAGGAATCATATTTTTCTCAGTAATTTAGGAAAACAATACTTAATCTTTTGTTGTTAATTCCTTTTGATAGAATGCTTATAATTTCTGGTAAGAAAATGAACTATTGAGAATTGCATCAGTGTTCATATATTAGAAGCCATTAATTCATTGTCTATATTTCACAGACCCCAGAGAAATGCTAAAAATTTTTCAATAGTAATTCCTTGCACAAATTGAGCATATGAGGTTTTCCAGTGCAGACAATGGAATGACTCATCTTCTTTAAGTTTGATGCATAGTTAAATGTATTGCTGAGCTGGAAAGGTGAGGTATTTAGCATCTCCTCAGGTAGCCATGTAAGAATCTGATCTCAGTTTGTCAAGTAGACAATGGAGAATGACATTTATACATGATTCATATCTTCATAAAGTTTATATCTAAGATAAAATTGAATGAATCACAGTTCTAAAATTCTCATCTATCTCTAAAATGGGAGCCTTGATGACTTGTTTAGATTACATGACTAACCTTGGGTGGTTAAAGTTAAGTGAGAATAATCCCATCCCCAGCGGTTTTACATATAAGCATAATCTGACATCATTAAGACTTCTAGGAAATTGTGATACTGAGTTCAGAGGAAGGATCAAGCCTGTGTCAGAGTCATGTGTTTATAGATGACCAACACTCAAGTTTGAAGAATGTTCTAAAAAATCATAATAGGAAAAAGAAAACACATAGAACGGGTCTGTATATTGAGGAAGGCCTTAAGGAAGTGTTGTAAAATGTGGTCAGTTGGTCTGGTGCCTGTAGCATTTGCAGCTTGAAGCAGATTGAAGTAATTCTGAAGTAATATCTTTAGAATATATTGCAGATGATGAAAAAATTGTGTTTGTGAATTAAATGATACATGACAAAGAGATACATTACTCATGGGAGATTTTGAATTTTATGAAATAAAACAGGGATTACATTTAAAATGAGACTTTTTCTATTTTCCAGTGTTGCATATTTGCACATGATCTATTTTCATTAGAAAGCAAAGCAAAAGAAAATAAAAAGCAGAAACCTGACATATTTTAGTCTCTAAGGTATGGATCACAAGACCTAGATTTTATCCTGGATCCCAGATCTTCTGCATTCTGTCCTCAATAGTCATTAGCTAAAACTCAGTCTATTCAGGAACTAGACTTGAATCCAGATCTGACAACTCATGAAAGAGCAGCCCTGCAGAAAAGGATTCTGCACTGCTGGGTGCAGAATTGGACATGAGCTGGCAATGTGCACTTGCAGCCCAGAAAGTCAAGCATATCCTGAGCTGCAAAAAAGCTGTGGCCAGCAGGCTGAGGGAGGTGATACTGCTATTCTACTCAGCTCTTATGACACCCCACCTAGAACACTCAGCACTGGGGCCCTCAGCACATCACAGGGTCCTCTTAGAGCACATCCAGAGGAGGGCTGTGGAAATTATCAGAGGGATGGAGCACCTCTCCTATGAAGACAGGCTAAGAGAGTTGGGGTTGTTCAGCCTGGAGAAGGAAAGGCTCTGGAGAGAACTTACTGTGGTCTTAAGCCCCCTTGAAGGGGGTTTATTAGAAGGAGAACTAGATAAAGAAATAGATATAATATTTGCATATTCAAGAGAAATAGTAGATTTTAATATTGGTCAAGGACTTGGAAGAAAACAGCCTTAAAACATATCATGCCACTCTTGTACTATTCAACAAAGTAATGAGTACCAACAGCAAGTACAATACAAAAATGTAATTGCTGCATTTATCCTTGATGAATAATTCATGAACTCAAATCAAAATATTTGTATGTATGGAATCTCATTGGAAATGCTTTTTTTTGCAACTGGTTTTAGTGCTGAAGAGGAACAAAAAAATACCTGTATGCTAGGAGAAAAAATCACCAGTCAGGTTAGTAAGAACACAACTGTTATCCTGGAGAGGAAATCAGGACCTTCTCACTTGAAATATTAAAAAGTACTCAAACAGAAATAACTCAAAACACTTCACTTTTAAAGTTTTCTTCATTTTCAGGCTGAAAATTAAACAGTTTTGTTACAAATGACACAGATTATCAGATTTTACACATAATCTAAATCTGCAGGAATATATCACCATCAGTTGCCTGCTTATTTTAGAAACACTGATTCAGCCAGATTTATTAATTGCACCCATCTACTCTTGTTTGATGTCCTGTGCAAATATTTTTATCTTTGTAACAGGTGAGATCCTCTCTCTACTTTGGGCATACTGGTTTCAGAGTTCTGACCAAACATCCTGTAGTTTAAGAAAAGTCTGTCTGCTAAGAATCAAAACTAATTTTGTTCAAGTACTTTGTCAATCATTTCCATCTGACTGATTGAAGAGCTGATCTGTAATACCAAAAAATTACTTTTTTATGAGAAAAATGTGTGTTTTCTCTCTGTTATTCATATAACACTTTGCCTTTCTGGGAAAAGACTTTCTGAAAGAGGTGTTTTACCAAACATTTTTTGTGGCCTTCTGCAACTTACTGATAGTCCAGCTAGTCCAGTAAAGAAATTATATTATTCTTATGTGAATGCCAAAACCCTAAAGGAAATTTCCAAGATCATTCTACAACTCACAGTGTCTGTAAATGTATCAAGGTGGCATACTTGGAAGAGTCAGTACAAATTAGGCATACTGTTGCAAACTAATAAATGCTGTTTAGTGAACAGGGTCTGTGAAAATTAAGGACCAGATTGTTGTATTCTTGAAAACTATTGTTTCTTACTAAACAGAAAAGGTTTCTTCATCATAAATTATTGTTTAGTGTAGTTTCATGGCGATAGTCTAATCCACATGTAGTCCTTTCATTTACTTCCTACTGGGACAGACAATAATAAAAATATTTTATGCAAATATTAGGTCTGCCAAAGCTCACAGAGTATGAATCCTTGATGGGAAGTTGGAAAATTCTCTTTATTATGAATGTGCAGTTTAAGACGTTCAGAAATAGCTACTCTTGCTATTAATATTGATCAGCTACTCTGACTGTTGATCAGCCTGGCTAGTATTAGTATTTCTTTTTAATGGGCAAAAAAAGGCAAAGAAAGGTCTCACAAAGAAAGGGGAACCAAAGTATGTTAGCTCTGTAAATTTTTTTTCCATGCTTGGAGTATTTCCTCCCCAGTGATACCTCCAGGAGAGTGACATGAAGAGCATGGTAGATCTGACCAAAGTCCACAAGCCTGGTGTCATATATGCAACTGGCTAACAGCAGATATCTAGAAAAACTGTAAGAAGAGTGTAAGCATATTTTCCAGGATACACCTTCTTCCTCCTAGGTATGTGTGCCTGGGAGACTTGCTAAACCAGAGGTTTATCTTTCCTTTTAATATGCTCTGATGGATGTTTTGGTGGGGGGTTTTTGTGTTTTTTTGGGGTTTTTTTGGTTCTTTTCAGTTGTTTTTTCTGTTTATGTTTTTTGGTTTTGGTGAGGGGTTTTATGTTTGTTTTGTTTTTGTTTTTTCTTCTGCTAATTTCCCTTTTGCTACAGTCTAATTGCTTTCTTGTTGAAATTAGTTCCACTCTATTTATGCATTAGGTGAAAGTATATCTTCTTTTTTCTGGACTTATCAGCAGAAGGAGACTTTTGAGTAATGAAAAGAGAGGAAGGAAAAAACTGGACAGAAGAACACTTTTTCTTAGCCCTGTGATGCTGTGAACCCCTCTCACAGCAGTCAGTTATGCAGGCTAAAAAATCTAGAAAGTCTATTTACTCTTCCTGTGCAGAAGGTTTCTCATACTTTCAATCACCCTTACAATTCTGATCTACACCTTTTCTGATAAGATCTTTCTGATCTGCATAGAGTGCAGATTAGACAGTGAGTTTATGCAGTTTAATGACAGTTCTGTTTGTTTAATAATTTTAAACATTCTCTTTACTTTTTTATGCTCATGGTTTCATGAACACATTACTGCAACACTCCAGCTACATTACAATTGTTCTCCTGAGTTGTAATATGTAGCATGAGACCCATTGCTATGTGTGCAAAATTGATCTGTGCTTGGGCACAGCATTACTGTACCTGTGCTAATATGGAATTTCCCAGTATTACCAAATCTTCCTGCAGCCCTTTGCTTTATGGTGATGCTGGAAAAGCCAATCTGATGCTGCAAAAGCTGGGAAATGAACTCTTCCTAAGAGTCTTTTTGAGTATTAGAAAGCAAAGCATTCTTTATTACAGCATGCTGGATGCACAGGAAATGTATTCCAGATTGTGCATGTCAAATCACAAAAGGCTCCATAGCTTATTCAGTTACCTAATTACAAATTCAGACATTACCTCATCTTATTCCTCCTACTTCCAACACCATCCCACCCACCGGTCCACCCTCAACACGCCTCTTGAATTTGAGTCAGTGGTCACATTGGTGTTCGTGAAGGACCCCTGGTGGTCGTCTCCATCATCTTCCTCATCTTGTCCTTTTCTTGACGCCTCACTTTTGGCACAGCCTCACATCTTCCTACAATCGGCTTGACTAGTTTCCTAGTTTTGTGTCCCTGTTATCGGTCCTGCTTTACAGATAGAGGAACTTTCCACTTAATTAAAATTCCTGCCTGTTGATATCCTTAACAAATAATGACAAACTACATAGTTTAAGCTACACTGGTATACAGTCACTAATAAGCCACACGATTCTTTATGGCTACAATGGCAGCTGAAATTCAGTAGTGTCCATCATGCAACTAAACAGCCATATAGTCTGGAAAAAGATTTAACAAATGCAAGAAACAGTCTGACCCCTTCCTTGCACTTTCTTTGTTTACTAATTATGTATGCAATGGTTTGCCTCAGAAGCATAGAAATATCAAAGCTATTATTGAGTATCATTAAGAATATCAGATTCGGGAATAAATAAAATGCTGTTACAAACAAATATTTGAAGAAGGAGGGAAGGAAGGAAGGAAGGAAGGAAGGAAGGAAGGAAGGAAGGAAGGAAGGAAGGAAGGAAGGAAGGAAGGAAGGAAGGAATTTGGAAGGAAGGAAGGAAGGAAGGAATTCGGAAGGAAGGAATTCGGAAGGAAGGAAGGAAGGAAGGAAGGTGGGTGGATGGATGTTAGAATCATTTTATGTGTTGGAAATTCAACTAGTGTTACAGTTGATCTGATATCATGCAGCTTCTGAAGATGCCGGCTTGTATCAACTGAAAATCCACAAAGTGGATTAAAGCTCAAAGAGTCAACTTTAAGAGGTCAATTCTGAGATAAATAAAGAGATTTAATAATAAACCTGTTTGTTAAAGACCTTTTCTTTTAGGAATAGCACCAAAAGGAGATTTGTGAAGTGTGTTTGGAGGGGTGTCTCCTGTTCTCCAAGTGCTGTGATTGTAACGTGACTATACTTTTATATGTGACCTTTGATGTTCTCTTTGTTGCCTCTAGTTCTCTTGTCTTAAAACTCCACAGAATGAAAAATTTATACACATGAAAATAACTTAGTTCAAATGACATGAATCACAAGCAATATTGTTTAATTTGCAGTAATTTTATTTATAATAAATGTGATCTTTTATGACCAAATTCTGTTTAAAAACTATAATTGATATGAATCTTAAATTTGTTTTCAAAGTAAACTAATAGTTCAGATTTTTCTGGGAAATTGTAAGAACATTGTATGGTCTGGGTAACTGCAGCTCACCTTGACTTAAACAACTTCAAGTGTATATTACAATGACACAAAGAAGAGGGTTTATAGCTGAAGCATGAAACAGCATTTTTCTGTCTGTCCAGCAAGTCACTATGACGATTTAATTTTAGAGTTTCTGCCACAGGAACCATATGCTCAGTGTTTTTTACACACTTCCTCCCTGAATAAGGAAAGTTGTAGACAGAAGGGTAAATTGGGATTCAGGTGAACTAAAGGCATAATAGAAGTGAGTGCTTCCACAATTTCAAGAGTAAATCATGCAGCTGTAGTTTAATAACTAGTACAATGTGCACTGAATTAATGATTTATAGTTACTTGTATAAAAATTGTGTAGTTGGCAAGGCTATTTATGGTCAGGGACAAGAATCTTTCTAAACTAGTTAGAACTTGTTTTATCCTAACTGCTAATTGACTAGTCAATTCAGCTAACATAAACATGTTGTTTTCAAATCACTGCTCTTCTCTCTGCCTTTTTATGTTTTGTAACCCAAATATGCTTGTCAGATGAGATGTAAGACAGCATAACATAATGCAGTCTGATATAACATGAGTGAAAGCTAACATTTCAGATTCTTATCCTGCTCTTGTGGAAGGCTGTGCACAATCTCCCTAAGGCATGTCCACTTCTGTTGAGCTATGCCAATAGTTTCCCACTTGGACTTTTGTCTCCTGGAAGCAAGGCAGATATGTAAATAATCTGAGCCTGTATGTACAAAGTTGATCCTACTGTCACTGAGGTCTGTGGAGTCCTTGTCATTGAGTTCAGTATGGCCACAGTCCTGGACACTTCAATAGTACATTGAGTTCAATAATACATTGTGTTACTGCTCAGAAAGGCTAGAATCTCAGGATCAACCACTTCCACCACTCATCATCCCCAGACTCAGTTATTTTAGTTAAAGTTAGATCTCTCGATTATCACAAACATCAAAGCCAGTAATTTTAGTACTAGACAAAGAAATCATAATGTTATATTTGTACCTTGTCCAGAAAATTATTTGCGTTAGAATACTTAAGGAGGAAGTTAAATATTTCCTGTGAGTGGCAAATTAAAAATGTCCATGTGATTTGGTGTAAGCAATGACTATGAACATCAGAACAGCTCACAGGTCTGAGGACAATTCTGCACCACAGACACAGCCTTGACATGGCAGATCAGCCTACATTTCACCCACCCCAGCACAACCAGGTTTAGCAGTGCCAACATGAATATCATCTACTTGCTGTGCTGCTTCTGGCTCTCCATTTCCTGTCAGTCACATGGCTTCCTGAGGATGAGTCAGTGATGCAGACAGCTTTTTTCTGTACAGTATTTCACATAAAATGAAAATAATAAGGTATTGCTTGTAATATTCATGCAAATGGTACATCTCTTCTGCATATTTCAAATATGGCTTAATTAAGGATTAAAAATCCATTTGAGCAACTGAGTACAGGACTACTCCCTGAGACAGTGCTTGTGTGTTGTGATGTACAGGCAGTGTGTGATGGCACAGGCTGGATGGAAAGGCCTGAAGTAAGATCACTTTCTTCTATTTCATGCTTTTAAATAATTGAATATTTGGATGATTTGGCAACGTTTTGGCACTTAGTTGAATTTGTGTAGATAAGGCCAAAGGATTCAGAACACTGCTGAATCAGACCTGTAGTTACTTATGCAACTGTGCGTGTTATTGATGCAAGAGCACAGAATCACAGAGTATGCTGAGCTGCAAGGGACTCCCAAGGCTCATTGATGTCCAACTCTTAGCCCTGCACAGGACCATCCCCAAGAGTCACACCATGTGCCTGAGAATATCATCCGAATGCTTCTTGAACTCTGTCAGGCTTGGTGCTGTGACCACTTCCCTGGGGAGCCTGTTCCAGTGCCCAACCACCCTCTGGGGGAGGAACCTTTTTCTAATATCCAGCCTAAACTTTCCCTGACACAACTTCAGGCCATTCCCTCAGGTCCTGTCACTGGTCACCACAGAGCAGAGGTCAGTGCCTGCCCCTCCTCTTCCCCTCACCAGGAAGTGGTAACTGCAACTCTCCCCTCAGTCTCCTCCTTTCCAGGCTGAACAGACCAAGTGACCTCAGCAACATCTCACACGGCTTCCCCTCAAGGCCTTTCACTAGCTTTCTTGCCTTCCTTTGGACACTAAGAGCTTAATACCTTTCTGATATTGTGGTGCCCAAAACTGCACATTAAAGTCTAGGTGAGGCTGCCCCAGTGCAGAGCAGAGCAGGACAATCCCCTCCCTTGACCGGCTGGTGATGCTTTGCCTGATGCCCCCCAGGATGGGGTTGGCCCTCCAGGGAACTGCTGACTCATATTCTATTTGCCATCGACCAGGACCCCCAGGTCCCTTTCCATGGCACTGCTTTCCAGCATCTCATTCCCCACTCTGTACATACATCCATGGTTGCCCCATCCCAGGTGCAGAATCCAGCACTTCCCCTTGTTGAACTTCGTATGGCTGGTGATTGTCCTGTCCTCTGATTTGTTGAGGTCTCTCTGCAGAGCTTCCCTGCCTTTGAAGGAGTCAACAGCTCCTCCCAGGTTTGTGTCATCTGCAGACTTGATTAATATCCCTTCCAGTGCTGCATCCAAGTAATTTATGAAGATGTTGAAGAGCACAGGGCCCCACATGGAGCCCTGTGGAACCCTACTGGTGACAGCTCACGAGTCTGATGCTACCCCACTCACTATTACCCCTCTCTAGTACCTTCACCCGCCACATGCTGTGTTTATCCAGCTGTGCTGGACATTTTGTCCAGAAGGATCCTGTGAGAGGAAGAATCAGAAGCTTTACTGAAATCCAAAAAGATTACATCAACTGGTTTCCCTTAATAATTAGGTGGGTTACCATGACACAAACAGAAATCAGGTTTGATAAGTAGGACTTTCATCTGAATAAGCCATGCAGGCTGTAACTGATGACAGCATTGTCTTTCCATTCTGAATATTGCTGTGCATCAAGGTCAGCTACCGACATGAGGACTCAGGCACAGGGGCTGCATCACCCTCCATTCTGTCCCATTGTTCCAATAAAATCAGGAATTACTTTAATACTGTGCAAACAGTAAGATAAAAAACCTAAGGTACTAAATTTCCTGTGATTAATATTACCAGAACACATAATTTGATTTCCATTCAGGAATGTCTCACACAGCTGTATTTTGATTTTATAATCTTGTAGGAGTATGTGTCTGTTGCAACATTCCTGCTCTGGTAATGTCAATGAATGTCAAAAATTGTATGTGCTTTGTGTGTGTAAATTTATTAATATCAAAAACACACAAATGAAATTTGTGTTTTATGCATGCATGTGTTGTTCCTCTACCTATGTTTTGATTATATTTGACTTTGTTAATGCTGAAATACTCTTTGCTATGTTACATTGTTAATTTTTTCATTCTTCTTTCTTGTATGTGTATTGCATAGGACAGTAGTGCCAATATTCTGATTTATATGAAATTCACATCTTAATCAGGAACACAATTATGTGTATGGACACCTGTCCAGAAGAATGCTTCACTATTTATTGCAGTAGATCCATAAAATATAATTTGTAATGTTATAGCTAAAATTCTTTCTGCAAAATGCACTTGTATTAACAAAGATGATGGTTTTAAAACTAAAACCTAATGTAACGTCATCTGGTCTTTCTAAATTGAATTCTAAGAATTACTCTTCCATCTTTGAAAATGAAACTTCTTGAATGACTGTTGAAAAATTTATTGCTACTCATTTTCTTTCCTCAAGTTATGAGTTAGCAATTTAATTTGGAAAATAGTATTTGTCCTTCTCAGTTGATGTCAGTTGACTCTGCACTCTGTTTTAAACACCAAGAAGGGATAAAGTAACACAGTTGAACAAATTTGAAACCTTTTCTGGATTGGTTCTGTGGTCACACAAAGAAAGAAAAAAGCCTGCTGGATAACAGAAGTGATGCACAAAGTGGTAACCGTCAGGGAAGAAAAAGTAGTTAGTGTAGGTGATGCTTATGGAGAAGTTACAATGACACAAATGGATTTTTCCCAGTCCTCAGAACTGAGCTTTTTGACAATATATTCTGTAGCAGTAGTTTAAAACCAAAGTGCTTGAACTCAGCCTCATCATGCAGGGCTCTGGTGACAAAAATAATAATAAAAAAACTTGCTGTAAGATCCTGACATGTGAGCAAAGCTGTCAGGGAAGTGGTCTGAGAGAATGGCATCAATAAAAGGCATCAATAAAAAATGAAAGTCAAAGTAACAACACTGAAATGATTAGATTTTGCACAGACAGTTATCCTGTGTGTTGCAGAGTCTGGCAGAACAGAAGTCAAGAAGTCTTCAGAGTAGTTTGCTTATGGTTGAGTTGCTTACATTCCAGTGAAGCTAAGTAGAGAATTTGGATTATTCTTTCAGTATGTCACAAACAACAGAATCAGCACTTTCCTTTTATTTACCTGAGCTATACAATACTCTCTCATTCTACCAGCTGTTGCCAAGCAACTGTAACAGGAATAGTGATGTTTACCTAAAGCCTTAATTTATTTTACTTTATTTTAGAAAGGTAAAAAAATAAAATCCAACCTGTCCTCAGTAATCTCCATCTGCAGAATGGGTTTGCATCTATGAACAATAGTCTTGTTTTAAAGGGTACTAAATCTGCCTTTAGGTCAGCATTTTAAAATATAGGACCTTACTCTCTATAAAAGAACTTTTTCAACACCACCTCCTACATTTTTCAAATCTGGTATACAGCTCGCATTGCTTTCCTCTCTTTAATAGATTTACTTTCCTTCATTTTGATGAATCTTAAGAACAATTGGAATAAATTCAAATGAAGAAGGAAGAGAGTGTGAAGACCTTTGCTTTACTGGAAGAAAATAATTATTTTTAAAGGAAAAAGGATAAACCAACTTAATATAATCCAGTTGCTTTTAATTAAGAACTTACTGCTTTGTCAGAAGGAAGCACTGTCAAGCTGTAGCCTTAAGAGAGCAATTATGGTCTTTTTATTTTTTTGCCTCTACTAACCAGTGGTATCTGAATTGATAGTGTTATAGACCAGGGTGGTTTTTTTGTTTTGTTTTGTTGTTTTTTTTTTTTTTTTTGTGTGGTTTTTTTTTTGTTTTTGTTTTTGTTTTTTTTTTTTGTTTTTGTTTATTTGTTTGTTTTTCCAAGTATTAAATGGCTTTTATTTTTAAAAGAAAAAAAATGTAGTTCCTACAGATAGACATATTTTCCTGCATTTTATTTCCCCATTAACTTGTGTGAATACTGATTTATTGGTCTTTTTGGACAACCCAGTATTGAATAGAGAACATGAAATATCTTTTTCTCAATTTGTAATGGCAACATAATCCAGCTGATGTATAATATGCATTGCAGCATTGAGAACTTCATTAAAATAAAAACTTTCACATACCAGCAATTAAGACGTTTTGCTCTGGTACACAGCAAAGCTAGCATTATGGCAGTTTGTTTCAGAATTTCTTGCTGAATAGTAATATTAATCTTTAACCTTCAGGATAATTTAATTTCAGTTGGGTGCTGGATAAAGGCTTAAATACACGTAGAAAATGGTGCACAAAGCTATTGCCTGACTTTCAGAGTACTAATCTTAAAAGACTTTAAAATGCACTAGCTTTTCTGTTTCATCAGCACAATCAATGAATATATATGCTGTGACTAGAAGGTCTGAATTTAAGAAGTTTTATAGATTGATGAAGTTCCTTCCACTCACCTTGTGAATATCTGAATCAGAACTTCAGGTTATTGCATGCATTCAAGCATCTCATGCGAAATGGACCCCATGACGGTCCTAGACTGGTCACAGCCAAAAATTGCAAGGTTTGAACGTATTTAAAGGAAATCCATTTAGATTTTGCAATTTAGGTGCCATTTTTCTCTATTTTTAGCTTCAGTGCCAAGCTACAGAATATTTAATGATTCAGAGGCAATTGATAGTGTTTGGAAGGGTTGAATCCAGCAGCCAGCAGAGGTGAGGCTGCCTCATCTCTTTCCCAGATGGAGACAGTGACAAGGTTGAGCAGCTTTTCCCAATAGTCATAGACACACAAGAATATACCACAAGCACATATACACAGCCAGCTCCATGGATTATGAGAGTCAGATGCTCACATTTGCATGAGCTCAGGCAGCACCAGTGGCCTCACTTGTCTTTCCTCTCTGGCCTGGGGAAGCTGTGTTCCTCCCACCCACTCACCCAGCCAGAAAGCTGACCACAGTTTCCCTGGGCCCCAGTAGCAACACCACTCATCCTTGGAGAAACCCTCCTGTGCTCCTCGCCACGTCCCCTACTCGCCATCTCACCTGTACAGATGTTCACCAGCACTCACTCACACACCTGCACTGGCTCTGGGTGCTGCACTGCAGCCAAATGGGCTCTGGCCTGGGCCCACCTGGGGCTGGCACAGGGTATCACTCAGTGGGGTCTCCCTGGTCACTGGCCCCCAGGCATTAAGTATTTCAGATCAGCTATGTTTTGAACAATTTCTCCCTAATTCTCTTGAAATGAACTATTTTTGCCTGGGTTATTTATGCAAAAGCATAATGAGTAAATTTATACCGTTCTCATTTCACATTGCTCTGAAACTGTCTTTGGTGTGCTTAAATATCTGAAGTACTGAAGCCATGTGGCACCAGTTCTCCCTGATGCTGGAAGGTGATGGCAGGCACAGCAAGCAGACTCCAGAGTGGGGCAGGCGCCTGCTTTGTGAGATGTCTGTGTTGTCGCTGCTGGCTGGGGTGTGCTTCAGGTGTGCCAGTAAAGATGGTGGCTTGCAGTTGTGACTAAATCTTCAGTGATGCCTCAGTTAAAAGGATCTCAATATTTTCTGATTTGATTAATTCATTGGCAAGTGCTTCATAATGATGTTGTGAAGTTTACTTAATAAATGATTTTTAAAGGACACTTGAAGTAGCTACATGCTGTTTAAAACAGTCCTCAGAGAATTGTGCCTTTGCCTCCCTGGCCATTTGACATTTGCCTTCTTGATTGAAGTTACTTTAGGAAATAACAATTTTGGTGGGTAATAAGACAGTCAGAAGATGGCTTCTGGATATAGTAATGAGGAAGAAGCAATAAAGGCCCAGCGCAGAGGGGCTGTGGGGTCCTGCAGGCTTGGTGGGGGTAGGAAGTGCTGAGAGATTATGTGGAGCTCAACAGAGGTGAAAGCACAAAGGGAGATAAGAAAACACTAGAGAAAGGAAAAAGGGGTGATTGAAACCAGGTGTGTAAACCACCTGTTCATGTCTTACAGCTCTGTGTTGCTCTACTGTCTCAACTGATGGCAGCAGCAATTTAAATCTGTAGTTACCCCTTGCAGTTCACAAGGAAATCTTTTTTGTTCTATGTGTATATAACACATCTTTATAGTATCAGGAAGTTTTATTTTTTACCCTTTTTGTTAAAACTCATACTGACAAAACTATGCTTTGCCTCTCAAAGTCTCATCAACTTAAGTTGTGGCTAACACTTACTGCAGTAACAAAGTTCCCACAATTGTGCATGTACATGAGTAAGACAAATCATAATTACAGGTGTGAGGTGCTCTGGGGACGTGAGAGGTGTGTGTCTGAATTGCTGAGCAGGAGGGAGCATTTTAAATCTGTGAAGGCTCTAACCAAGTACTCAGTCAATGACTGAACATCTTGTGAAAAATTGCAATATTTAATTTATTTGACACAAAGACCAGAGCTAAAGTAAGTTGTATGAGTAGAACTTTTTGGGGTGCATTCAGTCATCTTCAGCCTACATTCAGCTCAAGAGAACTACTTAATCTCTGCTCATATTCTTTTAGTATTTTCCTCTTGATATGTTCAGTTTCTTTTCTTTGTCAATACCGCCTTCTACTAAGACCCACAAACCAAAATATTCTTAGTCTCATCGGTGTCATTTTACTGGTCTGTGGTGTCTCTGCAGTCAGAAACTTCCTTTTTTCTTTGGTGGGATGTTGTACAGTCAACTCCTATCTAATTTGCTGCCACCTGTCAGCTATAAGTCTCGTCATTCCTGCTCTCCAAATATATCCTGAAACCGAATGTCTCTTAAGTGATTTGATGCTAAATTTACTCTTTGGCAGAGGTGTAATATTTGACAGTTCTGGAAGTTTTAGAATTACATATATTGAAGACATAGATATTATACAGATATCAGCTGACCCTTTTTTCCTACATTCTGCTCTGTTCATAACGCTCATATGAACAGGCAGAGACAGACCTAGAAAGATGTGTATTTTCTGTGTCTGTATAGCTCTTAAAGTCTCTTTGAGTATTGCTTAGTTCAGAAGCAAAATCCTCTTTGCAGCTGTCAATATGCAACAATTTGATTGCTGGGAGTTAACTGTATATTAAATTTCTTCTAGGATTTTTATTGGGTTTTTTACTGAACACTAAGTAAATAAGTATATATTTATATATATGTGTATAAAATTAAGAGCAAATGTAAATAGCATTTCACAGTAATTGGGTTTTTTTATGATTCTCCCTTGCCTCATGTTTCTTGGGTACGAAGTGAATAGGCAATACGTATATGAATAGTTTCAGAACTGAAGGAATATATATACATGAAAGCAAATGCAAACTGGAGAAAGAAAGCATTCTGAGTGGTAAGAAATGCTTAAGTTAAACAGTGGTAAAATGTTGTCTGCCGTTCCATTTGAGTTTGTTTATTTTCCAAAATAATAATGCGCAATAATCTGTATCTACAGTAAGGAGTACAAAACACCTTTTGGAATAAAACTGGGACCAAACACCGGCAGTTGCAAAAACTTCTGTGAGCAGGTAGCAAGTGTCTCTGTAAAGAAACTGCTGGCCATGGCCATGTGGGGTCTGGGAGGGTTCACTTACTACCCAGCAAAATTCGGTTTTACCTTAAGCCACATGTAGGGTTCCCTAAGAGATTGGGGAAGTAATTTGTTTGTCTCCCTGGAAGTCAGAAATGTAGTTAACATATTGCATTTACATCTGCAGTTACATATGGTGTACTACATTCCTGATAAACTAGAATTCCAAAAAGGTGGTTTTGTCTTTGATAGATTTTAGATGAATTGCTAATCTGCATTTGATAGATCTCCCCTTTCAAAGCAACCCTTTCACACCCAAGTGGTAGGGAGGCTGCTGTGCAGCATGCCTTGTAAGCTGGTACTTGACTTACACAAACCAGTTTCTGGATGTTTGAGACGTGAAGTAGCTGGTTAGAGTAACAGGGTGTTGGGCTGTCACTAATATCTTCTCTATTTTCAGAACATTAGTTCTGTAGTAATTAAATTATTTTAAATTGCTTGTGACACTTGTATGACATTTCCCCTGTGGTTGAAGGAAGAGGAATACAATGCAAAGCATCTGCAAGAATGCTGATAAGTTATAGTGACCCGTACATAGCTGTAAAATTCATGTTAAGTTCATGGTGTAATAACTCCCTTCTTTATGAATGTTTCATAATACCATTGCCTTATTAAAGCAATGTGAATCAAGTGGTAGATATACTAGAGAAGATTTTTATTTAAAAGCCTCCTGAATCCCCACAGCCTTTTTATCCTTTCATTAGAGTTTTTGTTATATTTGAAATTTAGTAAAAAAATGATTCCTTATGAGTTCTTTAGATTTAGCAGCAAATCCCTTTTATTAAATCCATTCTATTAAGATTTAGAAACCTCCCACAAGAATTTGACAGGACTTCTCTGAAGGATTCGGTCCCAGAGACCCGCTGCTGGGAAGTTAAAAATAAAATTGCAGTCTGAAATACATTTCTGGTTTAGGTATAATAATAAAATGCTGGGATTATACTTGTTCTGAAGTGCTTAAAATGCATATAATAATCCAAGCAGTACAGTGCACAGAATGCTTTTAAACTTTTCCCTTTTCAAATATTTCATTAATGCTCTTCTCCAACTCTGAGTCAGTACAACTGTTGTGTGGGATTAACGAAATCAAATAGGAAACTGGCAACAGTGTGCACTGTAAGTCAAGGTTTCTTGCTGAGGACTTCTCATTAATGAGATATCATACCCTCACAAGTCTGTAGGATGTACAAACCAGACACAGATGCCTGCTGAGTAAACCCTTAATGTCATTTTTAAAGAATCTCAAAAAAAAAAAAAAACCAAAAAAAACCAAACCAAAAAACAAAAAACAAAAAACACAACAAAAAAAACCCAAACAAAACAAACAAACAAACAAAAAAAACCAAAAAAAACCCAAAAAACCCAAAAAACCTACTTTCCTGATCACAATGTATATGGCACTACAAATGTTATACCACAGAAATTTTGCTGTATTGTCAAAGTATACAAGTCTTGATGTTAGTTGCAACACAATGCATAATAAATGTGTGTCTACATTTTGGTCTTCATGTTGAAAATAGGTTTCAGAACAGCAGAAATTAATACTAGAAACTCTAGTATTTATATAGAAACTTTATAAATTACATTTGCCAAAAGACTCTGAACACTGCCGCTAAAACTGTCAGTCTGTTGAATTTATGGCATCAAGACTAATGCTGAAATTTCACATTTAGATGAATAAGTCATATGCTGTTAATACTACAGAACCTCAAATAATGATTCACTGCATAAAAAGATGGTAGGTGTCTCAGAAAATCCAGCTATGAGTGTTTTAAATCTGGAGGGAGGAATGGTATAAATGCAATTTTATGTCGTGCTTGTAATCTAGAAAAAATATAAAAATTTTACATATAGATATACTCATGTAAGAACAAATACTGGGAAAGGGAAAAAAGAAACAAATGCATATTTTCCTTTCTTCTTTTTCAGGTCAGAACTGTGGAGGCTTAGTACAGGGACCAAACGGTACTATAGAAAGCCCTGGATTTCCTCATGGTTATCCTAATTATGCCAACTGCACGTGGATCATTATCACAGGAGAGCGTAACAGGATACAATTGTCATTTCATACTTTTGCCCTTGAGGAAGATTTTGATATTTTGTCAATTTACGATGGACAACCACAGCAAGGCAATTTAAAAGTGAGGTAAGGTACCTTGTTTTCATTCTTAATTTCTTTCTGTCTCTCTCTCTTTACTTTTTTTTCTCTCTCCTGAATATATGTTCTGATGATATGTTAGAATTGTGTTTCCTTAGTTCATCCCCAGCTAAAGCGATAGCAGTGTCCCAAGATCTCACAGCAAAAGATGTTAATCCAAATTTCAGATCTTTATGGTCCTATCTTGTGTGTCAGTAACATCAGTACTTAAAATTTGCACAGTTCATGGTCAGTTTTTGTAAAGGCCCGGAGCATGGAAGTATTCCATGTTGCAGTAGATGATTTTTATTTAGCTGTCTACTAGTGAAATCCAGAGTTGACCCAGGAACCCTTTCTTGAAGTCACCAGTCACCACATTTTGAAAGAACTCTTACTGAGATAATGCTTTACTTTTTTACTATGCCAACAATATTTGAATCAGAAGATGGGTGTGTGCTACTTGTGCAAACAGCGTCCCATGGTCTCTCACCAAATGTGGCACAAAAGTGGTGAGTGATATGGTAATTTGTGAGAGGCACAATATCGTTAGTGCATGCTAAGCTACTTCTGGAAATACTTGCTGGATGAAATCCTTCAGGTGACTATTGCCTGCCTGGCAGATGAGTTCAGCTCTAAATTGTTTCACATTTCCAAAATTGAAATTATTCTCCATTAAGCAATTAGGGATCTTTAAAGGTCAGAAAGTAGGTTAACTTATCTGTCCAAATACCACCGAGATTATAAAGAGGCTTTATGGAAGCTTTTTGATCTTGAAGCTTTTCACAGCTTCAGGTTTTGATGCATTAATTTCATTGGTGCCTTCTTGTGAGTTCCTCAGTCATTTGTTGGACCTGAACTGTAGAGCTGGAAAACAAACATTGCTTTCATTGCTGCTCTGTCATTTTCTGTTCAGGCATGAGATTTATGGAGTACTGTAAAACACTGCTGTCAGTTCTGTTGTCTGATTACCCTTTTACATGCTGCTGATTTATACTATAGTTCTAAAACAAATGTGGGAACATCACCAACTTGTTTAGTGTTTTAGTGGGTATCATCATGTATTTTTGACAGCAATGCTCTGATTCATTGTTGACTCAGTTCAAAAAGTTTTGAAAACTGTGGAAGGTAATACGCAGCTACAGGTGTTTTAGTTTCACAGTGTGTGGGCTTCATTTACCGTACTTAACTGAACTTCAGTACTTGTATCACCTGTATAAAAGGAGAAATATTTCTTTTTTAGTCATATGCTTTTATTAGCAATATCTAACATGCCTACTTGCTTTGCACTAATCTTAGTAGAAAATTGTTTCGAGGAAGGGCATCAACAGGTGTTCGGTGGGTATGAGCATAGAAAACAGAAGTTCCTAAATGTGATCTTGATCCCACTGAAGTTATTGCAATTGCTGCTGATTCCTATAAAACAAGGATTTTGCTTTCAACTTTCAGCATCAAAGGAGATATTTTATGTCTCCTTGCATGCATTTGCCAATCAGTTACCTTCATAAATGGCATAAGGAAAGAAGCATTTATTGGCTTTGCAGAATACAGAGGTTAACGTAGCACAGTTTGAATGACAGGTTGCTACTGACGTATCTCATATCCTGTGGCATACTTTTTGTTGTACAAAGCACATTCGCAGTGTACCCCTCTGCAATTGCACATTTCAAGACAATTCCCTCAGCAGATATTGGAAAATTATGGTCTTGGTTTATTTAGCTGACAGCATGCAGATGCAAGAGAGCATCTTGGAACTTGTGCT
This sequence comes from Margarornis squamiger, assembly GCA_035222235.1. Lineage (NCBI taxonomy): Eukaryota > Metazoa > Chordata > Aves > Passeriformes > Furnariidae > Margarornis > Margarornis squamiger. Next base: position 93,387,268 of record JAWWTY010000106.1, read on the forward strand.
TGCGGGCATGCACTTTTTTTTCACCATAGATAAGAAAACTCCACTAGATTTTGGGTAATTGTGTTTCTTTAGCCATCATGCAAAATCTAGAGCTGTGTAACTATATCACTGTCACAAACTATAATAATTAATATTCATCCCATATTTTATATAGTATTTTTGCAGCTGCTAAAGCAAAATTGAATAAAAATGAATAGTATGTTCAAATAGTTTATTGTCCTGCTTGAGGAACCTTTCAGTGTGCTAAATGTGCACCAGGATACTTTCACTGCATATTGATTATAAAACCCCATAGAATAGAAACACATATAAAATACATTGAAATGGCAAGGCAAAGGAATAAACTGTTTTAGGCTGTTTGTGTGGAGAAAGAAAAGCAAAACAGGTTCTGGTAAGAAGTATATGAAGTTCTTTGGTTAGTGCATTATTATACTTTAGGATATAGTGATTTAAGGAATAAATTACACATGGTATAATCACAGGCTATTGTAAGCTATGTTATGAGGAGGTTGAGAAGTAACATGGTAGCAGGAAGAACAATGTAACCGAAAGATAAGTTACTAAAAAGTGCTATTTTGCATCTTCTTATTTTCCTAGATAAAACCCAACTAGCTTTCTGTAATTCCGTGTAATTACTGAGACCTGTGGCCCCAAAATTGTCCTTAAAAACTGCTGCTTTGATTTTATCATTGTAATGTTCATAGAACACAAAATACTCACACATGTATTTCAGCTGGGAAAACATAATCCAAGAGTGCAGCACAAGCTGGGATCTACTCAACTGGGCAACAGCTCTGTGGAAAGGGACCTGGGAGTCCTGGTGGGCAACAAGCTCAGTGTGAGAGAGCAGCATGCTGCTCTGGCAAAGAAAGCCAACAGGGTGTGGGGCTGCATCAACAAGGGCACCACCAGCAGAGATAAACAAGTCATTGTCCCACTCTGCTCAGGGCTTGTTAGGCCACACCTGGAACACTGTCTTCAGTTTGGGTTCCACTATACAAAAGAGATGTGAACAGGCTGGAGAGGGTCCGGAGAAGGGCCACAAAGGTGATTAATGACTGGGAAGCTGCCATACGAGGAAAGGCTGAGAGAACTGGGTTTATTCAGACTTAAGAAGGAAAGACGTTATCACCATGTTCCAGTATCAAAAGAGTGGCTACAAAAGAGATGGAGAGTCCCTTTTTACATGAAAAAATGAGACGTATACGGTACAAGTAACTCCTGGGTAGATTCTGATTGGACACAAGAGGATAATTTTTCACAATGGGAAAAATCAGCTATTGGAATAATGTCCCAGTGGAGGTGTCCCCAACATTGGACACACTTTTAAGATTCAGCTGGACAGGGCATCTAGACTGAGCTTCTGCCATGAAAGGTTTGACCAGATGGTCCTTGATGTTCCTTCCCACCTGGTATTCTATGACTATGCTTCAGTGATACATAAAAGAAGAAAATCGAAATTTTAAGTCTAATGCCACCTGTTATGATAATGCTTTATTTGGATATTGAAATACTAATTTTATAGACAAACATGAAGTTAGATAATTGATTTCACCATATATTATAAACAAAACAGATGTCTCAGTTCTATATTATTTTAAAAAAAATACATTAAAGCCAAATATTGCAATATCAGGTGACGGAGAAAGGTTTCAAAATGCAACCACATTCTACTTAAGCTGAGAAAGATGTAAAATGTATTTTTGATTTGCATTTTATGTTTTAAAGAAATTGTCATTTGTTATATGCAGTTAGTCTTCAGCATGCAGAACTCTCATGGATGAAACTTGTGGAAAAGACATGCAAGTGTGGTGCACTGGGAGAACAGTTATTTTTCTCTTGTATTCCTTATGGATTGTTTCCCTAGATAAGCATTGTATGCAGTAATTCACTGAATATTTGCTAGCACCTCTAATTCAGGTGCTAGAAAATATTTATTTTGACTTTTTTTTCTTTGCCATGTGTATCAAATAAAACAAGTAAAGGTAATATCTTTAAGTAGGAAGGAGAAACGTGTCAACAGGATATAGGGGCACAGGCCAGCTCTGAAGTGGCTCAGTGTATAGGCACATATAAACAGACAATATCGACCTATTGACTTGTGTACTGCTGATAGATACATTATGTGTCACAGGCAAGTGAGTTTAAAACAGACATCTCAAGAGTTTATGGATTTCAAAAGTCACTTCAGGTCTGGTTGTAATACATACCTACTTTCCACATCTGAAAAGAGAACAATGCTCATAAATCTTAGCATAAGCCTTGTTTCAGTATATTTTTCTGCACTATATGTGCAGAATTCCCAGAGAGTTGTTTCATAGAAAGGTATAGGGAAACTGTAACAGGACTGGGTAATCAGAAGATCTTGTACCAAAACCTCTGTTGCTGAGGGGGTGAAGTAGGGTGTATGTGGGGTGTTAACACTTAGATCTGTGAATTTTACAAACTGTGAATTGAGACTTTTTATGTGTGATTGCCTTCATATCACGTTATGGCCTGAGATTCTGCATTTTTTTCTATGTCAAATGCAGGTAAATGCTGTAATCTCTGTGTTACCGTGTCTACCAGTAATGTGTTTTTTTTAGTGTCTCACACTTAGTTTACCTAAGAGTTAATTGCAGAAGACCTGTGCAATATACTCTGGAACAAACTTTTGCAACTACTCAATCTTTCAGACAGTTCTGAAATACTTTTAAAAGTAGAGTCCTAGCAATTTTGTTTTTTCTTACACAGAAAAGCTGCTAATAAAATTATATACACTAATGAGAAGACACAAATGTGCAGATGTGAATATTTTTTGTTGTATGTATGCACATCTGTCAGTTATTTTGGACATGCATAATAAATATTTTTTTGAAAGGGATTTTAAAGCATCTGCTTGCCTTCATGGTTTTCTGAGCCTTCTAAGCCTTATTTAGTTTACTGCAACCTAGGTAATAATATAATAGATGCCACTTGTTATCACACGTATTAGTTAAACAAATTTGGTTTAATACAGCAGTAGTGCAAATGATGAAAATTGCTAACAGAATGTGTAGTAAAATAGAGCTTACCAAAATTTTTCTGACAAGTATATATAAAATGTATGTTTATTAGCAACACATTCCCTCTCCTTTCTTGAATTATGTAGCAATAATAGGAATTAAGTAGGAATTATTCACAGTATTCATTTTTCTCTTTCTCCATCAAGCAATAAGCTATATGTATATGCTTCAAAATCCAAGCATGGAGGTAAATGTTAAAGTTTGAGTTCTCACTGATGAACCTCTTTCATCTTAATAAACCATGATTTATAATCTATGCAATGTTTTAATTTTTTTGTTTGATTGGTTTTGCTTTGTTTCTTGGTTGTTTTCTGTCTGTCCAGGGTCAAGAGAACCCTGGAGATTCTCCCAATGAGAGGATGATTGACTTTTATATAGAACTGCTGACACTGCAGCAGCAAGAGCTTTGTGCAGTTGGAAGTTCTTTATTTCTTTTTTCACTCCCCATGAAAATGTCATGTGTAGAATTTTTTAAATTGTTATTGCACAGCATTTTCTCCATGTTTTAGTCAGTGTATGAAGAAAACAGTGTAGTAATGGGTATAGTAGTCATATTTTTTCCAGCTGAAGCTTACCTAGAATGCAGCACAAAGTAACAGAGACTGGGCTACTGATCAAATTTGTAAAACAAAATTATTGAATAATTTCAGCAGGACATTCTGGTACTTCATAAATCTGTAAGAAAAGGAAAATGATTACTGTGTGCTTATGCAAATTATTACTGAGTTCCTGCCAGAAGAGATGCCTATCAATGACAACCGTTCCCCTTTTTATGTTAATCATATAATCATAGAATAAAATATAGAATGGCATGGGTTGGAAAGAACCTTAAAGATCACCTAATTCCAACGTCCCTGCCATGGGCAGGGACACCTTCCACAATATCAAGTTGCTCAAAGCTCTATCCAGCCCGACCCTGAACACTTCCAGGCATGGTGCATCCATAACTTCTCTAGGCAACCCGTTCCAGTGCCTCAACACCCTGCGAGTAAAAAATTTCTTAGCATCTACTTTCCTAACATCTAATCTAAACCAGCCCTCTTGCAGCTTAAAACCATTGATCCTAGAGCTGTCATCATCTACCCACATAAAAAGTCCCTCTCCCTCCTTTTCATAAGTCCCCTCAGGTACTGGAAGGATGCACTGAGGTCCACCCAAAGCCTTCTCTTCTCCAGGCTGAACAACCCCAGCTGTCTCAGCCTGTCTCAGTATGAGAAGTGCTCCATCTCTCTGATCATCTTTTTGGCCCTCCTCTAAATCAGATTTTCTTAGCTTTTTCACCTATTAAACTACTAGGAAGAAGAAAATATTTGTAGTAGAGGGCTAAAATGTGATTCATTATATGACACATAGACGTTTAAGGAAAGAAAGGAAACTATGATCTGATCAGCTAAATGCTGACAGATAATTTCTGCCAAAACAAAAGAGCATGTAATGGAAGGCAAGCTAATTTCTGTGTGCAATACTGGCAGGTTCAAACTCATGTATGGGTTTGGTCTGTTTATCCACGTATGGAAAAAAGCAAAATACCTATTTACAAAATTTTAGCTCCCCAGTTCAAAGGCTATTTCACCAATTATTATAGGACATATTGATTATATATTTTAGGCTCATACTAAGTGATGGTAAGCTAAAAATGGGTACTTTTTTTTTCCCCCTCAAAACCATGGAGTATTGTTGGAACTCCCACCTGAGAAAATCCATTTTACATTTAAGGAACTATTATTTCTCAGGGGAAAAAAATAGATTCATTTAACAAGGCAAAGTAGTGCCTGAATTTATACTGTAATATTCTTCATCAGTTGTTTATACCTTTTCTAATGTTGTTGTTTAAGTCAGCACGTTTTTCTTTAAAAAATGAATGTGACACTCACCATAATGAAAATGGAACTCAGTTTCTTTGGCCTCTTGGAGGCAGACCTCTTTTTCATAGTACATTTTAAGAAAAGATATAGGTGTTACATCTTTCCCTCTTCCATGCTTTTCAAACTGAACCAGTATGTGTCAGCAGTGGTTTGATCTATTTGAATGTACTGTTTGACCATCAAAATTATTACTAGTAAGTAGTAAGGGACTTAGAAGGGGAGAATTGGGATGTTTTTCAAAAAAAAAAATAAAAATATTCTATGGTTTTAGAAACTTAGCATATGTTAGGTAATTTTACTGTTTCATAGATATGCAAACCAATTTGATTTAAGGGGATAATAAAAAAAGTATAAATACTTTTCTAATAAAGTAGACAAGTATTTAAAGGTACCTCATAGTGGCCTTCTGAAAAAGGCAGGTTATACTTTATGAATAGGTTCTAAGTGCTTCACTTGATGATGCTTTAGAGATCCTTGATAAGAGGAGCAGATTTGGCTCCCTTGTTGCATATGGATATATAAAAATAATTAGTTATTCAACTTGAAGGAATCATATTTGTGATCACACCAAACCAGACAGTTATGCACACCTTAATTATTTATTTTACAAAACAGAACACCTTGGGCATCCATTTATTCACTATTTACACTACAAAATCACAGAAAACTTCTAGTTGTGAGTGTAGGTATGGATTTATATGTACATGGATTTTGAGGAGCTCAGTTTATATCTTTACCTGAAATCTCAGAATAAGTTTTAAATGTTATTTCAGTTTTGCCAGGGATGAGAAAATTGTCTTCATTGGTACGTAGTCTCTTGAGGTGAATGGGGAACTCACATGATATACAATATTTTATGGAAAATGTTTTTGATTCTCTCTGACTGATGAGTTTGTAGTCTGCAGAATTATAAACAAGATTTTTCTGAACATTGTTTAGTACACAATTTGCTGTTTCATGTTGTGGGAGTTTTTGAGTGTTTGTTTGTTGTCGTTTCACTGGATTTTTTGGGGTGTGGGGATGTTATTTTTTATTTTCCTTTAATTTGTGATGGTTTCTGAAGCTCCTAAAAACTCCAGTGCTTTGGCATAGTAACAGTATCTATAGACTTTGACATTTACTTAAATATGATAAATTTCTACCTCACACTTATTCTCAAAACTCCTTAGAAATAAGATACTAGAATCCTTTAAGAATGCAGATAACCAGACTGGGGAATTTCAGCTCTTAAAACATAAATGCACTTTAAAAAGTGTTTTAGCATAGCTTAGTGATATAATTGACACCAAAATTTCAGACAACTTTTCAACTAAACAGGTGATAGATAACATTAACTCAGTTGCTGAATGTGTACAGAATTTTAACTCTTAAATACATTAATTTTTGAGAGAAAGGAAAATTGCTTACCTGACCATATATTACACATACAGAGTACATAAAGCAGTTTTTGTTATTAGTCTTTCTGCATCTTACATTTTGTTCAGAAAGAAACTCTGTTTTATTTTAAATTATATACTATACATTGAATTGACATGATTATGTAGAGAAGCTGCTGATCAGCATCCCTAAATGCTGTGTGTACAATAATTATTGCAACCATTCTTGGTCAGACATCTGTCAGTTCCCTTTGCTCGTATTCTGACTGCAACCTAATAATTAGATTACAGCCTTAACAAAATTTGCAGCTGGACTACTCAAGAGGAAAGTCCAGTTGTCAAAATCTGTCCCCTTTTGATTTTTTTGCTATTCATCCTTATTTTGGGTTTTCTCATCATTTCTATGTAGCTGCAACAGATAACTTTTTAATTAGTACATAACCCGTATGCTATGAAGAAATTTTGATGCTTGTTTGTTTCAGAGAGGAAAAATGTATTTTAGCTGTTAAATATCAAATTAAAGGGGGGGGGGAATCTTTGATAAATGTAGTAATCGTATTTGTGATGCATGTAATTAGGTTAAACTGTGAATCATGTTCTCTTACTGTCATCTGGTAATTACCTGCGTGTGTTAACTGAGCTTTGTGATTACTGAGTGTATGATCACAGTTACCCTGTGCTGAATAGCGATGTAGTGATCATGGGACAGATAGAACATCAGAAATGTTCAGCTATTTGTGGAGAACTGTGCAGTCTCTCATCTCTGAATTGCTACAGTGGAAGTTCAGCATCCTCTCCCTAGTGATCCAGTCACACACAATCAATTTCTCTTGTAAAACAAATTTTGTAGACAAGTGTTCTCATAATCTTGCAATTCCTGATATTACTTGGAGACTTTCCTCAGTTTTCATTCTGTTCATGTTTGCAAGAGCATATGATGACAGTATTAGGGACCTTGGATTTTGACAGTGATTTTTTTCCCACTTTACGCAGTCTAAAATATCCTTCTGCTGAAGTCCCAGCTTATTCCTATGTTCATACTTTCACTTGAGTGAAAACTATGCATTCTCATCTCCATTCAACTCAATGAATTTATTAAGAGTGCTAACTAGCCAGTGGCTAACTGACTAGGAGTGCATATAATGGGTGTGACTCTGCTCGTAAAGGAATTGAAGAAAAATTTTTATAATAGTCCCAGTACCAACCAGGCAGGCAACAGCACTCTTAGAAAACTTCTTACTGTTGGCAGTTTAGTCTTCATTAATTTTTCAATGTTCTCTTCCATCTATAGCCCTCATTTATACATGATGTCTTTCAGCAAAAAGATAATTTAAAACAAAATAATCCTTTGTTTATCTCCCACATTCCCAACACACATATATGCACTACGGTTTTCTTTGCAGAGTCTAGTGTGACCAGAATCATGAAACAAAAGCAAAATGACAGATGCCTATGCCTATATTAGCAACATGTTTTTCTTAGTTGCTAAAACAAGCTGGTTCTCCAGGCTTCTGAAATTAAATATGCATAATAAGGTCATAAATAACAAAATTATGATGAATTTTAATACTAATTAATGGACACTATTTAAAAAAGTATTGTTTTTAAGTACTTGAGATAATTCTTAAAGTAATGGGAGGAACTGGGAGGAGCAGCTGGAAATTGGCTCAGCAGAAAAAGACCTGGCAGTGCTGGTTGACAGCCATCTGAACATGAGCCAGGAGTGTGCCCAGGTGGCCAGAAAGGCCCATGACACCCTGGCCTGTATCAAGAACAGTGTGGCCTGCAGGACCAGGGCAGTGATTGTCCCTCTGTACTCAGCACTGGTGAGGCTGCACCTTGAGTGCTCTGTCCAGTTCTGGGCCACTCGTTCCTAGGAAGACATTGATGTGCTGGAGCAAGTCTAGGGAAGAGCAACAGATCTCATGAAAAAGTTAGAGTGTAAGTGATATGAAGAGCATCTGAGGAAGCTGGAGTTGTTTAGACTGGGGAAATGGAGGCTCAGAGGAGACTTTGTCGCTCTCTACAACTACCTGAAAGAAAGTTGGAGTAAGATGGGAGTTGGCCTCTTCTCCCAGGCAACTAATGACAGGACAAGAGGACATAACCTCAAGCTGCACCACAGGAGACTCAGGTTGGACATGAGGAACAAATTTTACACTGAAAGGATGAGGCATCCACAAATTCTCTGGGCAACCTGTTTCAGTGCACAGTAAACAATTTCTTCCTCATATCTAAACCTACTCTCAGTTTGAAGCCATTCTGTCTTGTCCTTGTAAATAGTCTATCTCCATCTTCCTTGTAAACTCCCTTCAGTTACTGGAATGTTGCAATTAGGTCACCCCACAGTCTTCTCTTCTCCAGGCTGAACAACCCCAATTCTCTCAGCTTTTCCTTGTATGAGAGGTGCTTCATCTGTCTAATCATCTTGGTCACCCTCCTCTAGACTCACTACAACAGGCTGATGCCCTTCCTGTGCTGGGGACCCCACTCCCCTTACTAACTGGACAGAGGAGAGAAAATATAACAAGGGGTTCATGAGTTGAGATAAGGGCTGGGAGAGATCACTTACTGATCACCATCATGGGGAAAACAGACTCCAGGTGGGGATATTGATTAAATTTATTGCTAACAGAATCAGAACAGGATAATGAGAAGTAAAATAAATCTTAAAAACACCTTCCCCCCACCCCTCCCTCCTAAGTTTTATTTTCTCCCCCACAGTGGTGCAGGGAGATGGGGAATTGGGATTACAGTTCAGTTCATCACAAGTTGTTTCTGCTGTTGCTCAGGGAGGTGTCTCCTGCACCAGTGTGGGGTCCCTCACAAGGGAGACAGTACTTCACAAAGTTCTCTAACTTCAGTCCATCCCACAGTTCTTCACAAACAACAGTTCCTCACAGTGGTCACTTCTCCACGGGGTGCCATCCTTCAGGAACAGCCTGCTCCAGCATGGGTCCCCCACAGGGCCAAAAGTTCTACCAGGAAACCCGCTTCAGTGTGGAATCTTCTCTCCATGGATCAGCAGGTCCCTTCCAGGACCCTGCCCCAGGATGACCTCACAGCCTCCTTCCACCCCCACCTGCTCCAGCATTGGTCTCCTCCATAGGCTGCAGTGGATCTCTGCACTCTCGTGGTCCTCCACGGGCTGCAGGGGCACAGATGCTGCACCATGGGCTGCACCAGGGGCTGCAGGGGAACATCAGCTATGGCACCTGGAACACCTCTAACCTGATCCTCTAACCTTGGGCTCTGCATTGTTGTTCACATGTTCTCACTCTGCTCTTCTCTGGCTGCAATTTTCATTTGCATAATAACTTTTCTTTTCCCCTTCTTAAACATGTTGTCACATAGGTGTTACTGTCATTCCTGATTGGCTGAGCCTTTGCCAGTGGCAGGTCCTTCCTGGAGCCAGATGCCCTTGGCTCTACCGGACTTGGGTTAGCTTTCAGCAGCTTCTTGCAAAAGGCACCCCTGTAGCCACCCCACTACCAAAACCTGGCAACACAAACCCAACATACCTGCCCATGGCAAGAGGGTTGCAACTGGATGATCTTTAAGGTTTCTTTCAATCCATACCATTCTGTTACTCTATGGTTACTGTGGGGAATTAATTCCAGAGGCTTTGGCTAGAGTAACAGCTCTTGTGTTCTCTTAGATACATGAGACTAATGTGCAGCCAAGTTGGAAACTACCAAGGGCAATGGTAAAACAAACATAATTTCATACAGGTTAGTCAAACTAGTGTTGTGAAATAAAGGTTTTAGTCCATACTTGTCACATTATGTCACGTCTTTCAAAGACTCATATTGGCCAACAAATGACATGGTAAATTAATTAGATGGCTAAATTCTGCTTGAAACTACGAACTTAAGTAGTGGTATTGTGCATATATCAAATACCATGTTTTTTTGCTGCATGTAATTTTGTTTACTAATTATAACAGGAAAGAGTTAATAAGAAAATGCATACCTTTTTCTTAGTTTTGCTTTTTGTTGGAAGTAAGGTACGGAAAAAGAGTTTTAAAAGAATGCAAACTAACCTTGAAATGTCAAACACCGTCACTGAATATGTTGTTTGGTTAAACGTTAAAGTGTGAAGTCCTTCAGTAAATCTTCCATAGCATGCAGAATGTGAGGGTCTGAGAGGCATAGCATCTGACAAGAAAAGTTCTCTCTCAGCCATAACTTCTTATTTTTTTTCCTGTAAGAATCATTGAAAATGGATGAAAGAGAGAAAAGGCTCCTTTCCTTACAAAGATAAAACACCAAGCCAACGAAATTTCTTTTGTGTGCTACAAGCCTGAAAGAGCAAATTGAGTGTAACAAGTAAACACGAGTATCATGAATAAGATTTTTTTGTTTGTTTGTTTGTGTCTTTTTAATGTTTTAGGGCCTTTAGCCAAATATTCTAATATCATGCTGTGTGAAAAAGACGTTAGTTTCTCTGCTTGCTGTGAGATGTTCCAAGTTGGGAAGAAGCTGCCACTCAGAAAAAGAAATGATGAAAGAATACATTAGCATGAATAACTCAACATTCTCTAGTGAGGAAAGAAAAGCAGGTTATTTACATATAAAATAAAAAAATTATACTCTAGCAGTGAATGAGTATCTAATATCAGATTGAAAAAAGGCCAATTTTAAGCTGATGCACAGGATGTTTGCATGTAAATTCCTAACTTTTAATGAAGGTAGTCGATCGCAGCATTCAGTCCACAGTGACCTAGCAGTGCATACATTTACATCTGTGAATAGAAACAAATTTATTCAATTGTCTAGCAAATTGAATTTAAACTTCATAACAGTTAAACATCTTATTAATAAGGACTAAGATAGTGGATTTTCAGTGTTATTTTAGAGGAAGGGTAAATAAGACCTTGTAGCAAGAGCAGAGGCTGGCTTCAAGGAGGAGTTTCCAGCTCCAGTTTTGGATTGCACTAATGGCTACAACTCAGTGACTGAAGTCAGAAAGGCAAAAGAGCAGTGTAACTGAGAGTGCCCCTCTCTTGCCATTGTTCACAACCTCCACAATTGATCTGCGTCTGGCGCTTTTTTAATATTTTTTTTTTTTTTTTTAATCCAAGGTTTCCTGAAGTTTTTGTCTCCATCTACCTGTGGAAATTACTTTTGTCTCAGCCTGGGACTAAATCGCCCCTTTATGATTTACCTAACTTTTCTTCCTGGTCTTATTTCAGATTTCTTACCTATGATCTTTCCCCTTTGCCACAATAAAACTTGCCTCATGCACTTACACTGATTTGTAATTTTTTTGTTAATAGAGAGAATCTTTTAAACATGAGTGTTGTGAGTCAGTGTTTGAGAAGATGTGGGATTGGAAAAAGAATGCATTTGAGTGGACACAAACTAGGTCGGTGAAACTCTGAAAGCTATAGACAACTATGGACTTCTTTTAAATTCCAAGAAGCCTAGGATTCAGTGACCAAAACCAAACAAAACAAAAAATCTGTAGACAGGAAGGATTTTTCATGTTAACAGAGGATAAAAAGGATTTTTCACAAAGTAGGCTTTCAGAATCTATTTTTCTTCTAATGTTTACTCCAAATATGACTCTTGTGAGGGAATGGAAAAATCACAAAACACAAATGAAAACAACAGTTAATTAACTCACATGAATTGTAATATATGTTGATGTGGATCTTAGAGAAGGTCTAGTTTAAAGCGTTCAAAGCACTTACAGAACACATTTTCTACTTTAAATAAAATCATAATAGAAGGCTTTCATGGGAAAAATAGAAAGCCAGAACCAGGAATTCTGAATCTACTTTAAAATGCTTCTTCTGGTTTTCAAATGTTGTGCTTCTCACACACTTAAGGTGAGAAGGAACAGAGCAGAGGAACAGAAGAATGGTATGTTGTAGCTGTCATGGGACTACATTATACTGCACATCATCAGCAATATACCATGCAGTAGTATATTTCCAGATTCAAGTTGCTTTCCTCTAGAACTACAGCAGTGACAAATAAGTGATCTAGTTTCTACAGATTTAGGTAAATACATAATTTGTGCAATTATTGAATTATATATTTTACATTTTAAAATAAAGCACTAATTTCTAACATTATAATAAAGAACACAGTGATTTGTTTTATAAAAGCCAGTTTTCAAAGCTATTCAGCATATTTGGCAGATTTTTCCTAACTGTTCAAGCTTGCTTTCACAGTATAGTCTTGTCCTCATTTATTTTTTGTTGCTGCAACCATTAATCATAGGTTCTCCCATTCTTTTCATAATGATTTTGCCAAAGGGAAAGCTTGTCAAACTTTAGCATTTCAAGATACAGAGCGCAGAAAGAAAACATTTTTATATTATGCATTTTAGTCATTAGTACCGGTCCACAATTTTCTCTTTGCCTGTGTTTCAAACCCTATGTCTTGTCATTTATGGAGAGAGGATTTTTTTCTGAACCCAGTCTGTGTAAATCTTTGTAAGCTTAAAAGTTTAAGATAGAGCTGATAAGTTCTTCTCAAGAAGAATGTGGTAACACATTCTTGCCAATAAGCTTTAATTTCCTATGCTCAGAGATCTTGCTTGTGCGTAGGAAGATTCTGCCTAAAAAGAAAGATGAATGTGTTTAGCTTAAGCTTTAGCTAAAACTATTTATCTTGTGTCATGGCAATTATATTTTTGGAACCAATTTATGATTTTAAAATTACTTATTTTTCTTATTTTACATATTTAATGTAACTAGAAGCATTTGACAACACATTGTGGAAGTGAATTATGATGCATACTAATATGATATTGATATGAGCAGACTAAATTTGAGTTATTGAATATACAATTTGAGGTTTAATTATCATAAGACATTTACATAATGACCTTATGCTTGATTTTTCAAGTGGACAGCTGTAAAGATGAATCCAATAAAACATCTTTGCCTGTTTTAATAGTCATTACTGGCTGAATTTACAAGCTGTATTGATTACTATGAAGGTTTAATAAAATTTCTTCATTGCAGAATTGCACTACAAAAAACTTCACTTGTTATGATATTACCACTTTCAAATTTTGTATTTGAAAACACTTAATTGATCAAGCATTTCAGTATGCATAAAACTATGTTTAATTTGAGAAAAGAAAAACCTCTGGAGCTGAGAACTCCATTACACAACATAGGGTATGATAGATTACTGAATGAATGCACCTAAAAAGTCACATATATTTGAAATCCAAATCTAAGTTGCTTGCAAGTTGATTGGTGTTATTTTAACTCAATTTAACTCATTGTTTTCTTCAAATAATGAAAATGTCACATTCTTTTTATCATAATCCAGTGTGACTAAATTGAAGTAAAAACCTCAGTCAGATAGTTGTCTCTTAGAAGCAGGGACCTTAGAATAAGAGATTTTTCTGCTCTTTAAAATATTACTTAATCTCTGTTTTATTGTGTGTGAAAACCAGTGTTTTCATTAATAGGTGTTCTCTTGCTAAATGGTTAAAGATTGTTAAGCACTGAGTGGAAGTTGTAGAAGTAAAAAATGTTATTATTGTTTTCCTTTGGCAAAAGTGCTCTGAGTTCCTGTTTCCAGAGTGTTCACATTCCTTTGTTGTTTTCAGAAAACTCTTTTCAAGATGCAAATCTGTATTTTCTGAGCATCTTTTAACTTTATTTATGTTTAAAGGTTTTTAGAGCCTTGAGACCATAATCCAAGGGAAGCAAGCTGCCAGCACATGTGGAGCTTTCACAGCTCGGTGGTAAAGCAGTCTAGTATGTGCTAAATCAAGTCTTTTGTTTGTAATTGTAAAGACAGAACCATTGTAGGCAGCTGTACTAACACTAAAATGACGTTTATGGGCAATAAAAGACACAGTTTTGACGTAACACCTCTTGGATCTTTGAACAGAGGAAATAAAGTGGATATAGTGCAGTAAGTATATTACCTCAGTGAACACACACGTACAGCAGACACATTGGGGCAGGTTGCAATGTGTGCTTGTGTATAGGATGATGGAGAGACAAGTGTGTCACTGAAAAATGTCTTCCCCTTGCTCCGGTGAGTCATGGAAATGTTGCTCTGCCCTGCTACCTCATAGTGTTAGCAGTGTTCCCATACCACCAGAAGAAAGACTTCATATCAGAGCCAGAGCTTCTCTCAGATTTTCTGAGGCCTTTAAGAAAACAGGTGAATATTTGGATCTCATGTCTCATTTTTCCTTCACAACTCCTTTAGCCATTTTTGCTTCTTACAGAAGAGAGATGATCAGAAATAGAGACTCTGTGAGATTAAACAAGCCCTCATACATGCTGGATGTATCCCCACTGTTTTGTGTTTGGCTCTACGTTTTCTGTAATCCCAGACAGGCAAAATTCTTCTGTTCTAGTTAATTAGATCAATTTTATGGATGGAGTGATTTTCAGAATCAAGTTCAGGGTTCATGCTTAAATTATTTTCTTGTAAGTACATAACTTACCTTTTTCTAGCAAACAAAAACCAATAAAACTTTGAAATATTAACCATTTACCTAAATTGAGTCAACACCACTGGATGCAAAAAACAGGGTGACAGAGAAAATAAAAAGGGTTTGTGAATTGAATAACCATACCGATACAGTAACCCTTAATTGAAGTGGTAAGCATCTCTACAAAGATCTTACTGGAAGATCATTTCCTGGCTGAGGTAGGAAACAAGAGAGCTTATCCTCAGCTCCTAATTTTTTAGTGAAATCCATGTAAAGGTAAATAATGAAGTGTATTACATTTAAACTGTCCAATTTTAGCATTCAAAATTATGTGCAGGAAAACAAAATGCATTTGTTGAGTAAAAAAAAATTCCTCTTTCCTATTTTCATCCATTTTACCTTAATCTTGGTCATGATTTCCTTCCTTCCTTTCCTTGTTGCTCTTTTTTACTGTAATAGATTTTTTAATTCTTATATGTAAATTGCTTTGCATGTACCATGCATCTAAGCTAAAGCCCAAAGCACAAAGTAAGCATTTATTTGTTTGCTTTACACTTGGCATCCTCTTACTTGGGGCAAATTTCAGACTTTTCTGATTCAATCTATCTCCCTTGACCACCTCAAAGTAGAACACAAAGAAGTAGAGATTGATTGTATTAGGGCTCACCTGCCCAGAGAAATGAAAATATGGTAAATTGCAATGTGAATTTAGAGCATTCACTAACTAGATGGGTAAGAACACTTGGATTGCTCTCAGAAGATTGAAGACATCAGTTCATTCTGCCCACACAGAGCACTGGCAGCATCACATCCCCATGTGACAAGTAGAGTCCAATCTGCTTTACACAGCTTTCAGCCTGAGCAATTAGGTTGTGCTCAGCATGGCACTGTGTGTTACTACAAAGCTTCCTGCTAGTTCAGAGTGTGGGCAGAGTACAGCTCTTACCTGCCTGCAAAATCCCTTTGCAGGCATAACCACAGAGTACCTTTAGGCAAAGAAACTTACTCTACTTGAAGAAAAAAAAAAAAAAAAAAAAGAAAAAAAAAAGAAAAAAATGGAAACAAAAAGGAAAAAGAGTATCTAGCATTTGTTTTATAGTAGAAGTGAGAAATCAGTGAAGATCAGCTAGTGCATTTAATTTTTTTGTCCATTAACATTGGCTGGCAGGTAAATAAGCTTCTAGCATGCAGTTTCATAGTATGGTTGAATTGATATCCCTCAACACTTAGACTGGAAAAGCTGGCCCTGATCTTCCTCTGGCCCCAGTCCTTATGTGAATGCTTTGCCATGCAGCCTTGCACCAGCACACTGATGCATTTAACAAACCTATGTAATTTGCTTCACTGGCAAAATCCCCTTAGTGATTCTGTTGTCTTTGTTGAAATACTGAAACAAATTTATAATGATTGAGCAGAATGCCAGCTACCAGTGTGAGGCTAGAAGTAGCCCATGTCATGTAGCAACTTGAAATGAGAGATATGAGGAGCTTTCTAGCTGGCTCATTCATTTTGTAATCCATATCCTCAATCTTCAGTCATATCAGTTTTCATATTTAGTATTCTCATAAATTCAGAGAAAGTGACTTTAGGATAAGGAACAGAAGTATCAGAAATTATCTGACAAATGAATTCTATTTGGAAAATACTGAAAGTTATATTATTTGGATTCATAAATGAACTTTGTAGAAGAATATCAGAGGTTTCCTACACATTTACTATGGTTCCAAGACATTAGGACAACCTGAGGCAAACTATATATTTTAACTTTAAAACAGCTCTTACCTAATGAAATTAGTGAGTAAAGAAGTAGGTAAATTAGTATTGGAAATCTGATTCCCACCAATGACCTCATGAGGTGGGTGGGAAAAGATGTTGTCACTTGTTTATTGGGATTTTTTGCTTGTGAAATGGAGAGCTTTTACCAAATAGGTAGAATTTGTGTTGTTTAGAAGATATTCAAAGCTTTGAAACAAGGATACTGGTAAGAAGCAGTAGTCAGAAGCAAAAAGGAAAAAGTCTTCATACCCAGGATATACCTTCCACACAAGCTTTCCTTCTGACATACTATAATTAAAAAAACAAGTCTTTGTTTTAGAAGAAACTTCTGCATTTCCATGAAAAATGAAAATGAAAATACTTTTGCATTTCTGCATAAAATTTTAGCTGAGTATTTTAAATTTTCATACAGACCAGAAATACATTCACTTCTTTTACACATTTATTTTAGCTGGTCTTGCACAAATGACTTTGGTGGTCTTGCTCAAAAAAATGAGTTGTAGTTGCTTTGCACTGCTGATAGATGCAGATCACATACTTAACAAAAACATCTTCACTTGCCATTTTAATTATCTTTGCTTTCCATATTTCATTTCTTTACTGTGAAAGTTTGTTTCAACTCACTTTGTAAATTTCTGAAAAGTTAATGTTGTTTGTGAACAGCATGGTCAAACAAAATATGTCAAGTACACTACTATGAGACTAAAAGATCTTGCTATAGTGAGAAATGGGGAAACATTTAAGCTGCACCTGATAATAGATAGTACATAGCATGAAGCTTTCTCCATTACCTTTAAGCCACAGTTCCTTACAGTTATTCTTTTTTTATGAAGGGACCTGTTAGAGTTCTGTCAGATCCATCACTGTAAAATGTTTTGAACAGAAATGAATTGCAAACCATCTTTACATTCTCTTTTTCTGATACATGATGTGGAAACTTTTGTTCTCCACTCTCTTCATGTGGGTAAAATGGAATAGAAGAACCACCTTCTTTCCTCAGCCTTTCATTTTGTTTCAAATCTTTGAAGTATAAACACAAGCTGCTTTGAAGTAAATGCTAAAATCTACTTTTTAAAACAGGTAGACCCACTAAGCTTTGGTTTTCCTTATAAGTAATATAGAAGATGTTATCAGGTCTCACTGATGTAAAGTTTTCAGTGTTTCACACACCAAATGGTCTTTTTTATTTCATGGCCACATTGAAGTGAAAACAAACTGGTATATTTCATGTGTGACAGTGGATTCTTTGCCTGGCAAATATAATTTTCTTACAAGCCCAGTCTTACATTTAGTATATCAGTCTTTCATGACACAATTAATGTCCATAAAACACCAACATATATAAAAAAAGTATCTGAGAACTCATGTCTATGTGTCAGCATTCTGCCGTATTATGCTTCAAGTGGGTTTATGTGGTGGTTTTCTTCAGTCTGGGATTCATTTGCTTTTGTATAGAACTTTTTCAACTATTCTTGGCTTAAAAATATTAAATACATGTGGTTTGGACAGTCATAGTTAGAATTAGGTTTATAGGACTACCAGTCTAACAGTCTTCTCTCCCACATCAGCAGTGAGGATCTAGAAGAAACATCAATGTGATAGTCTGTTTGTGGCTCACTGGACTGTTGTGGGTGGGAGTGGGAGCTTGTTTCAATCTACAAGTGCAGAGAGGAGAATAGTCAAATATACCCAGAGCAAGATTAAGACACAAACAGGGTCAACTGGCGGCAGTCAAAACAGTAATTCACTTTTATTTATTTTTTAAGGAGAAAGCAAGGACGAAAATAGGAAAGTAGGGAAAAGCAAAGAGTAATTACAGAAAACAAGTGATTGTCACCACAATGGATCCAATCTTAGCCCCAGACTTTTGTCAATGCTTCAAATCTAAGGAATTATAGAGGTGTAATTGAACCTTTTTAGAACTTTTTCTTGAGGGATTAAGGATGGCAAATCAGATATATTTATATAAAAATGAATGTTTTATTATGATCAATGATTAGACAAAAAGATCTTAATCAGATTTATTGACTACACTACTAGTATAGAAGCTAAAACTACTACTATCGTATAATATAGCATAGTGTACTATATAAAAGCAATTATACTAAAGCTAGCAAAAAAGGGAAACAATTATTAAGCAGAGATTGATGGTGGTCACCCATACTAACAACCATGGGCAAATATCTTTGCTCAGCCTCCAGGAGTAGCTTTGAGGGACATCCTCACCCAAGGGACACATCCCAAGAAGGGATGGATTAGAAGAACCTGCCATTTTAATGTGGGACTGGACTTTCATAATATGAAGAGGTTGACTGTCAGTCATGTGCCCCTAGAACAGGTGTGTCAGTTTAACATTTTTAGATAAGGGTATCTGCCACACCTTTACTTCACTGTCAGGATGGTTAGCTTTGGGGTTGATGAGTCAGACTGGTTTTAGCATAATTCAACACCAAAAGCAACACACCCTGTCAGTTCACCACTGATAGCTTTGCAAAACAGGGCATTGTTCAAGTTGTTTTACTGCATTCCAGGCAGATCGTCCTGCTACATGAATTTTGGAAGACAAACTTGAAAATTTCTTGTAGTTGAATATCTTTGATCTTCAAAGATACCTAAAACCTTAGTGCTTTTGTTAGCTGTCAAGAATGACTGAAAGGAGGTGAAAAAATGGCTGAAAGGAGAGGAACATGCAAAGACAGAAACTAGGAACCAGGACATTTGAGTTTTATTTCTGAATACTTCTCTAAAATCTATGGTGACTTGAGAGATGTCACAAAACCTTTTTTTTTTTAATATGAAATACATGATCAAGATAATTTTTGGATTTTAAAAAATTAACTTTTTGTAAAATACCTTAGAGAATTGAAAGACACACACATAGCATAACTTATATTTAGTCTTATCAATGTATTTATACAGCAACAGTGTAGTACAGGTACATAAAAGCTCTACATGGGCAAGGATCATGTTGCAAAATCCAATGCATATTCATGATTGAACTGTATGTAGTCTCTAACTCAAGAAAGTGAGAGTGACAGCAACTATTCTGAAAATAGTTGGAAAATAAGAAACAAATAAGTTGCATCAGGGGAGGCTTAGGTTGGATATTAGGAAAAAAATTCTTCACTGAAAGACTAGTTAAGCATTGGAACAGGCTGCCTAGGGAAGTAGTGGAGTCACCATCCCTGGAACTGTTCAAAAAACAAATGGATGTGGTAATTTGTGGTATGGTTCAGTGGACATAGTGGTACTTGATCAAAAGCTGGACTTGATTTTGGAGGTATTTTCCAACCTTTCATTGCTTAAAGAAAGAAGGGTGGAAGAAGAAAAGGAAGAACACTTTTTTTCTGATAGTTCAGTACGTATATAATTATTGGATCAAAAGGTGACCTAAGAGGACAATATTGAGTTTCTACACTATCTGGCTTCAATAGGAGTTTAAATTTTGTGGCTTTTGCCTCAGTTTTACTTCTTTTACAGCTAAATTTAAAAAGCCTACAAAACACATTTTTTACAAGTACCTTTTTCCACAAAGAAAAAAATTATGCAGATCTCTTTAGAATTTATGACACTAAAATTAGCTCTCAGCTCGTGAGTTTAGGTTTCCAGTGTAGGAAGAAAAGTTAGATCATTGCCTATTTGTAATCTTGCTCTTTCCCAAAATAAAACCTATGTGATTATGCATTTATCTTGAGGTTTAGTGGGAACTGTGAAAAGTGATGTATGTGTTTGGACGGAGTTGTGTAGCAGCTTCTTTTTCTGACATGTGAGCCAGAGATGTTTCATCTGTGTGTACTGGAATTGTACTGTACACGGCCTTGCATCCTCTGGTAAATCTACCAGGAAAGTCTGATGCCCCTTTCTTTTCCACAATTTTTCTCCACTTTGTCCTGTGCGCTGGGAAGCATTGTCTGTGTGTGAATGAAGGTTTCTCACAAAGATGTCAGCAGTAGGAGTGGTTTTCTGTTTTGTCATACCCAGTACTGACAATGAGCTTCTGGGTGATAGTAGTGAAATGACCATTTTGCCATGTATGAATCTGTTAACAAAAGCCTGTCCTTGATGATCCTTGTGGGTTCCTTCCAGCTCAGAATATTCTGTGATTCTCCCATTCTGTACTTTTCTTGAACAGCCAGACCTGAAAAGGAGATGACTGTCAAGCTGGAGAGTTTTGGATCTTGCCTTTTTTTATTTTTTGTTGTCCTTCATGCTGCAAATTTGCACTGAAGTGCAAGACTATTCTAGAAGGTCATGGGAAAATTTTTACTTCCAGATTCATTTTGGCCAAAGAAAAATACTCGTCCACTATAAAATATATACCTATTTCAGCCGTAGAACTTTAGAAAATTGGTATTTTCTTCAATAAATACTGTTCATTTTATTCTCTGTGGAAGATGCATTCTTCATTAATCACTGTCCAGAATTCTCAGTGATGATGACGGCTCCACAATTTTTGAGAATCCTGTGTGGTGTTGCCTGCACTTAGATTTATTAGGAGAAAGCTGTACTAAGGAAGATGTTCTTCCTCCTGCTGCCTCCTGCTATCTGTGAATCTTTGCAAATGGTTGTAGTCTGTAGTGCTGATCTAGAATCAATGAATAGAAATGAAGAAGTGTTTTTGTTTTGATGATGAGTGCAAAAAAAGGGAGGAAATCCAGCACAGACAATACAGCATTGATTCCGAGATAGTATTCATTGCAGTGCAGTTATTTCTAATTGTTATGACTCATTTTGTATATTAGACTGAGTTGATGAATGTGCTTTAGAATCGGTTAATGAGTAGTGAATATGGTATTTAGTAACACTGTTTGCTGTATAGCTGGCAGAAATGTCACAATTCTGTCACAATAATCAGAATTCATTTGTGACCTGGATAATCTCATCTAGTGTCAAAATTCCTTGGGACAAGCACTTTGTACACAGAGCTTTCTCTTATAACTGCACAGGATCAATTTTTAGAGCTGCTAGCAGCTAACTAGCTGCTTAGGGTGGCAGGTCTCCCAGGCACTACAATTCATACTTAGTTTAAGCCTCCAAGATTAAATGAGCTTTCCAGTTGCAGAATTCCAGTTTTGAGTTATTGCATGTTGAATCAAGAGTTCTACGCATCTGCAAAGGGAACAATGCCAGTCAGAATTAACCAGGTAACTAACTGTTTTTAGGGAGAGTGTGCCTTTTTCTGAATTCCGGCAGCACCTGTTTTCTACTTAGGTGGCTAGCTACTTCTTAGGAATTTGATTTCAGAATAAATCTTTTTCTAGGTAAGAAAAAACACCTTCTGTTATGGATATGATATTGTGAAGTTTAGAAAAAAAGCAGATTTTTAAATTCAAGTCTATTTCCAAAACATGATCTGACTTAGTCAAAAGAATAATCCACAAACTTACCCATTGCTAAAATTGAATTCTGCAGTTGGGGATTTTCAACCAAACCTTTTTTGTTCTGCTCTGTGGCAATGAATGCTGCTTGTTTCTAACAGGTGGCCAGACTAGCTTAATTTGTGACTACTTCTTTTTGAACTGCGCCAATAGAGAATTTTATTTGGGAATCTCAAATTGCCATGATTTTAACAACTTATATTCTTGATCCTATTGTTCAGGTCTAGCTAGATCAGAACACTTAACTTTTATTTGATCATGAATTTACTTCTGTGATAATGACAGAGGTCTAGAGTGGTAGAAGTAAAAAGATTCATGGAGGTCTTTACTTTGGGAATAGGCTAGCGGCTAGCATGTCTCATTGGACATCATAACTTTAAGCTTCATTAAAAACATTCATATTTACTTAAAAGCAGTATGCAATCAAGTGGTTGTCCATGGAAATTGTTTTACTTTCTAAAGAAGGCCATCTCATATACAAGTGATTGGAAAAACAGTGACTTTATACATAATATTTTAATAAATAATAAACTTCAAGCACGTATCTATTCTGTTCTAGTTTAAATTAACAAAGATCTATACTTCAGGTTCTCATTACTTTTTTCCCCCTTTCCCCTGGTAATTTAACAGTCCTTAAATGTGAGTGTAAAGGTGCTTTAATCCAAATGTAATGTTACATCACACCACTGAGGTGACCTGGTAAAAATGACAATCTGATTGTATGTGTTCTAAGGAAGTATATCTGTATAGATAAGGAGGTGTAATAATTATAAAGAGTGTACAACAAAAGTCATTATGCTGCTTTTTATTACAGTAACAAGAACAGAGACTCAGTAGTGCAGTGTTTAATTAGTTTGTTATGTACAAGTAAAAAATAAGGATATTAATATGGCAATGATCCTAATAATCATATTAACATTCAGGCTCCTGCAGAGACTCCATTAACCTTGCCTAAGAGCTGTAAAAGCAGATGCCAAGTTCTCATCCCTTCTATACAAGGGAATAGGTTAATTTTGCTCTTGGACGAAGCATGCCACTGCTTATGTGAAAAAAAAACAAACCAGAGCTTCAGAGTTTCATTTGGTGGTCCAGATCAGGTATACTGTAGTAGATGGACATCTAGAATGCCCTGGATATTGTAATCAGCAATTTCAGTAGGTGAATCTTAGCTGCATAGTGCAGTGCTTCTGAAGATGCTTTCAATGAGCACATGGAGAAGGCCACAACACTGTAAAAGGCTTTGAGTTATGTATGGAAACAGGAAAAATCGACCTAAGAGTTTGTTCTTTGATCAGGGTAAGAGTAAAGTTTGGTAAATAAATATTGATAAACCCAGTCTTAACTAAGGACATGAGCTGGCAAGAAAAGAACTTTTTTCTCTTCTTTAGCCTTCAGAATAGCAGCTGAGTTGAATTATATCTGACTTGGCAATCATATCTAACATGATAGCCTTGGAATTAAGGCTAAACCTGTGCTAGATTTGGGATACTAGCTGATATTCTCTTTTTAATGTTTGTTGACCTTACAAGCTTTACAACCTAATTTCACTGAAAATGTTGTCCCATCAAATAGTTCTTGAATTATCTCTTTTCTCTTTAAAGACAATGTAGCTGTATGTGCTTTGGGGAATTTCCAGCAATCTACTATTTTCAGAAATGGTTTAATATTTCAAAACGATGAAGCCCATAAAAACTTTTTGCCTCTTTTTACATAAAATAACATTCTAAAAAAACCAAACAAAAACATTCTTTTGGCTGCTTCTAGTGCAAATCAGATGAAGTTTTACTGCATTTTACCAACCTTTTTCTCAGTAGTCATGACTTTTCCCTAATACTGTTCATAGTTTCAAGTTATTATAAGTTTAATCAACAATATGGCAAGTGTGATTTTTTCTTCTGCAAGATGGTTTTATAAGGAATATAAAATATGGCATTTCATTTGGACCTTGTTTAATAAAATACATAGATTTTTGTGATTATAGATCTTCACATATTGAATAGCTTCCTAATTTCTGAAAAAAACCCCACATTCTATAGCTACAGATTTTTTACTGAAATATCTTCTTAAAGTCATGGTTTGATAAAAGGTATTTAAAAATTATTTTTAAACACATTAACTTTGGAGGGAGAAGAAATACCAGTGTGTTGTGTTTGTTTGAAAGAAATTTCCTCCAGCAGATTCTTTGTTCAAAAAAATTTTCAAGGAAAGGCTAAATACTGTGCTGTTTGCCCTACCATAATGTCTCTCTTCTTTTGACTGCTAAAACATCTCTCCACAAAAGCTAGAAATGCAAAAATCATTATTTAACACATAACACACTTGCTGAAACATCAGCCACATGACATGACCTTCCTTCTAGTTTTCCCAGTAGCTTCTGTCACCCATCCTCAATGAGACTTCTGCTTTTCAGAATAAGCTTTAAATATTGCGACTTGTCATAAAAATGACAAATAATTTTCCTTCATACTGACAGTTATGGGACACATGAGATTCTAGACAGCTGAATGCTAGGGAGGGAGCAAAGGATTATTAAATAACTTTCTATCACCTACTGGCAACCAGTTTCCTGTAGTGAAGAGGACACTTTCTTTAATGTACATATTCCCCACTACATCTGAAATTCTCAATGCTAACCCATTTTTTCGAGCCTCATGAAATGTGAGTGTTGTTGATCAGGACATATATCTCAAAAGCAGAAAGAGTCATGGGCATGAGCACCAAGCCAAAAAGCTTACACTGCTTGCAAGTGTTCTCCAACTCTCATCTTTCACATTTTGGGTGCTGAAATATGTCCAGAGCTGGAAAGAATTAATCCACTTCTTAGGTAACACTGTATATTCCTAGGTCTAAGGTTTCTGTTCAGAAAGTTGTTTCACTTCATCTGCCAACATACAACAAGCAGTTAGAGCCAAGAAGATGTTCTGGTTAGTGTTGGTTTCAAAGGACCATCCTGTAAGGTCACAACTATTCTCTACATGCACGTACTGGTCCTTTTTAACTCTCTCTACATCGTATTCCTGGCCTCATACATTCCTGCCCGATCTGAGTGCTGACTCTGAAACTCCAAGATCTGCACACAAAATCACTTCTGAATGGAGTAGCAACATTTAATGTCTCACTGTCCCTACATATGATGATGACATACAAACCAAGTTGTAGTATTAAAGATCAATTTTCTTCTTTTCTTTCCATACCAGCTGGACTAATCATGCTCCCATTTTAAATGTGTATGCATTTCTGTTCAGGCCAACCCTGTGTTTGACCGAAACTATGTAAACAATCATGTATTACTCTGAAACCTCTCTCTCACTTTTCGTTCAGATCATGTGATGGGACACAGTCATAGTTTATTTAATAGCAGTACCAAAACATATCTGGCTGCCAGACTATGTCAGCAGCTGCAGTCCAATTTGTCACCCTGTTGTGAGTGTGTGGTCCGTAAGCAAAGAGTATTGGGTCTTGATGAGATGTAGTTCATCTTTGCCACAGCAGCCCCAAAAATCCTTTTAATGGCTTTGCTTATATTGTTTATAATCACAGATGAATTTACCATTTTACTTAACTGAGCAAGCCAACATATTTATAATTCATTTTTGTACCCAGCACCCTCTTGGTGGTGAAAGCTCCAGATACAGTTACTGTTCTTCAGGAATATTTTCTGTGAAGCATTTCTTTTTTCAGAGGATTTTTCTGCAGATTGCTGAAAATCATTATGTGAACGGAGAGAAATTTAGAAACTGCTATCTTGCTTTTGCCAACCAGCCTGTAGTTCATATTGTAAATTGAGAGTCCGCTGAATCCACCCACATAATCGCAGAGTCACAGAATGTGTTGAGTTGGAAGGGACCCCCAAGGCTCATTGATGTCCAACTCTTAGCCCTGCACAGGACCATCCCCAAGAGTCACACCATGTGCCTGAGAGCATTGTTCAAATGCTTCTTGAACTCTGTCAGGCTTGGTGCTGTGACTACTTCCCTGGGGAGCCTGTTCCAGAGCCCAACCACCTTCTGGGTGAAGAACCTTTTTCTATTATCCAGCCTAAACCTCCCCTGACACAATGTCAGGCCATTCCCTCGGGTCTTGTCACTGGTCACCACAGAGAAGAGATCAGTGCCTCCCCCTCCTCTTCCCCTCACAAGGAAGTTGTAACTGCAATGAGGTCTCCCCTCAGCCTCCTCTTCTCCAGGCTGAACAGACCAAGTGACCTCAGCCATTCCTCACACGGCTTCCCCTCAAGGCCCTTCACCATCTTCATTGCCCTCCTTTGGACATTTTCTAATGGCTTAATATCTTATACTGTGGTGACCAAACTAAGGCTGGTCAGAACATTTCATTGTCTTCTTAACATCCTTTCTGGTGCAGTCCATTCTTGTGGCTGGTCTCTTTTCAATATGCAAGTTTAGGGAGTGTGAATATTTTCTGGAAGAGATCTGTGCATGGTCCCTCACCAATTTTGTAGCTGTGCCTCTTATCAGATTAAGATTACTGGACCATAACTTGCCCCCAAAACATTCAGTCTGAGAACACCCAAGTCATAAAAATATTCTCTCAGGGACCAATTTTAGGTTTTTTTTTTAATTTATATACATGAATAAAATGATTATATACATGCCAGATTTCTGAAAAACTAGATTAAACTAATCTATTATCTTGTTTTGTCTAAACAGGCTTTCCTTTAGACTTGACAGGATTCACAATTTTATTTCAAATAATTCTGAATAATCAGACAATGGGAAGGGGAGTCTAGAAATTGAGAAACAGGAAAAAAAAGGCACATTTCTTCTTCTCATAAAGATACTTAGTGTTACTGATAATAGTCTAGGTAGTTGTGGGAGTAAAGTGACTTTTTAAAAAATCAGCAAATGCTATGGTCATTTTGGTGCTTTAAGGGATACTAAACTGGAGCTATAAAGCTCTGAAGAGCATATTATCATTACAGTTTATGCTGTACATATGGATCAAACTTCTGGGCAATGCAACACATGGAGACTTTGCAGAACACAGCTTCTACTTGAAAGTTTTACAAGGTACAAGAGGACACATGAGTGAGCCCTGGAACGAGCTGGTGGAGGAGACCTTTTGGGAAGGCCTTGCTTGGTAGTGGGTGCTGTGAAACCTGTATGAGGTTCACTAAGAGGCCTTTGTGGGGTCAAGGAAACCAGGGCAGATGAAACCAGGCCATGTTTCACAGTGTCTGGTCCCAGACATCAGCCTAATGAAATTGCACGTGGTGCTTGAATGCCTCTGTTCACCAGCACATCCTAATCAACAGCCACTGCCAGGAAGAGAGAATTTTCAGATTATGCTTTATTGATAATAATAAAATGATGCATTTTAATGTTGAAAGTTGTAATTTGTGACAATTGCTCTTTTCTCTGCTTTGCTTAGGTCACTAATTTACACCATCAGGCTGATAACTTATAAAATTATTGTGGTGTTTAATTATCCAATATTTTATGAAATGGAAGAAGTCTGCAAGCATTGCATGCACACAGCAGATTCCCTGTGAAGAAACAAATTTGCATTTATGAGTGTTAAAGCTTAGCAATATTAAAACTTAACAGTATTTCATGTTCCTAAAAATAAGTGCATGTGAACTAGTTGCAGTCTTTTCAGTGTTGTCATTGTACATTTTTTCTATTTATATATTTAAAAAAATATTTTTTGTCACTAGTAACATTTTTAGAATAAAAAACATCTGACTTTCTTCATTTTATTTCATATATTTGTGATTGCTCATAGTTAACAGGATTTGGAAGTTGAAAATAGTATTTCTTTTTCCACTGCTGAATTTTCTAATGGATATTAAAATTAACATTTTTTTCTTTGTTTGTATCTTTCTTTCCTTGTTTTTGCATGACTATATTTAATGACATTTAGTTTGTTAGTTTAGTCCTGTAGCAGAACTGTCCGGCTAAAAACAAAGCAGGGAGCCATATATCATCTCTATTGAAGTTGTTGGAGGTTGTTGGAGATTATTCCTAATTCCTCTTAAGCATTCTATACTTTTCTGTATTTTCTTTAGTAAGTGTTACATGTATTGTGGAGAAAAGGAACAAAGGTGATCCTCAGCACTGAGGATGAGTAACTTGAATGGGTATCCTGAGAAATTAATATTACAAGTACCTTCATTTTTTTATAAAGGCATTAAAAAAGCAGCTGTTCCTTAAGGGTTTCTTTGTGAAAAGAGAAAAACAGTTCCAATAAATAGTTTGATAGCTTTTAGAGAAAGTATTGAAAACTAAAAGGAAGGCAATATAAAATAATAGAAAAATGGAAATTTTCACTAAATATGTCTCTCCCAACAGAAATAATTTCTTTTATTTGAAATACCCTATTAAATACTTTTAATCAGTGATGATCACAGCTTAAATCAATTAAATAAACTGCCAAATGTGAAATGTGGCTTTGAAGTGACATCTTTTAACAGTCTTTTTAAGCTCATGGTTAAGATATTTACTTTCTTTTAGGAAAGGGACCCTTTTTGTTATTAGTCATGAAAAGAATGGGATTTTGCTATTATTATGTATTGTTAATATCATAATTTTCTAAATTCTGTGGAAAAGAAATGAACTTGCAGAGATGATTATGTCACTAGTAGTGATACTGGGCAAATTATAAAAAGCCCAATTAGTTCTCATGTATTGAATTTTCAGATTTCTGTCTCCTTGTATAACTTTAGAACTGAATTCTGAAAATATTTCTTGCACATTCCTTTTTACAGACATCATACCCCATTCTATCAAGAATTACTAGGGAAATCTGAATGTTTGAATACTATCTCTCAGTGTCTTGGAAAACTTGAAACCTCCATCATAGCCAGATCAAAAATGAATTCAGCAGCAGATTCAAGCATAGGTACAGAGCCATGTATTGAATTAATTTTGTATAAGCATTGGTTACATAGGAAAATGCATGAGTAGGTAAAAAAGAATTAATTCAAATCCAGGTAGTTTTATGGGAGAAATTATGTATGTGAGATGGTTGGGGTCATAAGACAAAAGTCACTAGAAGTCAGTAGAGAAATGGATGGCTAAACACAACTGAACTCAAATGGATGTCTCCCCTAGAGAATCCTTACGTGCTTGTGTTGGTGGAGCAAAGATGAGAATCTGTCAATTTAGGGTTGTCCTGGACTTATCACAGTCATGCAGTCAGGCACAGCTTATGTCCACTAATCTCATTCCTTGACCCATAAGCAGTAGACTCACTTCTTTCCAAGCTAAGCACCTTGTAGAGCATTGTACAGCATTAGTGTCTTCTACAGCCAGAAACACAGGTGAGATTTCAATTTTACTTTCATATTTGAACCCTATGATATGTAAGGAGACGTGCTAAGTAAGCAGCTGAATTTATAACGCTTTTGCCACCATGTCTTTTTAGCCTGTACAACTGGAGTTCAATGCAAAAATCTGCTTCTTATTTGGTGCAGTCATCCTTCAAAATTTCTAACTTTGTATGAAACCAGTCAATATTTTCAGAATGTATTGAGAAAGGAGCAGTTTTCTAAACCTTTCTTTCATAGATAACAAGTAAAAAAAAATCAAGGTACTTAAACTTTACACCTTTAAACTTGGAGAAAGGCCTTAGATACATTAAAATTTCTAACGAAAGTCAAAATTGGACAGTAATTGTTCTAAGCGTGACTGTATAACTGAAGTGTAGAGTATTTATTCTGCTAATATTGTGACTTGTATGTAAAATTTCATTTCAGCCACACTTCATTTTCCTTCACCTTGACTCTGTGCTAGAGTTCATATTGAACTTTTTAAACTTTTGGTGACAGCTCTTGACAAAAAAAAACCTAAGACATTTCTTACTCATAAAATGGAAGTGTTCATTCCTGTTCCTCTATTGTTCTGTTCAGCTGGGCAGCTTTGTGGTCATCCATCAATATAAAACTTTTTAAAAATTCATTTCAGAATTAGTTTCATAAATACCTTCAATGAAAGTTCAAACAAGTAATCAGTCCTTTCTTATTGGATCCTGTGGAGAAGCAAAGTCTAGTTTATGTTACCCTCCTCTGATTTTTGCCAAGCTTGAAATGTATAAACATTTGAATAACATTCCATTCACTTTTCTCTGATATTTTGTCAGTTGAAGGTCTGCTTAAATATGTTATTGAATTCTGTCTTTAGAAAATACATGATTTAGCTTATTAATTTTACTTTATAGTTGCTTAAAAAGGGATTTAAAATGTATAATGTTACTTCACGTACAGTGTAAATTCTAATTATACACATAAGATACTGCTGAGTTACAAATTTTGGCAGGTATCTTTTTTTTTTTTTTCAGAAAACATCACATCAAACCACTCATCAGCCACTGCACTGTGATCCCTATGGATCTCTCAGAATTCATTTATGGTTGGGGCATAAGAGATTAAGAAGTGTGGTGTGCTCTGATAAACGAAAGCTTTCCTTCACTTGACATACTTTTCAAATCCAATTGTCTTCTTCTAAAGCCACCCACAAAATGTAAAAAGGTGGGGAAAGGGAGAAAAAAAAGTTATATGGGTTTATCAGTCATAAATGACACTTGTTTTTTTCACAAGGAAAGAATCCTCTTTCAGTTACTATATAGAGAAAATTTATCATTCTTAGATGAGTACCTGCACACAGACTGAATAAAGAAACTTAAAGCCCTTACCTTGAAGGAAAATTATTTTCATGTACAGTATTAAGAAATAGTTTTGATACTGAGAAGAATTAAATTTATGGGTGTTTCATTCTTTTAATACTTTCTTTGGCATATATTAGTCATGTACTATTTGAATGTCATCTTACCTTGGGAAATTGCAAAAAAGTAATTAATATCTGTATTAAAGAAATTAATACCTGTTGCATAAGAATTCTTCCAAAGCAGTCCCTAGTTTTACCTGAGTGTTTCAAATGGGTTATGAAGAGACTACTATTTATAACTGGATCTGCTAAACTGTTTCTTAAGATAATCCAAACCTGGTTTTAACATAGTATTAAAATCACTTCTCAATTAGAAATATGTAAGAACAAAATACATAGACTTTATGGATCAGATTATTTTCTAACATGATTTCAGCACTTCAGGTCTGCTTCTGAGGTCAAGGAGAATTATTTTGGTTGAAATGACAGAATCAATATGCATATTTTTGGGTTGTCCCATGCTGGTTAATTCAATAGCTGAGCTGTTAATTAAGAACAGCCTTGAATAGAAATAAAGTAATAGGTGATTAAATTATGTATAACTCTTGTGGTTTTCCTGGTTCAATTTAGAAGTAAGAATTGAATTCAGGCTTAATTAAGGAATCAAGTCAGCTTCAAAATCAAAGAGTTATTGTGAATTTAACTACAAATCTCATGACCACCATTTCAACCTATTCATTTAAGTTCTATTTTTTTGTTTGTTTGTAGTTGTTACCATTGGATTTGATTATTGAAAATATGGGGAAAGACAATACAAGGAGAAATAGTTAAATTTACTGTTAAGCTTATTGTACCTCCATGGTTTTGTGATGTATACTTTAAAACCTGTGTGTTTACATACAACATTTTTTTAATATATGTATCTTAGTATCATTAACAAAGGTTGTTAGGCATGACCAGCCCCATTCTACAGGGAGGAATATTATTGTACAATGTTATCAGAAACATTTATATAATCAAAGACTTCAGTTTACTGGGTTTGTCTCCTGCTCTCTATATTGAGTATTGTTTGTGTTGTACAATATAAAATGTGGTTTAAACTGCTGTGTCTTGATGTTTTGCTTATGCTCTTCCTTAAGTACATGCAATGAAATATCATTTTATAAATAAGCAGTAGCACATAATAGAGAGTAAATTATGGACTACCAAATGTGGCTTGCTGTTGATTGACACAATTGGACAGAATTACTACATATATTCATATAAAAGGAAAATAAGGCTTAAAAAATTAATATTTTTTGACTGAGAATGGAAAAAATAATTTAACAATGCATGCTTATTTATTTAATGCAGAGAAATTTCAGTGCCACAATGTGCAATCCAAAAATAAAAAAAAAAAAGAGATTTGGGAATATTTTTGGAACCCTGTTTGCTGTTTCTGACCTTTTGCATTTCATGAATAGGTATTTTTTGAAATAGTATTTCAAAACATCTGTGTTCTTTACCTGAGTTGTTAAAACAACATCTGTCTTTTGAAACAAAGTATTTCTTTCAAAGGATAACGTTGGAAAGGTGAATGTAAAAAGAAAACATCAGTGAAATGTCTAAACTTTCTCAACTTGTTACAATTTCAAAATCTCATCAACTAAATGAAAGTAGCACAAAAAGGAAAAAAAAGTGACTCACAAATCTTATGCTTGGATAATGCTTATCCTAAATATTTCTTGTGCATATAAGATTGAATATCAGGATTATTGCTGTCAACTTCTTTCCTTGCCGTTTCAAGGACTGGTGAATGCATGAGAAGTACAAAATTATGTAGCTAATTAATTTCAACCACTACATTCTCTCATTTTATTTCCTGTAACAGAGTGCTTGAGTCTCTCAATCAACTGTTATTGTACTTATGTTAATTTTTTTTTCTTTACAATTTATTTTATACATGTAAGAACAACCTGGCCAGCATAGTCCTGTTTCTTGTTTACAGAACACCTTTTCATGTCTACTTCCAATATTTTTTTTAATAAAATTGCAGTTGTAATAAACAGAAAATTTCAGCATAAACTGAAAAAAAGTGGTCTGTATTGTACTTACTAAAGTATTATAAATCATGGGATTAATCCAAGTTCTGTTTCTGTTTAGTCATTCTTGGCAAAAGTGAATGAGACCACTTAAAATTGCAGAAATGTTGCATTCGTTCAAAACAAGTTTCCATAGGACACTGTAAAAGATATCAGTGTATTCAAACAATGATTTCTCTTTCATTTTAAGTACAGAATATATTGCGGACTGAGATGAGCACATAACCAAACATGTCATTGATATTTTTACTCCCAAAAGAGTGATTATTGGCATAACATAATTGTCTCTTTGTTCATGACTTCTACAATTGCCCTCTCAATCCTTAGGATTTGTCATGCATTTTATATTAATCGTAGAAGCTTATAAATTAAAATGAATGCATGGAAACAGTTTTGGGGTTTTTTTAGAGGAGTTTAGCATGTTACAAATATTTAGGCTATGACAAGGTAGTAGAATGTGATTGTAGTGTGAGAACAAAGTGTCTTAATCAGTTACTTGTAGTTCAGAAATGTGTTTGGCCACTCGAACCAAATACTGTCATTAAGAGTTCTGAAAACATTGTAACTGATTTGTTCAATTAGGAATTTTTTTTCTATGTCTATAGCAAAGAATGAACCATAAAAGATATTATAGATACTGAAAGGAGACGTTTTAATGCAGTGATAACAACATATATTTGATTTCTTTGATTACAACAAACACTACTAAAAAAGCTCTCTAAATGTCTGATCGATCAGTATATCACAAAACAATTTATTGTAATATAAAACTGTGGAAAAATCCTAAAATAAATTCTTCATAGGGAATTTAATTTGAAAAAAAAAAAAAAAAAATTAAAATATCCGGGTATCAAGTGAATATAATTTTAAAAGGTAACTTAAAAGTTGCAGAAAGAAAGATTAAGACTACTGGGTCCATGCTTTGTATTTAAATAGTCCCCATATTTGTCAGGGAAATATTCTGTAAAAGTTATTACAATTTGGAATGAAGTATCATGCAATCTGCTGTCTTTCCTGAATATCTATAGCATTAAATATGGCACTTTCTATTTTTTAACACCAGACAAAATAGTCAAGATAGGAGAAAGGTTCATCTAATCAACTTGCTCTTTTAAAATCTCTGTGAGAAAGAGTAAACAGTGGAAAATGGTATTCAAAATTAAATCACTTAAAAATGCAAATTTAAGTTGTGATTTTTAAGTGAAGTGTTTTATTCTCCAAAGCTGAAATACAGCTTCAATTATTTCTGTATGAAAATTTAAGAATTTAAAATTTTGAATAAAAAAGTATAAACATGCTTTTTTAAATGTATTTAGAATAGCAAATTAAAGTAAGAAAACTGATTTGTCAATTCTTTCAAAAAAATAAAAAAGCAATTATTCAGTCACCTCTTCCAAAAAAACATAATACTAAACTTTAGGATGATGTGTGTCTTTCTCAGTGCTTACAAAAGTGTTAATTTCCATTCCTGTCATGTTGCCATATACACTTCAGTGTAGAACTTCTAAGAAGTCATGGCATTGTATCAGAGGACAGGAAAGAAACAAAAATCTGGAAAATTTAAATATAAGAAAATTTTAATCAAAAGGATATAAATAGGGAAATTAAACGCATTTAAAAGTCCCACATTCTCTGAGACAGTATCCGGTAATCATAGAATCATTGGGGTTGGAAAAGATCTTACAGATCATCAAGCCGTTAACACAGCTTTGCCATATTTACCACCAATCCATATCCCCAAGTGGCAAATCCACATGTTTTTTAAACACTTCCAGGGGTGGTGATTCCATCGCTTACCTGGACAGCCTGTTCCAATGCCTCATAACTCTCCTAGTGAAGAAATGTTTCCTAATGTCCAATCTAAACCTCCTCTGGGGCAACTTGAGGCCTTGAGGCCATTTCCTCTTGTCCTGTCACTTTCTGTCTGGGAGAATTGACCGACCCCAACCTGGCTACACCCTCCTTTCAGGCAGTGGTAGGGATTGATAAGGTCCCCCTGGAGCCTCCTTTTCTCAAGGCTAAACAAGGCTGGTTCCCTCTGCCACTCTGCATCAGACTTGTGCTTCAGACCCTTCACCAGCTCCGTTTCCCTTTCTTGCACATGCTCGAGCTCCTCAGTTTATTTCTTGTAGTGAGGGGCCCAGAACTGGGCACAGGATTCACCAGGCAAAGGTATGAGGCTTACTCTATTCAAAGTGTTACAGCTTTTTAAGATGTTATCTGCCTTTAGGAGAATTAGTTCACATTTATGTGCCCACGGAACTTGGGTTCTATCTCAACTGTACTTTCACCTCATGT
This sequence comes from Margarornis squamiger, assembly GCA_035222235.1. Lineage (NCBI taxonomy): Eukaryota > Metazoa > Chordata > Aves > Passeriformes > Furnariidae > Margarornis > Margarornis squamiger. Next base: position 93,422,128 of record JAWWTY010000106.1, read on the forward strand.
GGGATATAGACTGTTACAGAATGTCCCAGGATAAGGGGGCAGATTTTCTCCAATATTGTTGAATTGGCTGTTCCTTTACTTCATATACATAGAGATATGAGTTAGAAAGCTGCCAATCAATGATCATCAGTAAAAAACACTAATGCTGATCCTTAGAATTGCAGAACAGTATGTCCTACCACCATATTAGGAAATCAAATTATAATGTATACATATCATCTAAAGGTGGTTATGCTTCTGGCCTTTTCTGTTCCTCAGGAAATTAATAGGAAGGTAGGGAGAAGTGAGATACTACATTTACTTTTGAGAAAAAGACCTTAATAAGGAAAATGAACAACTGTAGTATAAAAATCCTGTCAAGATTCTAAATTTGGTTCTTATCATTAAATATTCTTAAGAAATGTCTGGTCACCAGAATATTTTTCTCATCTCCCTGTTCTTCTGTATAAGCTATTTTGGGATGCTAACTTCAAAGTGTGGGATGTAATTATTTTTTTTCTTTGTAACTTGACATCTCAGCTAGTACAGAATTTCTTGCTTCATACTCTTTCCTCCTCCATCTCCTGAATTTTTATTTTCTTCTTTCTTTTCTTGTTTTTACCTTGTCTTATATTCTGATAGCCTCTGTCAGCCTTAATCACAAACTTAACTTCGCATCCATTTTTCATTTCCCTCTCCCTCATCTAAGATGAGGAGAACTTGTGTATATGTTCTCTTAACAATTCATTTTCTGCTTTTACATGTACACAGACTCAGCAACAGCCATTTCCACATATCACAGATCTTGCTTTTTTCAGTTCATTTGCCTCCAACAGCCGTTAAATTCAGAGAAGTTTGGTTGCTTATATGTGGTTTAGGTACATTAATGAATTCTTACCATGAAGAAGTCTGTATGTGGTTGAGTCTGTAGGAATAAAAACAGACTCGAAATATGCAGTCAGGTAGTGAGGTGACTTTGGGTCTCTTGAGGAATGACTTGCTCTCCTGGTTTCAGATGGGATAGAGTTAATATTTTTCCTAGTGGCTGGTTCAGTGCTGTATTTAGGATTTAAGATGTGAATGGTGTTGATAATCCACTGATGTTTTAGTTGTTGCTGAGCAGGGCTTACACCGAGTCAAGGACTTCAGCTTTTCCTACTGTCCTGCCACCAAGGAGACCAGCAGTGCACAAGAAGATGGGAGGGGACATAACTGGGTTAGCTGATCTCAGCCAACCAAAGGGATGTCCCAAACAATGTGGTGACATGCCAAGCATGCTGAACAGTAAAACTGTGGGCAGTTGGTTGGGGGATGTCAGCTTCCTGTTTGGGGATGAGCTGGACAGTGGTCAGTGGGTAGTGAGGAATTGCATTGTGCGTCACTTGTATATTTTCTTATCATTATTACTATTTTCCCTTCATTTTTCTCTCCTATGAAACTGTTTTTATCTCAACCCATGAGCTTTACCTTTTTTTCTGATTCTCTCCTCTATCTCACCAGGGAAAGGGCAAACCAACAGCTGTGTAGTGTTTAGCTGTCTGCCTGGTTAAACCATAACATTTGCACTTTAAATATTAGCCTTTTTTTTTTTTTTTTCTTTTTTATTTCCTCTCCCTGAATGGTTTGTATTAATATTTACTTTCAGAAAGCATTTTGTCATTTTATACAGGAGTAGAATTTTTTATATCTGCTACATAATCCTGCAATAGGCAAATTGCAGAATATCCTTTATATATGTTCATACTGTGTGCAAAACCCAGACAGCTGCTATACACATCTATTTCGAGTGTGGCCATGGGGAGTTCTCTTTCTTAAAATGCGATTTTATAAGAGGCTGACTATCATAGAATCATAAAATCATTAAGGTGTGAAAAGACTTCCAAGGTCAATGAGTCTAAACACCACCATGTCAGCTAAACCATAACAGTGTCCCATCCAATCGTTTCTTGAGCACTTTCAGGGATGGTGATTCCACTACCTCCCTGAGTGGCCTGTTCCAATGCTTAACCACCATTTCACTGAAAAAAATTCTTCCTGATGTCGAACCTGAACCTCCCCTGGCACAGCTTAATGTTATATCTTGTCACTAGTTGCCTGGGAGAAGGGCTCATCCCCATTTTCACTACAACCTCCTTTCAGATAGTTGTAAACAGTGGTAAGGTCCTCCTTGAGCTTCCTTTTCTTCAGGCTAAACAACCTCATCTCCCTCAGTTGCTCCTCATATGACTTACTGTCCAGACCCTTCAGGAGCTCTGTTGTCCTTCTCTGGACCTGCTCCAGCACCTCAATGTCGTTCTTGTCATAAGGGGCCCAAAACTGGACACAGCACTTGAGGTGTGGCCTCATCAGTGCCGAGTACAGGGGAAGAATCATAATATTGAACCTTATACTATTGTTCTTACCCAATGATCTAGCCTGTCTAGATCCCTCTGTAGAGTTCTCTTACCCTTCAACACTCCCACCCAACTTGGTGTTATCTTTGAACATATTGAGGGTGCACTCGATCCTCCTGTCCAAATCACTGATAAAGTTATTCAACAGGAGTGGCCCAGTACTGAGTCCTGGGGAACACCACTAGTGACTGGCTGCCAGCTAGAAGTAACTCCATTCACCACCACTCTCTAGGCCTAGACAGTTTTTAATCCAGTAAAGAGTACACCTGTCCAAGCTGTGGACTGCCAGCTTCTCCTGGGGAGTGCTGTGGGAGACAGAATTCCAGGTAGACAACATCCACAGCCTCTCCCTCTTCCATTAAGAGGTGACCTGGTCAAAGAAGATCAGGTTGGTCAAGCAGGACCTGCCTTTCACAAACTCAGACTGGCTGGACCTCATCTCCTGGTTGTCTTATATGTGTTGCGTGGTGGCAGTCAAGATGATCCCTTCCATAAATGCCACATGATATGCCACTTGACAATGATAATAAGAATTGTTAATATTTTCTAGGCACTAACAGTTTTCAAAATTACGTAACAGTTTTTATTTTGAACTTTTAAATGCTCTTCCAAACAGATGGACAAGGATTATTTTTTTATTTTCAATTAAAAATTTATTTGACATATGCATGATAACATAGGAGAAGTCTTCACAAACGAAAAAGGGTCTGTGTTCCAAGAAACAGGCAGGCTACCAGTCTAAATTGTGTATCAACAATATCAATATAGACTAACACATTTAATGATTAAAAAGAAATTCATAATGAATTATTGAAAAGAAAATAACAACTTTTTTTTTTTTAAAAAAAAAAAAAAAAAGCACATTCAAAAGCACTCATAACCCTTGTAGATAAACATTGTTATGGACATATAGCAATCACGCAAATCTTTTTGAAAAAAATATTATATGAGCTTACTAAATTCGACTTGGATAACAGCAAGTTATTACATGCTTACTGCACTTCAAAATGATTCTAGACTCTGTACATCTAGACAACATAGCTAACAACATTATCTGAAATAAAAGAGCTGGTAGTACTAGGGAGCTTAGTGTGCTGTTACATGGTAGTGTTGAGCAGTTGTTATGAAATAAATAGGATAACTTGATATGACAAAAGAAAAAAAAAAAGTTTTACATTGACACAATCCTCTCTGCACCTTACTGTCAGGGAAACAAGGAACTCTAAAAGATATGTGCAATATCAAAAGTACTTAGGCTAGGAAAAAAAGAAACCAAACAAAAAACCCAAACAGAACAAAACAAAACAGGTAGAAACTATACCCTGGGAATTCAGAGGAAACATTCCTGCTTATTGTAGTATTTAGAGTTAGTAAGGTAATATCACCTTATTATTAAGTGATCTGCTGGCTTAATTTTCTTTTGTGAGAAATGGGAAGCTGAACATTAATATATGCTTTTGGCATATCTTCCTTTCTTTTATCTTTCCACTCCTGGTAAATTGCTAAAAAAGTAGAAGAAATGTGAAATATTATGTCCTTTTTCTGTATTTGTCAGGAACTGGTCAAGAGAACAACCTGCTTTTGGATTCATTGCTCATGTTTCACCTCAGTCATCTTAACATATCTGACAATTCTTATCATTTTGTCTTAGTCTTGAGAGAAGAAAGAAATTTCTGAATTACATCAATGAAGAAATTACAATCCATATGAAAATTTTTATCACTACCTGTAACATTCTGTGACATGAGATGTCAAAATTGAAGGAAAGAAAGATTACTATTTGGTTGTTGCTGAACACAACAGAAAAGATGCAAGCAAAAGTCCAGAAACATCCAGAAGGATGACTTGCTTTGTCGTTATTTTCAGTTTGTCCTTTGGAGATAGATATCCATGTCCACTGATGAGCTACAGAGCCTAAGCTTTTGCCTTGGAAAGGTGTTTGAAGCCAGGGATGAATGTAATTCAGGCCACGGTCTTTGAGAGGCAATAAATACAGCATTTTTCTGGGTAGAACTTTACTTATGTTTCTGTATGTTAACAAAGACAGCAATAATATAATCCACATTTAAGTCTTAAGTATTTCCATGGCAATAAAGCATACTTCTGTCTTCTATTTTTTTATATTTCAATGCCAACATGTAGGGGTTTGATTTGTAAATGTCTAAGTCTGATATCATACCTGACAGTAAATTTATAAATCATAGCTGATACTAAAGATTGCTCCCATCCCATACGATTCAGTATTTTGTTTATTCATTTGAAAATCCTGAAGTTCATACTGCTCCCTATGGATATTAACTTACAAATATTATGCTTGAAAAAGAACCCAAATCCCAAAACACCAAATAAAAAGCAAAATTGTTCTCAGGAAATCTGTAAAGATCCTCACATCTGTACAGTGCACTTGAAGATACACTAGACTGTGTGACTGAGGAGAAGATTCCATAAGAATGAGGCATATTCAGTCCAACTCAAATGTCAATTGAGGGATTTTTAGGAAAAAATCTGTAATAATATGGAGTGATTAATATTTAATTTTGATGGGAAATTTTACTGGAAATTGCTCTTTGTATGTCTCAAGAAGTTCCTTTAAGTCAATTATCTATAAATAGAAGAACTATTAATAGAATGAATTTAATGATAATCATCTGTACTTTACTGTTCTGGGACTTAAATATTTTTAAACCATAAAGCTCATTTTAAGGATATAACGTGGAATCATTAAATTTTAAAAATGTGAAACAAAAAGGATGAAGGAAATAAGAAAAAGAATAAATGAAATATAGTGCATATTTGGGTGTTGCAATAATGTTTGAGAACATGTAAGCAGAAAATTATTTCAATTGTTAATTATTTTCTGTGGAAACAGTAACCTTTGGTAACATTATCTTTTTCTTGCAAAACCAGAAGTTGCATTGTTTTATTCAATTTGTTTGAACATATTTTGCAGAGCAGAAAATGAAATAACTGTAGTAGTGAGACAGTGGTTTCTACAACATAGATGGTGCTGGTAGAAGTGATAGAGACTATTTATTTAATATTTCTTGGTTTTCTGTAGAGAACCTTCTCCCTGGCATCTGCAACTAGCATATTTCATGATAACTACTTTAGACACTTAAAAATAAGTTGAGTATAACTATATAAAATACTATGGCTCATTTCTCTGGAGTCCCTTTGAGCAGTTACTCATTTGTTACTCTGTAATAAAGAAGACAGGTATGATTCTTCCACGGAGCTCCTTTGAAAGGAAAAGGCTTACAAGCAAAATGGAGTCATTTCTACATACGACAAATTTTCGGAAATACTTCTGGCCATAAATCTGCCGTAAAAAGCTGCCAAAGTCTGTGGGTGTATTTCAGATGCAGTCACATCCAAATTTGAAAGGATCAAATACCTGGGAGAAATCTACAATCCTTACATGATTACGTTAAAATTTAATACTAAATGCCATTCATGTTTGATAACTGAAATAATGAATGTTGAAAGTCATAAATCACAGAGCTCATTCTTCCAACAACATTTTATGTTCGTATAATGTCGGTATAAGAACTTCTCTAATATTATTACTGCTATACTGCATTTTTTATGGTGCCACTTGTTGTAAATAGCATCTTAGACAACTAATAATAGTGCTAAAATAAAATCTTCATTTCTTTATGTTAATCCAGGTTAGATAACATTTTTGATAAACTTACTTATTCAAGTGAGAGATAAAACCCACTTTTGTTTGTGCTCTTGTATGTCTTATCAACTCTGCAGGCAGGTACTAGGTAACAGGGTGAGACTGAATGAGAACTGATCAATTTTCTGATTATATGGTTTAGATAATCACCTTCCCCTAGGTCAGTATGCATTTTCAGTCATAATGATGCATGTTCAGACAGGAATTCATAGGATTTCAATGTAATGATTTCTAAAATTGAGAATTTACAAGATTAGAGCATATCTAGGAAGTTCTGGAAATTTTATCATGAAGTAAAAAGAATGTAAGATAGGAACTGTATAAGAAGAGTAATAAGAATAGAGAATTTATGTAGTGAAATAAGTGGTAAAAATCTTTTTTCAGTTACATTGGAACATTTTAATATGCCAGAGTATTTCAGAACAGCATTGTAAATCTTGCATGAAAAGATTTCACAAATTGATATTAAATTTCCTTTTTTTGTTGTTGTTTTTTTTGTTTGGTTGGGGTTTTTTTGTTTTTGTTTTATTTTGGTAGGAGGAGAAAGGACTGATGAATGCAAATACTTGTTTATTATTAGAGGAATAGAGATTTAACAACATCATTTTTTGAGTTGACATGGCAAAAAGGCGGTACCCTCTAATGCACCTATGAAGTACCGTGCAATGTAGTGCAGGTCTGAAGTCTGATTTTTGTAGGCTGTGGATTGGGTTTCACACAGTCATTCACATAATCCAAATTTACACACATTTTTTGGCCCTGATGATGTACTTTTAATGAGGTGTTTTAATCATGACAGAAATATTAACTGTGCACACCAAAGATATCTTTACACAATTTCCTACTATCAATAATATTTCCATATAAAGGGAAGATCTGGAATCTTGTGAATAAAAGCTTTCAAAAGCAAAATTAAATATATTCATCACCCAAATTTATGTAGCACAGAGAAACTGACATCTGTAGCCACTTACATGCATATTAAACAGCTTACAAATAAATACATATTAAAATATCCCTATGTTTCAAGTTCTTCTTGGATGCTTTTCCTTTTTACACTGCACTGATTGCAGGGGTATTCAGGGTGGGATGCCGAAATGGCAGAATGAGCTTTCTTCCCTCTAAGCTGTATGACAGAATGAGAATGTTCAGAGAAATATTTTATAATTAATGCTGCCTGCACAAAAAGGGCATCACGTCACTGTTCAGAGATGATAGATCCTATTTCACTGGCTAGACTACACATCTATTATTGTGTTCTGAGCACCTCAGTACCAGATTTATCTGAATCAATTGGAAGGAAATAGGGAAAGAGGGGAGAAATATGCAAGTACTCCACAGATTAAGGAGGATGGACTGTTCTATCCCATGTAATAGAAGAAGTTTCCACAGGCTGGGCAGCTTTTCTGTAATTGGAACTGTATTATATCAATATTCTTTGAATTCAGTGGTTGGAACAGGATTAAAGGGATAGTTATATAAAAAATACCTATTTTCCAGTCATCCTCCTAACTTCCTCTCTTCTTTCAGTATGTGGTTTCAGTGGCTTTTTCCTGTCTATTACCAATTTCATCCATCCCCTCAATGATTCTATATCTAAGGGTCAGCGGGTTGATAACATTTATGTAGAATGCATTTATTTTCAGTCCTGACAGGGCAAAGTGTGTCCTTATACATGTGCCAAAATATACATGTATGATATAGGGGTTTTTTCCTAAAATCCAAATGCTACAGTTATATGGAACAAACAAAACAGAAGAGAAAAAAAAAAAAAAAACAAAAAAACCCAAACAAACAAACAAACAAAAAAACTGTAGGGAAAGAATGTGTGAGAAAAGCAACGTGCAAGAATTTAAATGATGAAAAAAAATCTGCCTGATTTTCTGTATAGCTGCACAAAGCCAAACCTGCACCCAACAAATGCTTGTTGCAATCAGTATGATACAGTGTTCAATCAATTTTCATACTAGTTGTTTGTTTTTTGTTTTTTTTTTTAAAATTATGGTCCTCTATACATATGGCACATACAGTGAAGTATAGACACATAAGAGACAACAGTGTATGAATCAAACTTCCTCGGTTTGCGTATTTGATTTTGTAATCAAAACAGCATTTTTCTAGCATCAGTTTTATCCTGCTAATTGTAACTGTAGCATGTTTAAAGTGCCTTTGCAGTGAAAGGATATGCAAAATATCTCCTAATTTCCATACTATGTTCATTATTACACAAGTAGTGAAACTGTTGTGTCTTTTATTTTTTACCCCATATTTCCAGCTTTTTCTTGCATTTTTCCTTTTTTTTTTTTTTCACTTGTGCTTGACCATGAATCACTATGAGTTTTGCTCTCCGTTGCTGTTCTATTATGGTAAGTATTTTTCTGTTGAACTTCACTTTGCTGTTTGTTTCTTCTGCTGATTGCCAGCATTTGATATTTTCCTTTAGACCGTTGCTTCACTTAAATCCTTTGCCTGATGGTATTCTTTTCATCTGTTATGCAGAGATTGGTGTTCTTCTTTAAAAACTGGGCAAATAAAAAGCCCAAACAACCAACCCTCCTGTTTTGTTTTGTGATCTTTCAATGGAGTGTTGTATCTAAACTGTTACATCTTTCTAATGGCAACCCGCTGTGACTATCCTCTTTCATTTCCTTTTGTTTATTGTTTTTTTAATCAGAGCATACAGAGAATAATAAACACATTTTACTTAATTTCACTTTCAATAATTTTTACATTCTCTTCTGCATGATTATTGATTATATAATAGTCACTTTGATGATCTTCATACCTAGGCTTATTAGCCAGCTTCCATCCCTGACCAGTTTACAGCAATGCAATATATTTTGACTTTTGTTATCCAGTACTTTCACTTAACATATATGGACTGTGGGAGAAACATCTCATCAGAGGGTGTCATCACAGTGATAGGATGCCTGCTCTTTATCAGACTGGAATGGGAGAAGAGACTGTTCTAACTCCTGTCTATTCTTACTGAGTGCCTCCCTTAACACTTTTAAAGGCTGAAGCCTTGAAGGAAAGTAAAGAAACAGAAGCTAAATTTAAAAGTTCACAACTCGTTCTTTTTATTTCTCTGCGGAGAAGAGTGGGAAGAATGTTATTTATTCAAAGTAAGAAAAATGGAAGAGTACTCTGAAGGCATCTTGGTGGTCATTCTGTATCCCAACTAGTCAGTCACAGTTAAATGGATATTTAAGCTTGAAGAAATGTACTGGCAAAAAACCCTGTCAGCAGTTCCAGATGGAGGCTTCCAGGCAGAATGTTATCCAGCCGTAAGACAGCTACAGTCTTTTGGGAACAACATTTACAAGCTGTTCATGCTGGTAAGATCAGAAAACCAAGTTTGATTCATGGTAAAAGCTCTAGGGCATGTTTATACTGTCTGCTTTACTGTCACTAAAGTATTAATCTGGGTGTTCAGGTTCAAAAAAGTGACCTAATGCCTTGAGTTAAGAAATTAATCTAAAATAACTAGAATAATCTGCTCAATTTATTTTTTTTTTTTTTTCCATCCTTGACTGTTCAATGCACTGGAATCACTACATAAGTTTTAATTATCAAAGTGGATTTCAGTGTCAATGAAAGGCATAATGTTTGAGAGTTATAACTCTGACTGATCCACCATTTTGGAAAAGTTAAATCAACATGCTTTTCTAAAGAACATGGGTGTACTTTTACTTCATGTGATCATCCCCTTATATCATTTTCCATCCCTTCAAAGCAGTGTAAGCTCCATTTGAGGATTCCCAAAACATACCTTATGGATTGTAATTTGTCTGTGAAGTGTTTGCATTTTCTGCAGAGGAGTGGCTCTTAATTCATGGTCAGCCTCAAGTGACACAGCTGATTGCCAGCACTTCATTCATAATCACGTTCTTCTGGAAAAGCAGCAATGCTTGAGACTGATGATAGGAGCTGATCAGAGCTCAGTGCATCCTGCTGCCATGGCACCAAGAGGCAGGCAAAACTCAGAACTCTCTAAATTAGATCCTGAATGTTCTTCTCATCCTTCCCACTGTTCTGCACGACATTATGATCCAATTATTAAAATTATTAGAGAGATACCTCTGCCTGAATTGAGGTGTAAATGAGACCATATGCCTGAAGCCAATAGTACAGATTTTGTTTAACAGTAAATTTGTGGTAGAGAGAGAGAGAAATAGAAAAGGGGAGGGGTGGGGGAGGAATGGGGAGCAAGGCAGAGAAAAAGAGTGTGAGAGAGACAGATTAAGTAGAAATAGTCTCCACACTTGTGGATTCAGAAGGCATCCCATCGGTTCTCTTTCTCCTGGGCTTCTCGGTAGTGGGGGGTCCCAGGAAATACAGAGTTCAATGGATTAATATATACTCAGGCTAAGTGGGAATGTGTGAATGGTGGGGTACCTCCTCTGTGTGTGTGTGGGAAGTTATACACTGTCTTTTGCAACAGATTCTGAATCTGTTGTATCACCTTGGTTCATGTGCAGTCCTGTGGTGGAAGGCCTCAGGAATGAGTCTGGTGGCCGCTTTGGGGGTCTTTGATTGTTTGTGACCCCTTCTCAGCTGCCTCTTATGGGAATGTCCCATGTGAATATGACCTTCCTGGGGAGGAGGGGAGGAGTTTTACAACTGAGCCGGTTTGTGTAAGGGAGGACTCTCCACAGGGTCTGCTTCTTATCTGACTTATGGCATCTGATGATGGGTATTCACTCCCTCTGTCTTATCCAGACTAGAGGTTTTGCCATCACACACCCAAAACCTCTCCTCCTTCACCTCGATTAGGTGGGAAGAGTGTACAAACCTGGCCTCAGCAAAAGAGGCTGTGGGCTGCAGCCTCTCCCCGTCGGATCCAGCCACAGCTGATTTTTAACACAGGTGCTCAGCTGACTTTCCTTGTGGATATATTCTTCTCCCCCAAGCCTTGTTTGCTTCTCCTTAGACCTGAGATAATTGTACAGTTTAACTCACCTTTATCTTATCTCAAGTTCTCATCAGGTGGTTTAACTTAAAGTCCGATTTCCCAAAATCCAGGAGGCATATTCAGACAGGGTGGGCTTCAGTGATCACAGCTTTATGCAGTTTTACCATAATGGGATTCCTTGGTGATCTTAACAATGTTTAAGCCATTAACCATTTTCAGTCTTTCACACGACAAGAAGATTCTTTATTTAAGCCTGTTTCAGGGACACCTCAGAGTCTTTCCCTGAGTTTTGAGAGGTGGGAAATTCTCAAACTGAAGTGCAATCCTAAAGTTTTGTGACACTGTGGAGGGGCAGAGCTACTACAGCATAGTGCCCAAGTCTGCAAACACAATCCCTGGTGAAGATCTGCTCTGGTTCGGCTTTTGGATTCTTGTATATGCAAAGCTATCCTGTATGCAGGCAATGGGAAGAAAATTTTATTTTATGTTTTAATTTAAAAGCCAAAATATTTTAAAATATATGTTTCTTTAACATTTTGTAGTTTTATGTCTTCACATAAATGTTAGTAAATGTTACATTCAATACCCTTATCTCTTCCTTCTCTATTTTTCCACTATAGCAGTAGACAAGACTATGTTTTGATTTGATTTTTTTTTTTTTTAAATTACCTTTTAATTCTTAGGCTAGCATTTCATATGATTTCTGGTTTTTTCTTTTTTTTCTTAATTCGTTAACTCACTTTTTATATGTTTTGGTCATTTAATCAAACAAATGCTCATGTAATGTCAGTTCTTGCAATGAACATCTATTTTTTTTTTTTTTTTTTTTTTGTGGACAGTGGACAGGTGTTAGAGTTGTAATACTGTATCTGTTCCTGTTCTTAGGGAGAATAAAATGCTGTGTTAAAACAGAAAATGTTACTTTCTTTTGCTAAGTGTGTGCAAACCAGTGAATCATTTGCCTTTAGATTTTTTTTTTTGTACACAGTAATTAAGAAGCTTACTTGCATATTTTATCAGTTTTATAGACTCTTAAATATGATCTTTTAGACCTATTAGATTTTCTCTCTTTTTATGAACTTTAACATTCTATGTAGTGATTTGCTATCTGGAATATGTGACTAGTTTGAAAAATACACTTGAAGTAGTTCTTGATGAAAGTTCTTTCATTCAAGAATGGTTAATTTGACATCTTTTTGATCTTCACATCATTTAGAGAGATTAGAGGTTCAGATTTTTTTCAAGTTTCCTGGCACTTGTATATGTGGGACACTGGGTCAGAAAGCTATCATAATAGAACAGTGGGGGTTTAAAGGGACCTTAAATGTCACCTAGTTCCAATCCCCCTGCCATGGGCAGGGACACCTTCCACTACATTTTAGAGATACTTATTTTTTAAATTACTGCTTAAAATACATTTTAGTATGGTTAGGGTACCTAGCCACATTATAGAGGTCATACACCTTGGAGAAAATACCTCTATTGCATTTCTCAAAAAGACGATGAATGCATTTCAGCCACGTTCCCTGTGCTAGCCTGAAGAGTGAGAGGACTTTATTTACGTCTCTAAGAAACAAGGCCATTTCCCAACTCAGAAGTGGAGCTGTTCCAAATTACATATACTATAGATTTACCATATATCTAATTCATAGGCTTAAATGGTGACCCACTAGTGTACAGTATTTTTTATTTTTTTTTTTCCCAGTGGTGTATATATTCTTAAGTTAGAATCCAGATTTTAAAAATGTATCTATCTCTTTTTAAATGGAGTCTGGCAACATAACTGAGTATTTTCAATAATTATAGAAAACCATCATTTTGCAATATTTAACTAATCATCTCTCAGGTGTTTTATTTTAAGTGAATAAAAATTTGTAGTAGTTAAGGGGCTGTATATTCACCTGTAATACATTATTAAGAATTCTTTCTGAAAATGGGGGGACTAGTCAAGAGACACATGAACTGCTGTGTGAAGTCTCTGATTTTACAGTAATGCTTTACAAACAGAAATAATAAAACAATCTAATATTACCTTTTACTGCAAAACCATTCTTCTTTAGGTAAGATGTGTTCCTGTAGCATTTTGACCCCCTTAAAATCTTGTGAATCTAATTTAAATTCTCTGCCAATAGTTGAGACTCTTAAGATGAAGTCATAAAATATGTTTATAAATAGTTTTCTGCTTTTCACTGTAAGTTAGTAACATGAGTTGCTGAAAGCTGTCTGTAAAATTAATCTAGTTTGTTTAACCAATGATTATTAAAGGCTGATGAACTTTTCTGTTTTATGTTAGCCAGCTCTTAGAAGGTGGCCAGCAAGTTGGGAAAACCATCTGTTTATAATTTTTAATGCAATTTTGCAATGACTACTGGCTGAGGTTCTAGGAAGTGTATTAAAAAAAAGTCAAGTAAATAAAATTACTGCTACAGAGGTGAGCTATAAAATCATTATTATTGAATCATGGGTTTTATGAAAGAGATCTGAAGGTTACTTTGCTCTAGCATATTCTCAAAGGATAATGTTTGTTTCCTAAGAATGTGTTGGAAACATTTAATAAACACTGAAATTTTGTATGCTTGGTGACACAGTTCTAGTGAGAGCTGACACAATGTTGCAAACCCATAGATATATCTCAAGTCTCCTTTCAGACATGAAAAAAGGGGTAGGAAAAAAGAAAACACAAACCAACCAAACCCACCCAACTCCACCCACCCCCAAACTCCAGCCAGCTGATGGTTCCTTGGTGATTGAAACAGAATAAGCATTCAGACATTCTGCGTGAAAAGAGAGGAGAAAAATTCAGTAATAACCTACACCTCTGAAAGCAAAGGTAACTAATGCCCCTAAACACTGGTGAGATGTGTAGACGAATCAGAGTAAGATTGAAAACACCCTGTTCATTCACTGAGAGGTACCATCTGTGAGTGTGCTTGGGAAGCAAGCCAGAGTGGTACTGAGAATAAGGGTAAGCTTTAAGCCTGCCCATAAAATGTCCCACTGGGTGCTGGGAGGTGCTTCCACGGTCTTAGGAAGAGAGCCTCCTTGTAAACTGAGGTGGAACACACAACCCAAATGCAGGGACCAGCTCATGCCTCACTTCTAGGGTTTAATAAATGCTAAATATGTCTGTCACCTGGCTAGAGGAATAAAGGCAAAGACTATATTTTAAAGCCCCCTGGAGTGACATTCTGTCTAAGTTAAGAGAATTAAGGTAATTAGGCAGTAGCTTTGAGAGGACTGCTTCATTAAGGGAAGGTTAAGTTGACTTCTGCTTTCCAAGATTCATTCAGGTTCATTTATCTCTGCAGAGGGAAGAGAGGGATGTCCACTCCCCTTTTCCCCATCCCCACATATATTCCTGCTTTTCACTATAGCCCAGAATGAGGGTAAAGGAGTTATGTATTTGCCTCCTTTAACTCATGGGGGCATTTCAGACTATCCTGGCCAGGGTAGCTATAGGTTAATTCCAGTGAGGAGGTGATTTACCTTTTCTGTTGAAGCTGTCCCACAGATTAGTGAAGAATTTAAGGTTAACCTTGTCAAAGACAGCATAAGTAAATGAGGCTTTCTGGAAGTTAAATGCCTTACCTCAGATTATTACGGTCCATATTCTGGTTAGCACTGCCAGCTCTTTGAAATATTTACATATAAATGTCATTGGATAAAATTAATCTACTTTTTCTGGAAGAAAAGTGAGGGGGGAGGGCAAGCATAGAAGAAATCCAAAAAGCCTGAAAAACACTTCCTACCTCTGTTAATTAAGAAGGAAACAATTCCACTAATAGTGCCTTATATACAATGTAAGACATTTTCTGTGTTTTTGAAAGTACAAAGCAATTGATAGCTATAATTATATTTAACCATATGATTCAAATGAAAAAAAACCCGTGACTGCAGTACAAGGTGTCTTGCAAAGAGTGTAGCTGTTAAAAACAAATTGGCCTGCCAGTGAGAGTTATTGAGTTTCGGACCTTTCTTACAAAGATGGAATAGCTAATGGGAAAATGAGTGTTCTGGATCCAAGGTGATGTGCCCACACTGTTTGCACACTGCAGTCCTGGCCGAAAATATTTTGTCCTGAAAGAGGTGCATGTTTTGGTCTCTTGTTCAGGACTTTCCCAATGAAAGTACCAATTAAATAAAACTGTATGTAAGTATGTATGAAGGCAGTCTCCCACTTGAACCTGAATCTTTGAATTTACACAAGTATGTTGAGACTTAAAACTGCAATATATTATTAAGCCATTTGTGCAGGCAATTAAGACACGTTTGTTTTACAGTCTAAGTGTCAGCACTGACAATAAAATAGTTTGTAGATTGTGGAAAAGGCATTATATTCTTCTCAATAATATAATAGTAGCATATCATCAAGCCCTGTTGTGTACAGGCTTGTTTGCCCTGGGGTCCAGTCAGAAGATCACAGAGCTCTGTCCCATGTATAATATCTCTTATGTCCTACATGTATGTATTACACTCTGAACAATGCATATAGCCGGAAGTTCAGTGGATTTTTTTTTAATGAATAACATTTATATATATTACTACAAAAATATTTATTTGAGAGTTGTTTTGAATTATTTATTTTGTAGCAGAGAAATCAAACCTTATGGTGAAAAAACCTGGCCATGCTTTCAAATCTGGTTTAAGCTATTTATCAGCTCACTCAAATTTTTTTCTACTCATAAGTGAAATGGAAGAAGATAGAAGATATTGCTTCTATTACAAGCCTTGATGGCAATGAATTCTTGTTCCATGTCACTTTACTATGTGTTTAGAATTTACTTACCAATTCATCTTATTAGTAGTTCTTTAAAATTTTATTTATTTAAGTAAAACTGCTTTTATGTTTTCATCCAATAGCCCTTGGTTTGATCACTTCTCAAAATAATAACTAAATGAATAAAAAGCTGTATAGCTTCTCTGAGTTTCTCCCTGCGATTTCGGCTGGAATTTAGTTGTGGTTCTTTTTCTTTTCCAACCTTCTGTTTTATCTTGCTGTGAAAATATGAGACAGCCATGAAGTGTTTGCTAATCCCTTCATTTTGGCTTAAAAACCAAACCACTTTTGGCTGTAAATTTCTGAGGTTAAATGACTATCATAATAAGCAGAAGCAATTACTCCTAATTTCAGATATGCAGGGAAGCCAGCGAAGAATCTCTCAGTGCTTGCTTGTGGTACTGAATAGTGGGAAATACTCTTAAGTGTAAGTATTGGGATTTTACATGTACCATTTTAAACAGAGACCTGTCATTAGAATTGTGACTGAATTTAAAGGTTTGAAGTAGACTGGGTGAAAGTAGAACTCTTCCTCCAAGAAATTAGGATTATTTCTCCAAATTACACATCTGCAAAGGCCTATTTTCAATGGTAAAAATTCAAGTGAGATAGCCGTCAAGTGAGATACCAGCCAGAATTCCCAATTGGAAATATTAATTTGGTATTTTTAATAGAAAATACAGAGAAGAAGAGTATAAATCCCAAAAATATTTATTCTGTTTTATAAAGAAAACAAAAAAGGATATGTCTGGGAAAAAAAAAAAGAAAAAGCTCACATTCTTACCTCCTTTAAGTTAAACAAAAAAAAGGCAACACAATAATCTCAATTAAAGGAAAATAAATGTTAATATTTATCATCAAAATGGTATCTGGTAATTAGTCATTCCAACACTTCCTAACAATTTAAGTTTTACTGACACTGAGCTAATTATCACTTACAAAGAAATGTGTTTTACAAAGGTAATTTGCCAAGCTATTCTAGCATCACTGAAGATGAGAACTAAATCTGTTCTTATTAAAATTAGAATGTAATAGCAGTTTTGAAAGTTTGGTAGCTTATTTCTGTTTTCCATTAGTCAATTTGTAGGGACATAAAGCAAAGTGTACTTATTGTAATATGACAAATGCCAATTTCCAGTAACTTTTCTTCAACTTTCACATTTACTATTAATATACATACATGCATATTAATGTGTCCAACATAAATATGTTGAGGTGTGTTTTTATGTTAGACATCAATAAATATTTGTCAAAATTCTAGTCTTCTGTACTTTTTCAGTGTTTAGAACATCACTGCACTTTGAAAGGTGTATATATCTTTTTTAACGATTGCTTGTGTAGCTAAAGGACACTGTAACAAGTAAGATATGAAATTACTTTAAATAATATCCTGCAATGTCACTCCTGGCTATCAGAGTCAAATTTAATTCTTCTTGTGAATTGTGGCTCCTAAAGGTCTTGTAAGTTAAATTTAGTCAGTGAATTATGTCTGGAGATCCACATTAACTTCAAATTATGCTGTTGCTGACACTTGTAAAGTACTTTGACTTCAGAGCATTTTGTTGTGTAAGTGACTATAATTTAGAAAGCAATTCTGTTGATAGTACATTAAACAGAATGAAATTTAGAAATCTCTTTAGTCTTTTGGTGAAAAAAAAAAAGGAGAACTATGATATTTTATTTTGATCAGTAAAGTAAGAAGAAACAGACATGAGTTTTGATATTTAAAAATAGCACTTTAGTGTTATTAAATTACAGAATTAGATTTAATTTCCCAAATTTTGTGAAATGTACTTAGTAACAAATACTGTCTGTGAGAAGACAAACTCCTAGTTCAATGATTATTTTATGCTGAAATACTCTAAAATGTTGCAAATAATTTGTTTGTTAATCTCTGTGGTTATACTACAGAATATTTATGGCAAAATTTCAAATGCTCTGCATATATATATGCTTAAATATATATGTGTATATATGCACGTATTTATTATTTGTCTTTATCTTTATATTTATCTATATTTATACTTATGTGCCAACTTATAGTTGAATTTAGGAATTCCCTTTTCCAAAGAATTTTAGCTGCAATGTATTTTCATGTTCTTTATTACTGTGGTGAAAGTAGTATTAAATTCAAGGTAATTGTATCTACTAAGAAATCCCAGAACATTTCACCTTTGTAAGAGACTTTAGTGAAGCTCTGCTTCTTTCTCCCTCTCTCATTTTCTGGTGTGACTTTTCTCTGTTTTCAAAGAAACATTCCTTTCCTGAATGCCTTTTAAGTTGAGCTTCAAGCTGATTGCTATTTTGACTCTTTGAGAAGGGCAATTTTCAACAACTGTCATTTTGTCCTAGCCTAAATCCAACTTCTGTGAAAACATTGAAAGTTGGGGGTTTTTTTAAGGTTACCTTAAAGAATTATCTTTTTTATGGTCTTCACATCACCTGTCTTCTCCTGTAATTTCAATAGCAATCACAAAGATGGTTACTAAACCACCTTTGCAGACACACCAAATGTTTGATTACTGCTGATAAAATGAAGAATTATTTGCCCACATGGGCAGTCTGAATGCAGCATTTCCTTTTCAACCCGCAACTCTTCTTAGAAAAAGAAGCTGAAAAAGACAACCAAAACTGAATTTATTGAAACAGAAAAGATGAATTCCTGACATGTGAGTGAGGGTGGCCCTTGGCACTGTGTGCAGACATGTTTGAATGGCATGGCAGTCAGTCTGCTGTCTCACGGCAAATTAGAATCATCGAATATCCTGAATTGGAAGGGACCCACAAGGATCATTGATGTCCAGCTCTTAGCCCTGCATGAGACAGACCCAAGAATCCCACTAGGAGTATCATCCAAATACCTCTTGAACTCTGTCAGGCTTGGTGCTGTGACCACTTACCTGGGGAGCTTGTTTCAGCACCCAACCACCCTCTGGGTGAAGAACCTTGTTCTATTACCCAGCCTAAACCTCCCCTGACACAGCCTCAGGCCAAACCCTTGGGTACTGTTGCTGGCCGTCACACAGAAAAAGTGCTGGCCCCTCCTCTTCCCCTTTTGAAGAAACTGTAGAGCACCAAACTGGACAAAAATAATCTAGATTACCCTATGCAGCACATGCACACTCTGTCGTTGCTCCAGCACATACAGTGCTACAGGACTCGTATCAAGTTAAGATACCAAAAGTTGAGTTCAGTAGGCTTTTGCCTGGATTTGCACTGACCTCCAAGTAAGGAGAAGCACTTCAGTAAAATAAAACTATCTAAGGTTAAGATAGGCTGAAGATGATATTGCAAAAACAATTTTGACCTGAAATAACACTGACAGGTTTAGAATAGAATACTTCCAGTTGGAAGGGACATGGAATGTTTGTCTAGTGCAAATTTAGGCATTCATCAGCCTTAAAATAGTTCTTATTTCCTTGTTTCTGATTCGTTGATTAATTTGAATTAATTTTATTTTTTTCTTTTCCTGAAGAAGTCTTGAAAAATAAATTTTATAGTAGAAATTCAAGAATGATTCTCTAAGAAGCACTAAAAATATTTTAAATCTGACAATTATGATTAGTGTGCCATATACAAAATGGAAGAACATTCTATGTTTTCCTTAAGGACCCAGTTATATTTTTTACTAATGCCATTTACTGCAAAGTAATACCAAACTGATAATTCCTATGAACTTCAGAAAAAATAGTAGTATATAACCCATCTGAATTTTTAAAGTATCACATAAATAGCCACACAGCATGTAATTTTCAATTGCTTTTCTTTCCTCTTCCCATCTGACTCAGTTATTCTTGGGCCAAGTGCTGATTAACATGATTTCCAAAAGTACAATGTACAAAATTATAGCACTTTGCTAAAACAGTGATCAATGTGCTGAGGGATACAAACTGGCAGAAAGCAGTAATACTGGAGATGAGAAAACATTTTGAAAATGGAGCATGATTTGGGTTTGCTGTCATCGACTTCAGACAGTTACCTAAACAATGTAAAATTCTGCTATAGGGGTTGAGCTGCCTGTCATATCCAGAAATTTTAAAACAGACATTCAGAAGAACTGAAAATAACAGAGAATGGAAAAGATAAGGAGAAGACAAGCCTTCTTCTGTAATGCTTTGCAGAGGAAACTGCTTTAGTTTGGAAATACAAAAAAATTGAAAAAAAATATTAATGAGTTTTTAAAGAGACTGAATGTATCTTACTCCAATTGTTACATCAGCAACATAATGTTTGTCATCTGGGTTTATTCTTTATAAGTACAAAACTTTGTAAAAGTAAGATTTATAATTCAGTTTGTGGATTTCATAATTTTCTGCATTCTTAAGATGGACTTAAGAAATGTAGTGCAGCTGCTGATTTTATGTCGTTCTCTTTGTATGGTTGAAGAGTCCACAGGTTTAGGGAAGGAGGGAAAGGGAAGAGAAAAAGAAAAAGAGGAATGGAGGGAAGGGAGGAAAAGAAAGGATGGAAGGAGTATAGGAAGGAAGATCTGAGTAGCGCTTGTGGAAGAAGAAGCTACTATCACAGATACTTTTTGTAGTTTTTGTTCCAAAATCATAGACAGTATAAAGAAATAAATAGGGCAAATAAATCAAGGTCAATTGGAGCATGAACTTGACATGACTAAATGTGTGTTTTAAACCAGAATGCAGATGACCTTAATTGTAATAAAATGAAATGAAAATCACTCCACTGGAACACAAAAGAGACAGAATGCAGAAGGGAGTCAGGTCACAGTATGTGCTGTTAGAAATTTAGTAGCGGGTTTCAAGGTGAATAATAGCAGTGGGAAAAAAATAAATTACAAGGAAAAGAACATCCTGTTGCATTTCAGCTTTTTATACTTTTGAAATGAATGAAAAATTAAAGAACTTCAGAATGTAACTTTGGTGGCAGAATGTATCGTGAGCTAACTAGAATTATCCTGGTATTTACAGTAGCAATAGCATACCTGGCAGGAGCTAAAAGGGTATGTTTTGGTGGTACATATGTAAGAGTCAGGTACATTCATTTTTATTTTGCCCTTTCAGCTTTCAGAAAAATAAGAGGAATTTTACATCTGCAATACATTTAGGGCAAAAGCATACTGAATGTGCTTAGTTTTTCAGTTTTAAAGGGATTCAAGGTTCCTAGTCAAACAAATTTCACTTGTGGATCCCAAGAGTTTCTCATCCATAGAAGTCTCTGCCCTCTTGCTGACATCTCCTAGGGTTGCTCCCTGAAGAAGAGGTGGGATATACTTCTTGATCACTGCCATCTCAGGAGAAGACTTCGCATTTCTCCTAGTATAAATTCCAGTCCCATTTCAAATCATAAAATCTATAGATTTGTTTTCATGTCTTCTTCACTGAAGCATAGCCAGCCAAAAATTAATTCTCTACGCTACCAATGCTATTTCTCTAAAGTGTCTACTACAGCAGCTGCCATGTGTTTTATCACTGGTTTCAAAGGAAATACTTCTGAAAAAGTAGAATCAAGTTGTTCACATACGGAAACCATGTGCCACAGGTTTTCACAAAACATAAGGAGCACTATGTAGCTTGTAATTTTCATTTACTCATTCAGATATATAAAGCATAACAAAAAATGGCTATGTCACTATAAACTACACTTCATCTATTCTAAATCAGGGAAAAACCAGTCAGGGGTTCAAGGAATAGCAAGACTGTCTTTGCTTGCCTTGCAGAGAGTAATTCTTATAATTTCATATTTACATTAAAAATGTGAACAAATCAAATGCATATTTTGCAACTTATGGCACATTTGAAAACAGACTGTTATGTGTTTATATTGCATATAGATAACTAACAGCAAATTCTAAACACTGTACATCTGAAGTAATTTAAAACCAAGAAAAAATAAATATTGCAGAATTTTTCTAGTTTGACGCAGAAGTATTTATTTTCCTCCATTTATGAAACTAGACAGAATATGATTTTTGTAAAACAAATTTATCTAGAATTTAAATACCATGATTATCCATCCAAGAATAGTTTCTGTGTAGGTAAAATAGTTACATGCCTAGGACAATGCCTAAATAATTTTATTTTTATCCCTAAATATATTTCTAAAAAAGCCCCTCAACTATAAATGTGCCAAGTAAAGAACTAAGTCAAAATAATAAGTTGAATAATCAACTAATTCATTTGTATATGATATACTACCTTATGTACTACATTGATTAATGGAATCTATTTTTTAGAAATTTAATATAGCTGCAAAATGAGAAAATTGTGATTTTTACTATTCTAATCGATAGACAAACATAGAAATTCTAAATTTCAGAATTTTACTAGATTTGGTGGCATGGAATAAAAGACCAGATAACACAAAATTCACTCTAAATTTCTTCAAAACACTGGGGGGGTGGAAAGTTCCTGGAAGAGTTTATGTACAGTTGTATAGAAGGCTTTGTGGTTTTGTTAAGTTAAATGTGTAGATGATATATACTCCATGCAATAGTGGGATATGTTCTTAGTGTGAACTTCAGTTTCTAAAATTTAAATTGTAAGTATTTTAGTTGGTTCTGATCTTGTGCTACATGGAAGGTATTTAAAATTCAAATATTCAGAACTGTTGATTAAACAAAGAATGATAAAATCATAGAGCCATTTAGACTTAAAAAGACCTCAGAGATCACCAAGTCCAACTGTTTACTCAGTGCTGCCAAGTCCACCAGTAAACTATGTTCCTAAGTGCCACATCTACACATCTTTTAAATACCTCCAGGGCTGGTGACTCTGCCACTTACCTGGAGTGTCTGTTCCAATGTTTGACAACCCTTTCTGTGATGAAACTTTTCCTAATATTCAATCTAAGCTTCCCTTGGCACAATGTCAGGTCATTTCCTTTTGTCCCATTTTTTTTTATTTGATATATATTATATGGACCCCCAACTTTCAGGCAGTTGTAGTGAGTGTTAAGGTCTCCCCTGAGACTCCTTTTCTCCAGGCTAAAAATCCCCTGCTCCCTCAGCTGCTCCTAAAAGGGCTTGTGCTCCAGACCCTTCACCAGTGTTGTTGCCCTTCTCTGGACTTGGTCCAGAAGCTTGATGTGTTTCTTATCGTGAGGGGCCCAAAACTGGAAACAGCACTCAAGCTGTGGCCTCACCAGTGTCAAGTACAGGTGGGTGGTCAGTGCCCTGGTTCTGCTGGCCACACTATGTCTGATACAAGCCATGATTCCACTGGCCTTCTGGGCCACCTGGACACGCTGCTGGCTCATATTCAGCTGGCTGTTGACCAGCAACCCCAGGTCCTCTTCTGCTAAGCAGTTTTTCAGCCACTCTTCCTCAAGCCTGTAGGGTTGCATGGGGTTGTTGTGACCAAAGTACAGGACGTGACAGATTACCTTGTTGAACCTCACAGTATTGGCCTTGGCCAATCAATCCATCTTGTTCAAATCCCTCTGTAGAGCCTTCCTACCCTTCAGCAAAGCAACATTCCTGCCCAACTTGGTGTCATCTGCAAAGTGACTGAGGGTGCCCTTGATTCCCTTCTAAAGATCATCAATAAAGGTATTAAATAGAACTAGCCTTAGTACTGAACCCTAGCAAACACCACCAGTGACCGGCTGCCAGCTGGATTTTACTCCATTCACCAACACTCTCTGGGCCTAGTTATCCAGAGAAGTTTTGCCCAGTCAACAGTGCACCCATCAAAGCCATTAACAGACAGTTTCTCCAGAAGAATGTCATGGGAAATGGTGTCAAAGGCTTTACTAAAGTCCAGGTAGACAACATCCACAACATTTCCCTCATCTGCTGAGTCACTTTGTCATAAAAGGAGGTTGGTCATGTGTTGGAGAACACTGTCTCAAAGGCTGCCAAAACAACCAGGGTGAACAGTTTCAAGCAAGTGAACAACACCAGA
>JAWWTY010000106.1:93445844-93474685 GCA_035222235.1 Margarornis squamiger
TCCCTGAATAAATTAGTTCTTGCCTTCACCCACCATCGGCTGGGACTGATCCCTTCCCTCCCTCCGGCACGCGGCAGTCATGCAATACCTGATTTTCACAAGGCTGGCTGTATTTCATCCCCTGGTTGTCATGTGTGTGCTGTGCAACACCACTCAGGATGATCTGATCCATGACCTACCCCAGCCTCAAGGTCAATTTGCCGTGCTTATAGTTCCCTGGATGTTTCTTCTGGCCCTTCTTGTAGATCGGCATCACTTTGCCAACTTCCAGTCAATTGCGAACTCCCCCATTAGTCAGCACTGCCAAAAGATGGAAAATGGCTTAGTGAGCACTTCCCTCTACTCCCTCAGAACCCTTGGGTGGATCCCATCCAGTCCCATGGATGTTTGTCTGTCTGAGTGGTGCAAAAAGTCACTGACCATTTCCTCTTGGAATATGGAGGCTACGTTCTGCTCCCTGTCAGTGTTATGATCACAGAATCACGGAATATGCTGAATTGGAAGGGACCCAACAAGGATCATTGATGTCCAACTCCCGGCACTGCACAGGACAGACCTAGGAGTCACACCATATGCCAACAGTATTGTCCAAACAGTTCTTGAACTCTGCCAGATTTGGTGCTGTGACCACTTCCCTGGGGAGCCTGTTCTGGCACCCAACCACCCTCTGGGACAAGAACCAATATCCAACCTAAACTTTCCCTGACACAGCTTCAGGCCATTCCCTCGGGTCCTGTCACTGGTCACTACAGAGATCAGTACCTGCCCCTCCTCTTCCCTCATGAGGAAGTTGTAGACTACAATAAGAACTGTCTTCAGTGTCCTCTTCTCCAGGCTGAAAAGTCCATGTGACCTCAGCTGCTCCTCATGAGGCTTGCCCTCAAGGCCTTTCACTAGCTTTCTTGCCCTCCTTTTGACACTGTCTAAGAGCTTAATATTTTTCTGATATTGCAGTGCTTGAAACTGCACATTAGAATTCAGGTGAGGCCACCGCAGTGCAGAGCAGAGCAGGACAATCCCCTCCCTCAACCAGCTGGCGATGCTTTGCCTGATGCCGTCCAGGACACGGTTGACTCTCCAGGGCACTGTTGACTCATATTCAACTTGCCATGAACCAGGACCCCCAGGTCCCTTTCCATGGCACTGCTTTCCAGCATCTTGTTCCCCAGTCTGTACGCACATCCAGGGTTGCCCCAACCCAGGTGCAGAATCCGTCACTTCCACATGTTGAACATCATATGGTTGAGGTTTGTTGAGGTCTCTCTGCAGGGCCTCCCTGCCTTTGAGGGAGTCAACAGCTCCTCCCAGGTTTGTGTCATCTGCAGACTTGATTAGTATCCCTTCCAGTGCTACATCCAAATCTTTTATGAAGGCATTCACTATTACCCTCTATGCTTGACTTGGGAGCCAGTTCCTCACTCACCACATGATGTGTTTATCCAGCTGTGCTGGACATTTTGTCCAGAAGGATCCTGTGAGAGACAGTATCAGAAGCTTTACTGAAATCCAGAGAGATGACATCAACTGGTTTTCCTTGATCAACTGGGTGGGTTACATTGTCATAGAAGGAAATCAGGTTTGATAAGCAGGACTTTCCTCTCATGGAGCTGTGCTGGCTGTGACCAATGACTATGTTGTCTTTCAGGTGTTGATTTCAATACCTCCAAAAAAAGCTCCTCTGTAACTTGGCCAGGCACTGAAGTGAGACTGTCAGGCCTGTAGTTCCATGGTCCTCCTTCTTGCCCTTCTTGAGAATCAGGAGAACATTTGCGAGCTTCCAGTCAGCTCTCTAGATTCTCCAGACTGCTCAAAAATCATCAAGAGAGGCTTTGCAATGACATCAGCCAGCTCTCTGAGGATTCTGGGATGGATCCCATCAGTCCCCATAAATTTGTAGGGATTCAGGTGGAGCAGCAGATCCAACACAATTTCAGGCTGGGAGTTGGTCATTCTCGCAGTCATGGTCCTTCAGCTCAGGACACTGAGACCGCCTTGTCTCACCATCTGTGTTGAAGACAAAGGCAAAGAAAATGTTAGACACCTCTGCCTTGTCTCTGTCCCTGTTTGTGAGGTGAGCATCCTCATCCTGCAAGTGGCCAATGCTATTTCTGTACTGTCTATTGCCATTATGGTATTTGGAAAAACCTAATTTTATTGTCCCCCACATTTCTGGCCAGCTTCAAAGTAACTTGAGCTTTGGCTATGCAAATTTTCTTCCTACAGTGGCAAGCAACATCTCTGTTTCCTTCCCATGTCACTTCACCTTGCTTCCACTGGGCATGCACCTTCTTTTTTGCCTTTTCTGCAAGATAAGATTCCTTTTCAGCCAGGCCAGCCTTCTGCATTGCCTGCTTGACTTCTGACATTTAGGAATTTCCTGTTCCTGTGCCCTTAAGAAGTATAAGTACCTTAACACTTCACTCCATTTTTACAGTTGAAAAAATACTCATAATCTTTTTATTTTAAAAAAAATCACATAGTTCTGTAAAGAGGCAAGGATTTAAGATAACTGACATAAACACATACTAGAATATGCTAGTATCATACTAGAACTGCTCTGTAGATGGATTTTAATATCTTTGGTTTGATATAAACCATTTAGACATTGACCCTGAGACAGCTGCAATTTTCTGCTTGATTCCTGTAAAATCAAACGAGTTCCCCAATCCCCTTTTAATAAAAAATAAAATCTCATATTAAATATTAAAAATACAGTCATCTTTCAAACAGTGATTTATTTTGCCTCTCTCAGGCATTTATTTTATCGTGGGGTAAATTGTATTTCTTTGAATGCTGAATATGTATAGATCTCAGACATTCACCAGTAACCAGATACCTCATTCAGATGGTGATGTCGTGATGTCATAAGTCGTGCTTCTTACTGTGTAATGCTACAGTTTTAATTTTTAATTTTTAGAGGTTTTGTTTTTTTTTTTTGTTTGATTGACTGGGTTTTTTTCCCCTTGAAAGTGAATTATTGGTGGTTTTTATTAGTTCAAAGCATATATTTTATGGATAAGCACTGTTTTGGAGGGAGTTTCAACGTTACACCCCACTGTATTGTCTAAGGATTGAAATCTTCAAGTGTCCATTGCAAGCCTCCTTTCCAGCTTCTAGCACTTTGCTGTCCTCATTAATTTCTTCTTTACTTTGGAATGACTAAATACTGAATTGTCATAGACAAAGGTAAATTATTTTTCTTTAGAGTGGAGAAAACCAATGATGAAGCAGCTAATGGAAAGGCCCCCACCATAAAGAAATCACAGTTTAAACTCAGGTGTGACACAAAAGGAGGAGAAAATAAACCAAAAAGAGATAGAAATGTGTCTATAACTTCTGCAAAGTATTATGCAATTAGCTGTCAGACATGCCTGCATTTTTGATTGCCGAGTACATTAGTTTCTTTAATGGAAGATTTTAGGAGAAAGGTTTTAGATGTAGTTTGAAAGATGAAAGAACAAGGTCTGTAAATAGGGATTCAGAAGCCATTCCATGAATGTGAGGTGGCTGGAAAGAGAGAATGAAGATAAAATGGTAGAAGAAAATTAAAGCAGTGCTGAACTCATGTCCTTAGCACATAGTAGAAGACAAGGCCAAAGTTATAGGTTAAGTCTGAGTAATTTGGGTCACTGAGTGTCAAGAACAAGGAATTTGAACTTGTCCTAACAGAAGGATATAGTTATAGATGATGTAATTGTAGCATCACACAAACTGTGGAGTTGGCCACATTTTATGCCATAAATTACATTAGTGTGTTCTGAATCTGTTGACTGAGGTCAAAGACAAAGGGAAACTATTATGGCTTGGTTTTAATAAGTGAATTTTCATCTATATTAAAAAAAAAAATAAATCAATACACGATAAAGTTGTTGATGTTGATTGACATTTAGAAATTTTTGGCATCTTTAGATACTTTATTGCTCATTATGTCAATGCATATGAGTCACTATTTCCTGCCCATTGTAGAAACTGAATAGCTAACAAGTAAAAATGAACTAGCTATTTTTCTCCTTTCTGCATTTTTTAACAGAACTCAGTTTCTCAACACTGTTTGCTCTGGTGGAAAAACCAGACAGCTTTTGGTAACAAATGAAAAATTATT
Organism: Margarornis squamiger; assembly: GCA_035222235.1. NCBI lineage: Eukaryota > Metazoa > Chordata > Aves > Passeriformes > Furnariidae > Margarornis > Margarornis squamiger. Next base: position 93,449,947 of record JAWWTY010000106.1, read on the forward strand.
ATGACCTTTTGAGACTTGCTAGTTAGTCTTCTGACTTCTTCAGTGTAGTGGTTCTTAAAGATCAAGATTTCCACCTTATAATTCAATGTCGGAGAAAATGAGTAGAGAGAACAAAATAAGTAAACTGTTTTATAACAGGCTTGTTGGTTTTCTTCATTTGCATCTCAAGTTTAGCCTAGGGAAAGCAAGTACAAAATCAGATTTCCTTCCTACTTATTATTGTTTACCAATATACTTCTGTGTATTTTTTTTAAGCATAATTTATCTAATTTAGTTTAAATGTTTCTTTCTACTTTTAGAGCTTTCCTAAGACTCTGAAACAGTCATATGTTTTAGACATCTGAAAGTTCGAATGCATTTTACCACTGGTATGCAATACCTTGACAGCATATTCGGTGCTGCTATTTTATGTCTGTAGGAGTGAGAAATGAAAATGCCAGTTTTATGACAACATGATGCATTGATTCTACTCACATGAATATCATTAATGTCATACTCTGCCTTCTTGTCTTGGCCAAATTTTGTTTTCAGCAAAAACATAATAGTGTAATTCAGATCAGTTTTATTTGAATGTTGCATTATGAATGTTGCTTTTTTCCCCAAAAAAGCCTAAAAAATAAGTAATGAATGCTAAAGAATAAAGACTACTATTAGTAGTCTTACTACTGTAGACTACACAGGTATGCATGAGTATAATGGAAATTGTCTTCTATGCAGTATTAATGTTGAGGCCGTATACACAAAAAACAAATCAGTTTTCTTGACTGTTTACTTTGTAAAGGTATGTAGATTTATCTGTTCCAAAAATCTGCTCACCAACATTTTTTTAGCAAAATATGCAGATCCATGTTGAGCTTTATGTTAGAATCTAGCTAGAAATATAAAAGTATTCAGCCAACAAGATCTAGTCATTTGATAACTGTGATACTCAGAACAGGTTCTTGATCCTCTGTGTCCCAGAGAAATTATTTGTTCTTCAGATCACTCCCTCATATACACTGGCAGCACTACAAGATGGAAATTACATCTCACTGGCATCCATTTTTCAACACTATATATACATAGCAATAGAAGAAGATGCAACCTCTGTTGGATCTCACAACTCTATAGGAGACAAAGAAAGTAAAGGGGTCCAAGGGATTTTGAAGTAAGGACTTAAAGATTTATTTTTTAATCATCTGAGAATAAACATCCTAGATAAGACAGTGCTAAATATTCAGACTCGGAATGTTTAAATCTCTTTTGTTTTTATCAGAAAACAGCAAAGTATTTTGTTTTGTTTTGATTTGGGTTTCTTTTAATTTATTTTTTTGACTGAGGTTTTCTACTTTTAAATGAAAAAATTGCTAATTGCACTTTTTCATCCATTCTCTCCAGAACTGGAAGAATACATTGAAAAAATCTTATGGAACACAGTTTCCCTTTTTATTGAGCATTAATCAAATATTATTATTATTATTATTATTATTATTATTATTATTATTATTATTATAAAACACAGCCATTGATTCAGAGTAGATGTGTTAGTGGTTTGTTGTATTTTTAGCATTCTGTTACTTAAGAAATAAAGTTTTACATAAGAAATTTCAGAATATCTTCATTGAATGTCTTTTGAATTCCTAATTTTAGCAGTCTCTCATCTTCTAAGGCCTCATCAGCATTTTAAAACGTCTAATTTTCTTCAAGCACAACAGAAATAACTAAAGCTGTGTCTAGTTGCATTTTGGTCCAGAGCTTTCAATATGTACAAGAGCAATTGACCAAATATTGCCAGATCATCTGAAACGTAGGGGATGGGAAATTGCAGGCTAGTCTACCCCATAGCAGTTTTCATTGACTAATTCTTATTAACTTTTGATCTTCACAGTGTTTATCCGATAGTTTTTGATTAAGTTCTTCAGGCATTTCCTAGGGTTTTGCATTAATATGAGAGAATGAAGAAAAAACTCAGCTCACAAGGGTTTGCAGGATACAGGATACCTATCCATTTTTTGAGGACTGATCCTTGGTGCAGTCAAGTCTCCTGTAAAAAATACCTCTTCTATGCTGTTTTGTATTTTCACTTTATAATATATCATTTTATACTGAAAGTTGGTTTTGTAAAGGCAATCCAAGCTTCAGACTACTTCCTTGTGTTCCTGGTTGCTTCACAGGTGAGAAGTTAAACATGAACACAGTAAAACAACTGGTCTAATCTTCATATCTTCTGTTTATATTTATTTCAGGGTTGTGACTTAGGCATAATTATTTTAAAGTAATTTTGACATCTCTGCGTGCTTTAAAACTATATATTTAAGTTACATCTAATGACTCTTCTCTCGGAATATTTTTTGCAACACATAATATCATAATATTTCATTTGATCTTACACATGGATGAAGAAAGCAATGAACAACAGTAAAAGCCATTACTCTATCCAAATGAAATACCAAGATTGAAAAACTTCACCATACCTCACTCAATGATAATATAAACTGCATTTCAATCAAGGGAGAGGTTGTTATTTTTTTGTTCTGTTTTGTTTCATTTTTTTTTTGTTTGTTTGGGTTTTTTTGTTTTTTTTTGTTTGTTTGTTTGTGTTTTTTCTTTTTTTTTTCCCCCCGAAAACATTTGGAGCCTGAGGTGTAGCTCTACAGTTATTTGTTGGAAAGTCATCTTCTGTGAAGTATTAGTTCCTTTAAACAGACCATTAGAAGACGTGGTATGTGAATGTGTATATACATATCATTAAGAAAAATCCTATTTTAATAACTGTTTATTTGAAATTACCAATTATTTTATGTGCAATTTTATATTTCTTGGAATTAATCTTAACTTTCCAAGGCACTGTGTTGCACCTACCTTGAAAGGATAGGTTTTGTGTTTTATCTCTTCATTCTCTTTCCAAATGCAGTAATTTTGAAATTTGCCTTCTAATTGAAGCTAATAAAATAAACAGAAGTTATCACAAGATAATTTACCATTCATATATGCATATCCTTCTGTGCTTACTTAGTGTCTGCTCTGGTGTTTGACAGTGTAGCTGCAGGTTGCAATTTCCCTTGTGCCACACTACAGTGGTGAAAAGGGGTGTACTCTCAGGATTGAAGTTGTCTATTGTGGAAGCACTGGAATAGGATATGAAGAGGACATGACTGCTCAGGTACATCAAAGAGCAGCATTGCATTGAAGAACGTCCCCTGTGGCATAATCAGGAATGACTTAGATGTTGTAGTATACAATATTATTTCAGTGTATCTGAGGGTTCAATGCCATTTTGGAAGACAAAGCATGTTCTAAGAGGTGAATCTTTTGTAGTCTAGCTCCCATTTCAGCTTTAAATTTATAAACCCTTCCTTACTAGCAAGTGGACAATGAAAGATGTGTGGTGTTTTGGTGCTTGTCTAAAACTCAAAGCTTCAGCTTGCTATTTGCTATGAGTTTGTTTATGATCTAAGGACATTCCCTTGAAGCTAAATCCAGACAAAGATTTAAAATTCCGTCAATGCAGTACCTAATGTTTCCAGCACTCAGGCTGAGACCAGATTTTGAGGCAAATAGGGGGCTGCTCTCTGTGGTGGATAGGATGACTTAGGGAAAACCGATTAACCATTGCCAATAGAAAAAGAAGTAAGTTTAGTAAAGCAGGGAACAACGTAACATGGAATTTGAACAGTTTGAACAGTTCAGAATTGGTGGGAGAAACCTGAATTCCAGTTCCCCCTCTGAAAGTTGTTTCTGCGTTTTACGGAAAAATATTCTTCACAAAATGACATCATAATCTTCAGAGCAGGCAGAGAGCTGTGTCTTACAGCTGAGCTCCTGCTGGGCTAAAAAATCTATTTAGTTTTGTCCATGTGCATATTCAACTCAACTCTAAAAAAAATAATGGTTTGTTTCGAACACTTGCCTGATCTTAGAGCTAGAGGTAACATGTTCCTCTAGAAGGTGGAAGAGATTGGTTTCAATCTTAGTCGATACAATAGGTTATTACGATAAAGTGAGTGCACTATCTTCCAGCTCCTTGAAAGTAAAGAGAACCACTTAGAGCTTGATTTTAAAGAAAGCAGTTGCTATTCCATATCAGCAGGAGCCCCATCCTTCCTTATATACTCTGATTACTCTGATTGTGAAATATAAAGCAGTGCTGTAATGTAGATACTTCTTTCTCTGGCATGCAGTTGCTGCAGATGTAGGTTTTCAATTTATTTTGCTTCCACTTAAACAGGGATAGCACAAGAACACCCAGCAGCAGAGACAGTAAGTGGAATCTGACAAAGAGATGCTGAAAGAGCAAGGGGTCTAGAGGGACAAATGGGTTTTCTAAGGGTTTGTGAAGAAAAGGTTGTGGGAAAGATCAGAGAATTCAGATGGGCGTAGGAAATGTCATTTAGTTTTGAGCATCAAGAGAAGGTGAAAGCTGGAGGAAGAAGAGAGAACACCCTTGCTCTGCCTACAAACCTGTCCAATTTCCAGAACTTTTTTCTGCCACTGTTAGGAAGAATGGGATCAGGAAAGCACAATCTGTGACGTGCTGAGCCTCCTCCTAGGATTCAAAACTGCAAAAGCTGAGTGATGTCTGAGCTTGAGACACAGACTGGCTTTTTCAGCCTGGAATAACTTATGTTAATAAGTTATATAAGTTATGTCATGATGTTGGCAAAGGAGGCATTTGGCTGATCTGAGATGCTGTTTAATTTGTCAGCTGCCTTCCTTCAGCTGTCTTGATAGATCCCACCATGGATGACGTTACTGAAAAGTGTTCCTTAGTGACCTATTCTGCCACCTGTAAAACAGAGACTCTTGGAACCTCCAAGCTGAATAATCCTATGAGCTTTTGAAGGGATGAGAAATAAGAAATACTAACAAATGATAATGAATGAGTGTTCATATGAATATTAGAGAGAAGAATCTTTTTTTTTTTTTCCTTTTTGGTGGTGAGGAAGATTGTTTTGTAGTGCATCATGTGGAACTTACTTTAAAATTTGAATTTTTTATTTGGAAAGCAAAAAAATACACATTTGAACTTGCTGTGGTTTCTTCTGTTTTTACATTTACAGTTCAGGAAAATTGCAAGGTATTCTCAAAGTGGGCTAAATCTTTGTTCCTGAGAGTGCTATGGCTGAAAACTATTGCCTGGATCTAAAGGGCATCTAGCTGAGGATCACAAATTTAGCCTACATGGATAGTTCCTTCAGTGGAACACACATATTTTGGACATTGGCAGTAGAGCGCTGAGTCTGGCCTGCATGTCTGTGCACTCTGCACAGAGTGAAAATGAGCTGTGCCTTCAACAGTGCCTGTATCTTCTGAAGGGGTCACAGGATCTCATGCTATGGATTTTTGTCACACCATGTGATTCCTTTCCCTGTGGGATTCCTGTACAAAGAAATTTGGATCAATTAAGCAAACAGTCTGTATCTTATGCTGAAGTGGTTCTAAGAAGGTAGGACAGTCTTGGGCAAACCATGCACACCCACAAAATACCAGGCTAATTATTCTGCCTAGAGTAATTGCTCTGAAATATGCTTTCATAATGGAAGTGCTTTAAAAAGCATTTCTACTTTTTCTTTTTACTAACAGTGGTATTCCACTTCCTGTAAGAGTTGTGTGTTCGTGGGTATTTAATTTTTTCTTCCTCTCTTTTTGTGTCAAAGAATTCATGTCATAAACATTTTATGAATCTTATATGCCAAAATCTATGCAGCAGAGACTGAATGCAGAATGTCCTAATTTTGCCTACACTAGTTCTCACTAAACTTCTTCCATTCTGCTTTTGACCACAGTCATTACAATTTCCCTTTTTTAAGTACTCCTTTAAGAGCCCTAAGAAAGGAGCATGAAGTTTGTGTCCTTTATGCCAATGTTTTGTTTGGGGGATTTTTGCGTTTGGTTTTTTTTTTGTTTTTTTGTTTTTTTTTTTTTAATAGTGAATCTTTTATATTGTTGGAAGAAAACAAGAAACACCTTTATTTCTTGAATATCCATCTTCTTTAGCCTCTCTGACCTTTTTGTCAGACAAAAAGTTCAGGGCTCTAACTGTGATGTGAAGCATTTTGTGTCATTCTTTCTCTTTTACCCTTGCTCTTTAGAGCATTTTGACGAATTCTTTATGCTGTACCCTGTGATCATTATTAGTGTTAGAGGCCAGACAGAGCATTTTAATGCAGCAACACTGACAGGTCAAGGTCACGTCACTGGAGATGTGATGCCTGACAGGTAAATCATTCCGAAGTTGTTAGTCAGAAATAATGTTTTACAGCTGTAGCATGTCGCCACCTAGCTTTACTTATGTTCCCTTTTCTCCTTTAAAATTTACTATGTCAAATGTCCTAGGTAATTTACAAAACATTTTATATTCAGAGAAGTGTCTTCCTATCCATCAACTATCCACTTTTTTATCTTTCACCAACAGTCACTCTTTAATCTTTTAACTTATTTGGCTGATTTTGTCAATCCTGAGCTCATCTCACTCTCCCTTTAAAGAGTCTGCACGCAGTGAAGTCATTCCCATATGAGGTCTAAATTAATGATAAAAAACCAGTGTCCCGTAAAGGCTGCTTTTCTGAATTGCCTTTTTGGGAAGAGAGGAGGACTATGTACAGGATACTATGAAAGAAACCACTTCTATGGAAGTTCTCTGCTAATAGCTGCCTCAACCTGCTCAGCTTGGATTTGTGCGGAGAATAATGCAGTTTGGAATTCTAAAAAGACAAAAGCATTGGACTTTTTTTTTTTTTTTTTTTTTTTTAAATAGTTAAATTGTTAGCTAAAATGTATGGGAGCTGGTTCTGCTCTCTCCATAATTGCTACAATAGTGACAGTCTCTTCAGATCACCATTTATATCCTGTGCCAGATCAGCATTTTCATAGAATGATCTCAGTTTAATACTCAAATAACTTCAAGATGTTCTAAAATTATGAAGATTGTGATATCCTACTGTCTATTTTTCATTACTGATTATTTTCATAATAGATTACCATTACACATTGGAAAAAATCAAATGTGGTTGGAAGACAGGATTATTTCCTAAAACTAAATACCTAACTCAAGCTTTTACCTAATTTGTGAAAGCTAAATTTAAGAAATTAATTTTATTGCCATTCAATTTTCCAACAACTGTGTTGGAAATAGTAGGCCATTTATTTTATACTATCTTATATTGTTTTATAAATTAATAATGAAGATATTTTTTTTAATTACAGTAATTAAACCAAGATTGGTCTCATAAAATGTACTAGGCAGATTGAAAATAATGGTGGCTTAATCACATATAGCATTTCTATCTTTGGGGATTCTAGAGGATTTGCCTCCTTTCCTCTTGTCTATTTTAATTGTTACATAACTTTTGTGGTTTGCCCTACAGACTTCAAGGTCAGCTGGAGAGCAGGCAAATCCTTTCTTTGCTTCTTCGCTTTTCTAAGATTATGTAAACAGACTTTCAGAAAATACACCCCCTTTTCGTCCTTCTCACTCTAAGAAGCTAACAGTTCAGCAGGTCAGTCCTGGGGAGAATATTTCAAGGATGACTAATAACTAGATGCCCTTTAGAAAAATGGGAGACTTAGTATAGCAAGAGCTTGCACAATCCACATCAGTGCTTTGCTGAAGGAAATTTCTCAGCCTTTCTTCCTTGTATGCAAAAAATATGCAGAGTCTTAATTCTCTACTCTCAAGCGTTCCTCAGCTGGGGACCCTAACCCTAACCCTAATCTTGTCCTTGGAAAAATTAGTAAGAATAGCTGCAAATTTAGTTTAGGAACTTAAAATTACTTCAGTTGACTTTAGATGTAGAAATGTTTTATTTGGTAAATGGAATTGTCTGGTTTTTGTTTCTGTAGACTTTGGTTTAGCACAAAATCAGAAAGGAGTGTTCAGTTCCTTCTGAGAGTCTCTAAGAACCAACATTTCAGCCCCAGTTCACCTACTCGTGCTGTCAAAAGGGGACAGTTTTCCAGTGCTCAGACACTGATGATGTTCATGTTTTCAGCCAAGTAGCATTGAGTGAGATGCTAACATTTAGCACAAGACGTAAAAAAAGGATTTTATGAGGTTACGTAGCCATTCAAAACAAAAATAAATTGTGAATAAAAGACAAACATATTAATCCTAGGATTCCTTTAGGTTAATGAAGTTAGAAATATTCAATGAAAATTATTTTTAACAGCTGGCAGCCCAGGTTCTTGAAGTGTGAAAACATGACAAAAGGACTATTCCTACGTAATCATTTCTAGGTACAAGGATGCAGTCAAAACATACAGCACAAATAGGTTACATAGATAATTTAAATCCACCCCATCTAAAGACCATGACAAAGCAAAATTATCTAGAGATTGCAGTTCACAAGATTTTTCAGTTATTGAAGACTTGGACAAGATATACTCTTTAGGAATGATACATTCAAAGACAGCCTTTCAAATGCCTGCATTTAATTCTGCTTCCGGATTTGCTTCAAATCTTGCACGTATCAAGCCAGTCAAAGATTATATATGGTTTGGTGAGAACTTGTCACAACTAAAGACGGAAACAACTGTAAATTTTGAGTTAATTTAAAAGTTGTATAATAATTTAAGTTTCCTCTTATCAGTAAGATAAAATCCATTTTCTTTTTTTTGTTCCATCAAATCACCACATTATTGTGCTGAGTCTCATTATTTGATTATGTAAATCAGAAACATACATATGCATTTTGAAAAACTGTGTTTTGTGCCAAAGGGAAATTGCATCCTTTTATGAGCAATCATAGTTTTTCCCCTCACTTATAATCTTAAGTAAGAACAATTAATTAATTCAGCATGTGGCTGATTTGAATTTATGACTGGAATTCTGAGAACAACAGAAGATAACAGACATCCTCATCTAAACATGATATTAATTAAGGTATGTCTGACAGAGGTCATAGAAAGCAATTTGCGTAAGTGAGAAAAGCATTCTTCAGTGTGGAGGAAATATTAGACCCTACTCCTCTATGATGTAGCTTTTGGTAGGATCATAGATAGCTAAATTGATGTAGTTGCTCTACATATTGTAGGTATCTCTTGAATACAAAAGTCTTAAACAATATTTGTGACACTACATAATTCTACCAAGCAAGGCAAAATCCAAAAAGAAATCTTTAAGCATGCTAAGACTATTCCACAGAAATCCTGATTCATCTAGAGACCTGTGGTAGTAACATCGGTCTATAAGGACCAGTAAAGAAATTTCTGGGTGTTTTAATCTCTACTGAGGCTGAGCAAAACTAAGATTGCAATTAAATGCAATGTGTTATTGGCCTTCAGTAGCCACAGTTCAACAAGCCTTTTTGCCATATTTGTTCCTACATTAAGCATATATTTATTGATGAAGCACTTCTATGGAATCATCAATGTTGGGGTTTTTTTGTTTTGCTTTGTTTGTTGTTTTGTTTGTTTGGGGTTTTTTGTTTATTTGTTTTTGTTGTTGTTGTTTTTGGGGTTTGGTTTTGTTGTGGGTTTTTTTTGGTTTGTTTTTTTTTTTTTCCCCAGAGAGTTATTATTAATAATCCATATACATCTCAGAAAGTTGTTGAAATATTAGTTCTGGAATTCACACTTCAGAAACAAACATGGAGGTAGCATTTGCAAAAAAAAAAAAATAAAATAAAAAAAATAAAAGTGACTTTTGTATCATAAGTTGGTTTTTTGATATTCTTTTAATAGATATAAAAATATTTTATTGTTTTCTGTATGATTTTGTCAAAGGGTCTTCAGGTTGTTTCTGTCTGGTTATCTTTAAAAAGCAATTTAAACCTCCCTTGCATGTTCAAGTGACTTTTAGTTAGAGCAACGTATATGCTTTGGTTGGGTTATTCTCATTATAAAGAATGCAACCCACATTTCTTGACTGCCATTAGTTGCTGAACCATAAACAAATGTCCATATAGTTATTAAATATGCATAATTAAAAAAAATACATTTGTGCACCTGTTGCTATTATTTTTTATTGTTTTTCAGGCATCGATATCTGCCCTTAAGTTTTTGAGTCAACCATCTGTAAAAGGAAGTATTCACAAACTTTTGAACATGTCTAAAACTGATTGAGCACATTTTTCAATTCAATATTAAATTATATCTTTTTTTTACAGTATTTTCTAAAATTAAGAGGTTTCTTTTGTAATTAACCTGAACTTAGAATATTTACTGTGTATTGTTTTTTAATGTCAGATGATGAGACAACTCATGTGTCTTTAACAAAAGCAAATTGTTTGCTCATTCAAGGATTCTGTTCAGAGCTCTGTATTTGAATGAATTCCAAATCAGCAGTTCTATTAAGTTGCATGGCAATCGATTGCCTTTTATGTGAGATGAATGGTCATGTTCAACAGCCCCCCTGCTTCTCCCCATCCTTCTTTTTTTCTTTCTGGCCCACCGCCTTAGATGCCATCACCCAAAGCTGTTGGTCCCAGATGAGATTCTGTTTAGTGGCTATCAGCCACTTCCAGATTTTCACTGCATATAAATGACTGTATTAAGAATTGTAGATGTGATGTGGAGTTATAAACGTAAGCTGAGAAAGAGAAAAAAAGTCCAAATGTGTAGAGGAATATTTTCAAATAGGGCCCATGGGAGGATGAGTAGCAGAACATTTTTCTATTTACAACTACAGGAATGTTACTAATTGGAAAACATATATTTTTTCATACAACAAGTTTAGTATCCAGCTTATGGAGATGTCTTCCCTTTAGAAATGCATACCTTTCCTGTTATCAATAATGTGCCTTTATATGAGCCTGTTTAACTGCTTTGGACAAAGCTTGTAACAGTTCAATCATGTGTGTATTGGAGGGCAGGGACAGCAATAATGTTTCGATTTATTTTATGGTTGTTTCAGGAGACAGGCTGTGTGTCTTTCACCTATTGTCAAGAGTCCTCATTTTTCAAAGTTTGCGAATTACTAGAATCCTTTCAGTGCTCCAAAGAACCCTGCAGGACACAATGAAATCCCCTAAAGAATATGCTTTGCAGCCAAACAGTGACATTCAAAAAAGGCTATAGGCGGGTGGATAAGACCTCCACAAGCATGAAACTGTGCTTGCGTAATTTCCACTTTAAGCTACATTACCAAGTGTTGTACAACTATCTCTTTTGTGTTATCTGACAGTACCGTGACTTGGTGTTAACATCACAACTTCCAGTTTCCTTAGTGTTACCCCTGTTCTGCATGGAGACTAGTTATGTTAATGGTAACAAATTCTGTTTAGCAGTGTAAATACCAAGTCCATTGGGACTGCTTGGGAGCACTCCACATTTTAATCATATGAATAATCATGCAAGGTGAACCTTCTTGCAAATGCTAATTGCTTCATGTTGGTGTGCAAAGAAAAGTCTTCATTCTTGAGCACAGGCATTCAAAGACTGCTTGATCTACCTCTGTGATGAATGCCTATTTTTTTTCTGAGAAAATACTAAGATTCATTGTCTTTTAAAGGTTGTTCTGACATGACAACTGATTTTCATTCACGATACTACTAAGGACCTGTTTATCTGGAAATAAAAAGATATTTGTATTAGTGGCACCTTTGTCTTGAACCTCCATGTGACTCAGAGTATGCCCTCCATTTTTTAACAGTTTGCAATTCCTTCTTTCTGCTGGTAGGGTAAAATTTCTTTCCTGCACCACTGGAACACAGGTGGTTCTCAAATGGGTACATAGCCCTATATCTAAAAATCACCACTACATCCTTCTCTTTAAAACCTGAAATTCTCTTCCCCAGATGAAGTCCTTTCGGTTTGAGAAGTGTTGGAAAGGACTGCAATCCTATCCTAGAGTTTTTGCAGATGATGTAACTAATCTCGTCCTCTGTCCTTCCCCTCTTATAAAATTTTCCACTCTCGTCTTTCTAGTGTTATTACTGCTTCCCCTGGAAACCCTTCACTGACTTCACCTTTGTTCTTATATGTGAAATGTGAACCTTCATTCTCATCTTTAAAGTCAGGTGCTGTTCCTCAGTGCATCTAATTTCTGTTAAAGTGCCTTTTCTCTGCCCAGTCTTCTTTCCTCTGTGCTCCGTTTGTTCTCTTCATCCCCAACCATCTTTCTACTCTGCCTTTGATAGTCCCACTCCACAATGTAGGAATGGCAGCCTCCTTCCTGTGGGTCAAGCACTCTCTGTCTTTAAACTCACTTTTTTCACTTCACTTCGTACTTTTTACTGTAATGGACTTACATCGTCTCTGTCTGACCCAACTCATACCTCATTATCCCTTAGGCAATTGCAGACACCTTAGTCCCAAGTGTTTTAAAATCATGAATAAATGAATTAGAGATCATCAAACTGGTTTAAAATAGTGATTTATAGGCATAGAGAGAAGCATATATAAGTATATTTGCTTTAAGAATTGAACTATATTTACCAGTGGGATGAGAGCTTAGCCAAGTATTAGCCTTTACACCTAGTTTATTGCCTAGTTTAGCATGCACATGGAACATTGTCTGGGATGAGCTATCTGAATTTCTTCTTCCTCCACTAGGTCATGCTTGATTTGGCCATAAAGACTATTGTCAAAAAAAATCACTTCCAGTTGAAAGTAAACCTGTTTCCCTTAGGACAAAAGACTTACTACTGCAGAATGTGAGCCCCCATTGTTACAGTGACACTCTGGTATACAAGTCAGACTGTCATTCAAGCTCCTGCTAGACTTGAGGCTCCCATTAAGGAGCTGGCTGTAACTTGACATGCCAGCATAGGCAAACCCAGAACTTGCTTTGTTTATGGTAGTTAACATATAACAGAGGGAAAAATAGAACAAACAAAACATGAATTATGGATACACAATTGTTTTTGTTATGCCCAACTAGTCTGGAGCAGGTAATTTGTTTGTGAGCTTTGCAAAGCACAATGCAATTAGAGTGCTAAGGACTATTAACAGGAAAAAAAAAGTCTGACAGAAACAGAAATTCACTATTACTAAATCTCATTTTTGGTTTCATTGACTGTCAGAACTCTTCAGGCAAACTTGCAATTGTCTCTTTTTGGGTCAGTGAGGTACTGAAGTTTTATTTGTTCTGTAAAGATCTCTAGATCAAAGGTCAAGTACAATGTGATTAACATAAACCACAAATACCTGAAATCAGGTGCAATTTCTTGAGAATGTTCCTACTTCACTAAGTATTTCTGTCCATTTGGTTGCCTCAATGCCAACACACTTTTCAGACAGTTTTTAGAAACTTAACAGGCCAAGACTAGAAAATTTCAGAAAATTAATATGTTTAGCATATGAACGAGACAAATACAAAAGGCATAAAGCATGAATCATCCAAGAAAACTGATGAGCTAGAAAACACTTATTATAGTCTCTTGTGTGTATATCTCTCTCAATGTGTGTATATATTTTAAATTCACACATGCATATGTATGTGTATATGTGTATGTATGTGGCTGTCTTTTACCTAATAGAGCAGAATAGTATCGAAGGACCATAAACATCTGTTGAAATGTAAATATATAGAGTAAAAATAAATAAATAAAAAAAGGGGAATAAAATTGCCTATTTACATCTTAATGGTTCCTTTCGCAGAACTTCCTTGCACAGAACTTTGATGGGAGCAGTTATAGGTTGCTGTACCAATCTTTCTCATACATAATTATGTGGTTATTCATGGTAAACATCTTAACAAAACTACTATGTAGATGCTGATTTTGAAATGTTACTGCTCTTGATCTTTCCCACATAATTGAGTGATTAATGGATGAGACTACTTTTAAATTTATTAATTACGAAATATTTCTTCATGTGAGCTGCCAAAGTCCAACACGTGCCTAAAATTCATCCAGTTGTAAATCATATTGGATTTTTAATATTAAATAAAGACATGGTAGAACATGTATTTTTAGAATTCACTTTTGACAAACATAAGAGTGATTTCAGTCTCTTCAGTTGAACCATGTTTTGATTTTGCCAGAGTAAACTTGGTGGTTTGCATTTTGACCTTGGAAAACAAAGAAAAGCTGTGACATTCTTAAAGGATTTCCCAGAGAGCTTACGATCTTGATAACACATATCAGAAGGCAGTGAAAACACTGTGTATTACTTATGCATTTAATGGGTTTTAATCTGCTAGGTCATGTTTTTGGTTAACTTCTGTAAAACCTTTTTAAGTAGGAGACTCAGGATCTAATACCTCAAGAGTGGTATTTTGTCAAACACGTGACCTTTAAAGCAGTGCAAGAGTTTTTATTATATTTGAATGACTATTATGGAATCCACTGTCAACTGAACAGATAGAGGATTTTCATTTATAAGTTTAATATCAAATAATGATGAAAGTGCCAATCTTGCTCTCGTTTTCAATACACACTTGCTTTCTACACACTGGGTTTGGAAAAATATCTTTCCTGTCTTCTGATAATCAGTTTTGCTCACTCTCAGAGGACCATGAATATAAAATTTCCCATCAGTGGTCATACAGCCAATATTTGTTCTGTGCTGAAGAGTCCACTTCTGTATGCAGAAATTACCATTTTCATGGCAAAGACTTCTAGAGCTCTCTCAACCGTTCCCTCACTGTGCAGAAATGCATCTGAAGACAGAAATGTTTAGCATTGCTTCTTCCAGCTGCTATTGCTAGAAATACAAATATTTTAGTAGAGTTCACATAAGCATTTTTTTTTGCTTTTATTGGTATAGCTCCTTTTTTTTTGTTTTGTTTTTGTTTTTTTGTTTTTTTGTTTTTTTTTTGTAATACACCTTCAGTGCATTTTACTGAATGCCAGGCAGAACTCCTTATGACTCAGCTGTAAAAAAGAAATAAAAGAGACCATCTTTAGGCACCTCTTCTCTACCACTATTTTAAAAACTATAATAATTTCAGGTAGTTTCAGTGTTTGTCAATGAAGTTCCCAGCTCTTTAGGTGGTGATTTTCAGAAATATTCTAACAAGAGAATTTAGGGTAGTCCAGCTGTCTTCAGTATCCATATGAGCTCCATTTATAAAGTATACCAAGATCAGGGAATGCATTTCTAGGTGAGACATCCCAAAATACCTGCTGAATAGTCACAGAATCATAGAATCATAGAATGGTTTGAGTTGGAAGGGACCTTAAAGATCATCTAGTTCCAACCCTGCTGCCATGGACAGAGACACCTTTCACTAGACCAGGTTACTCAGAGCTCCATTCAGCCTGGCCTTGAACACTCTGGAGATGGGCATTCACAGCTTCTCTAGGAAACATATTCCAGTGCCTCTACCCTCACAGTGAAGAACACCCTCATAATATTTAATTTAAACTTACTTTCTTTTAGGTTGAATCCATTCCCCCTGGTCCTACTCTTGTAAAAAGTTCTTCTCTGTCTTTCTTGTAGACTCCCTTCAAGTACTGGAAGGCTGCAATCAGGTTATCCCAAAGCCTTGCCTTTTTCTAACTGAATGATCCATATTCTCTCAGCCTTTCTTGCTACAAGAGTTGTTCCATCCCCCTAATCATCCTGGTGAAACCTCCTCTTGACTCACTCCATCAATGTCTTTGTTGTGCTGAACACAGCAGAGCTGTACACAGAAATTCAGGTGGGGGTTTCACAAGAGTGGAGTAGAGGGGAGGAATCACCTCCCTCTACCTTCTGGTCACAATGCTTTTGCTGCAACCCAGAACACAATTGGCTTTCTGGGCTATAAACTCACTTTCCTGGCTATGTCCAGCCTCTCATCTACCACCACAATAACTGTATTTCAGTTTCAAATTCTGACAATTAAAATGCTATGATAAAGCCAGTAAGCACAACTAATAACAGAGATGGAATCTATCCTATATAAACAACGTAGTGTTTCTTACTCAAAAGTGACGATGGCATTTTGTACATATGAATATTTTAAAACTGAGTAGCCTTTGAAAAAATAAATTTAGGGGAGTCTGGTTTTGTGACAGAAATTAACCCATTATTGTTGTGATAGAGCATACATTCCACACAGATGCAAAATATCTTCATTTTAAACAATTTAACTACTCATATATGCTTAAATACATTAATGGTTAAGTATCACTATGCATCACATGTAAAATATTGCAATGAAAATACAAAGTTGGGATGATTATTGGACATCGTAAATTGTAGAGTAGATATAGCTACAGCTGGTGGTTGGTGTTGAGTCAGTTGAACTACTAAAAAGGAAAAATGCAATTGCAAAGGCGTCTGGTTAAAACTTTGTAAGATATGTGTTTGATACAAGCATGCAAAGCAGTTGAACATGTCACCCAAAGAACTACAGTCCTGGTGTTTCGTTTACCTTTTCAGTATGTCAAAGTTGCATGGTCTGTACATAGGTGGGTGATCGCTTGAAGTTTATCACTATGAGTAAAAGGACTCAAGAGAGTATGTGTATTATAACTAAGATATATTTATAAATAAGATATATTTATCAAATTACAAAAAATGTATTTTCCAGTGTAATAATTGGATAATATTATCCCAGCTGACCATTTATTTAATATATAAGATGCATTCCTTGGAAACAATGTGCAAAATCTGAAGTGAATGTGTACGCAGTGAATAAAACTGAAGTGAATGCATCCATGGACTGCTTATGACTTCTCAGGGTGTAAGATCTACCTCACATGAAATGCCCTTTTCTTCATTTGTATGTATGTATGAATAGCCTCTACTTCACTAGTAATTTTGGGGAAAAGATCTTGCAGTGTGTCAAAGCCTTTCTGCTGAATAAGGAGATTGCTGCACTAGTACTTTGGTGTTTAAAACTGGTGAAGTTAATCTTGCAACAACAGTACCTAAAGGCACTGTTGTTGTGCTTCCGTGTACCAGAAGTTAAAATAAATAAACATAAGCAATGTTTGGCAGTGTTTGTAGCTAAATGCAGTGGCATGTCATTCTTACTTGTGAGATTTGGATATATCTCCTTGTATGCAGAATTAGAATGTTTAATATTATCTCATGATTGCTTGTTGATTTTCTCTTATTTAGTAAAGGTTTTACTGTGCTGGTATCAGTGAACATTATCTTCAGGTCTCAGATACCTGATATTGATCTAACGTTCTTTTAGGCGCTGTTCTGACATTTACCCTGAAACTAAGACTGTAGTTAAGTTTGATGTCTAAGTGGATGAAAAAAATTTTGATGTTACTATTACTGAGTTTCAAGCTACACTTACTTTGATATTAATTTATTGCACGAGAAGAAACAGGACTCTTAACCACTAAAAATGATCAGCTTTGTAATACAGGGGAAGCAAGAATGGGCACCAGAGCCTCTTGAATCAGAGGGTGAGAGCTATACATTCCATTTTTGAAATTTAAGGGGAACTGAGGACAGAAGTCTGGGTATCTTACTGTCTCTCTGATGCTTGCTGAAAGGAATCTGATTTATAGCAGACAATTGCAAATGAATATGACTTACTCAAAATCATTAACTTGATTTGAAGGCTATGAACCTACTGTCAAAGAGAGCTTAACCACTTCTTGTATTGAAGATGATGGATTTTCTCTTTTTCCTAAAATATTGCAATCCTGTGTGTGATTTTTATTTATTGCAGACTACCCAGATAGTATACATGCATTTTGGAGGCTTCAGAATGCAAGAATTTAGTATTTTTTATATTATTTCCATTGAAATTTATAAAGCAAAGTAAAACAAGTAGTGTTAGTGCTGGTGCACTTACTGAAATCGTTAAGGAATGTGCATATGGTATGTCATTTTTTTTTGGTGGACAAAATGAGCTAAGTAAACTGTTGCCTCCTGTGTTGCCAACCAGCTGTGCCCATTGCAGCTTTGCAGTTTGTACTTCAAGAGCTGGTGAAACGGATTAATTGTTATGGAGTTATAATCACAGCAGTTCAAAAACTCAAGTCATTCTCCTTATTGGGATGTTTCAGCCTAGGTTTCTCATGGCTGTTCAAAAGACAGTCACATCTTTTATTCTCTCATTACCTCTACAATTCTTCAATGTATATGTATGTATACATTGGTTTTATTTATAGCTGCTTATATACGTGAAGTCTTTGTTTTCCAGCAAACTGCTATCACAAAGTTCTTGGTTGAACAGTGTTGAGGAAAAATTGTGGTCTTGAGGATTTACTGTTTAATTTTAAATTCCAGCTGCGCAGGAAGACATCAGCTTTTCCTGATCTAGTTTTGATGATAAAGCAGGAGGCAGAGGTGGCTAGTATTCAGTGTCTTCCGTGTGGGAAATAACTGTGATCTCTTACGTCTTCTCATTAGAAATTCCATAAAAGCCATTTAAAACTGACAGAACACATCCCTTAAGTTATGGTACACCTACTCCTGTCAGGACCTTCTGCTTTGATTTAAAACACCATATGTTCATATGTGCTTGTTCTGAAATTTGCACAAATTATTCAAGATTAAATATGGGAATTAAAAGCAAACAGCTTCCATTAGATATTCTCCAAATCCGAGAAGCTCTATAAAGTAATCCAGTACTTGACATCCTCATTAATATTTACATCCCTGTGTAGTCCAGGTTGGCACCGCATCAGTCATGACAAAGGAATCATAAATGTGTTTACTACTTGAAACAACTGGAATTAAGAAAGGCAAACTCATTC
The DNA here is from genome assembly GCA_035222235.1 of Margarornis squamiger. Lineage (NCBI taxonomy): Eukaryota > Metazoa > Chordata > Aves > Passeriformes > Furnariidae > Margarornis > Margarornis squamiger. The sequence continues at coordinate 93,468,462 of JAWWTY010000106.1, forward strand.
ACCTAAGCCAGTTACCAGAATCAGCTAATTAATACTGCTCTGCTGTAATCTCATAGGAAATTGATGCTGTGTTTCTCTGTTTAACTTCATTCATTGTGTTGCTTTATGTGCAGAATCACTTTATCCTGTAGTTTCTGCATCATAAAACTTCTTTAATTTGATGTAAACAATAGTTTAATCTTCCCCTATTTACCTCTTATTTTAGCTCTAGCCCTGGACATATAAGTGGAAACACTGATTTTTCAGAAGCCAGCAGCGAAGGAGGCTTTTTAATGAGGCACAATTTAAGCTTGACTATTTGGAGTACATTAATTAAATAATTTCTAGTTCTTCCTCTAGACTGACTGTGAAGTTTTTGGGAGTGAACTGGTGAGATTATTTCATAATTAGTAGTAACTTCAAGCATTTTAAATTACTTCAGTAAAAGAAAAAACATAGATAACATGTTTCATCCTTTGGCCTCTTTTCAGTTGCACTGAATTGTATTTTGGCCTGGAGATTTAATTGTTCATTTTCTTCTTGAAATACCTTTATAATTACCTGTTGTTAATATCAGATACTATTAACACTTTTATGACTGTTTTTTAAACAAGAGATAATTCTTCTTGTCTCAGAAGACACTGTTACTTGGCTCTCTTTTGTATTGTCTTAGTGAGTATGTATACTTTTTTTTTTTTGTTGTTGTAGAATTTTTCTCATTAACATCATTTTCAAAATAAAATTTGAGTCTAAACATGATGAATATAATCTCCAAGATGTAGCACAACAATGAGTATAGTATGGTCCCTATTCAAACTAATAAGAATATCTTTGCTTTAGGAAAGCTGAACATTTTTTCATGACATGGTTTTGCAAAAAACTCTATTCTTCAGTAAATTTGGTCATATTTCCTAATGCAACAACTAACAGTACTGACTGCTATAGATCTCTTTTGAGCAAATCTATTGTTTACTAACGCTCCATGGTGTTGATTCCTGAATTACGAACCATGAATTACCGAGCTATTCTCATGCTTTAAGGATTTCCATGTTTCTTAACTAGTATATCTCACAAATTGTTGACAGGTGACACCCTAAAATAATTATTTTCCACATTGTACATCTTGAATAGTGATTGCATTAAAAATAGGACTTTCTGAAAAAGTAGAGCAAAAGAACCCAAACCCCCCCCAAAAAACCCCAACCCTCCCTGGGGAAAAAAATAAAAAAAAGACAAAAAAAAAGACTTCCCCTTTTTAGACTCTCTTTAATTCTGTTTCCCTGAAGATGAGGAAATTGGAACAGGTAGATAAGTGACTTGTTGATGTCCACAAAAAGAGTTGATTGCAAAATCAAGATATAAATCTCAGAGGCCTGCTTCTCAGTCCTGACCCTCAAGTATTAAACTACAAATAACACATAGCCCTGAATTTCATATTTGAAAGCTCAATCTTCTCACCAAAAGAATGGCTGTGACCTCTCAGGAGAACACAGTGATGAACTTTTATTCCCCATAAGAGAAAGGCGACCTCAAATTCAGACAAAATCATAGAGGTTCAGTCAGATGTTCTTCAAACTTCTCAAAATATTGCATCTCATAAATACACCTTCCTTTCCCTGACGACACTTTATCTGACAGCATTTAATAGACTTTAACAGCAGTCCAGCATACAAATGGCTGTCATTTGGGTTGTCTGACCTTTACACTTTATATAACCAACAATATGTAAAAAGCAAAGCATGAATTTAAATAGTGCCTTTTTTGTGAACTGTTTATACATATATCCTGACCATCAAAACGTGCACTGCATTTCCCAAATGCAGAAGACAGCCACCTGCCAGCAAGCATTTCTGAGAAAGAATTTCCCCAAGCTAGATGCCCTGCTGCTTTTGGATAAACAGTACAAGCCCGTTTGCAATAGTGACATCTAGTGACGCCGAGTCATATTTATATCACCCTCTTTGCCAGCTTTAATTTTTTGCAGCTTTGTACCCACTCAGAGATAAAGTTTTACAACTGAACTCTCAAATATGTCCTTTTGCTTTCTAAAAGGCACTGAAGGAGGCTGAAACCCTTTCTCTAGAACAAAGACTAGCTTAAAGATGTCCATATTTAATCCCATTGCACATATTTAATCCCATTGAATACTATGGGACAATGTCTATTCTTGTGAATCAAGATATATTTATCATTTGCAATAAAATGAGCAGAAAAATTTTAGTGTTTTTTCCTGTTAGTAAATTCTCTTAATTAGGATGATGGTATAAAGACAGCCTGTAAGCATCATAAAACAAAAAAGTCACATAATTTTATTTAAAAGAAATACCTTTAAATGTTTCGAAACTGTCCCATAATGATGAGGCATGGGCTTTGTGCTACACTGCCAGGATTTTTTTGCCCAGATGCCTCCGTGTATTGGTGGGTATATTTATTATCTCAACCTATCCCTTTTTTTTTCTTAGTCTGTATAGTTTTGTCCTGAATATTTGTACATACTGCTTATCATCCACGTATCTTTTCAGGCCAGAGCAGTATACACAAATGCAGTAAAGTAAGATAACAATCAAAAGTTTCTTCATTGTTTATAATCAGCATCATTATGATATTTAAATGTAAATGACAGTTATTTATATTACACAAAAGGAGATTTTTTCTGACTGTTATAGTCCACTCTCTTCAGTTCATACTATGATGATCTAATATTGCTTCCAGGCATGTTGACGTTCACGAAAGCTCAATGTACCTTGACATCCGCAAAGTGCTACATCTGGTTCTTTGACACGAGCCATTGTGTCACTCCACTCTGTGTATCGTGTCGCTGTGTGTTCGGTGGCATTAGCAAACAGTGACCTGACACAGGCTATTATGTCAGTCTCCTCTCAGACCACATTAAGAGCTTTTATGTAGCACACGTGCATTTGAAGTGACGCCACTGAGCATTGTTGTTCATATTTCTGTAAAACTGCAATTTCTCTGTTGATGGAAGCAATGATTTTAATTAAGATTGTGTTTTAATTAAGGTTTAATTAAGGAAAAGATGTGAACAGCTGCAAATCAACAGAAGTTTTCCTAATAGTTCATACCTAATTGCTTTTTTTTTGTTTTTGTTTTTGTTTTTTCTCATAATTTATATTACCTAAGCTTGTTCAACACCAAAGAAATTTGTTGGGCTTGTCATGTCAAAAAATCCACAGACCTTTCATGAAAAATTGTCATGAGAAAACAATGTCAAACCACAATTTCCCAGAATCACATCTGAGGAGAAGTTTGGAGATATGCAGGAAATATGGATGTCTTTAATACATACAAAATGATTCTTCAGCCTTTAGAAACGTGTAAAGATGTCTGTAGCAAGAACTTAGTGAAGAGATTGAGGATTCTCTGTTTTTATTTTAAGAAAAAATTGTGAAATAATTATTCACACCATTCTATGAATTTATATGGTCAGAATTTTTTTTTTTTTTTTTTTTTTTTATGTATCACAGTCCAGGAAAATGTTGTACAGTCACCGAGGCGTTTATTTTCAGTTTCAGAACTAGAATTTTATATTGGCACATGTAAATGCAAACTTCAGATATATTTGCAGTTATTACTATCAGAAGGGTTCCCTCCATCAGCCATATGAGCGGATGGTTAATTTAGCTAACTACAACTCATCGTTCCCAACTCAAAGAGTGAATCTGTAATATATGTAGAAAACTGTGATCAATCCAAAGAGTGATTTTAAAGTTTAAGCATTTGCTTGTTTTAATAGATATGAAGAATCAATTAACAGCTGGGAAACAAACAATGTAAGTTGAGTAATTAGTTTCTATTATTTGCTTAAGTATAGTAATTTTTACCAGGGCTTTCAAATGTTAAAAACATAGCTACTTTTCAAACTCTGTGTATAATTTCAATACACTTTCACATCCATCATATTTTTTTTAAAAAATCCCTGAACCGCATATGAAAAAGCAAGTGCAAATTTACCTAATCATAAAAATTAAATTTAATAAGAAGTAATCTAGGCTGGGCCATACATTATTTGATTTTACAATTATATGCTGTCTTTTAATGGACACTTTAAGAGTAGTCTTGTTACCGTTGGAGTCAACAGGAGTTGTAGAAACTTGATTTGATATGAAAGTCAAAACAAAGGTATGATAGTTCCTGAATGTATACAGATATAAAAACATAAACATTATGCACATCAGTTTGTGCACAAGTAATTATTTTCCTCAAATTAAAAAAAAAAAAACAAAACAAAACAAAAAAAAGCTATTAGGAGAAATGTGCAAGACCCTTCTCAGGAGACAACAGGAGACTACTAGTCTGGCAGTGTTTGCTCCTTGTACTGCAACTCCTGCAAAAGGTGGGCCACCAAGTTGAGGCTTCTCATGAATAACCAGCAAGTGAAGGGCGGTGATGGAGAGGCACCAGGATTAGTGGTGCTCCGAGGGGAATGAAGGAGCTTGTGACCCTGCAGCAAACCACATGCTCCAAGTGCAGACTCTGGCAGCTATGCAGGTGACACTGAATGAGTTGAACAGGGAAATAAGGGACAACAGACACTCCTTTTTGACAAACAGCCCAGAAACACAGACTTCGAGTGGGACAGTCATGGGACTCTGGTCCTTGTGGTGAAGTGGGTCCCATGACACCAATCTCAAAAAGGTGCATCAGGAGAAGCTACAATATGTCATTTCATTCTATACCAAACAAGTAGCGGTTGTAGTTGCAAATTGATGAATACATTTGGAATAGTATTTGGCACCTTCAGATTCCCATTTTTACTTGTATTTGAGCATATCTAATATGTAACAAGTGTTTTCTATTATCATATAGCAATTTGTTAAACAAAAGGAGAGTATATCTTGAAGTTGTACATTTACATTGAACAAAACTTAAATCAAGTCAGCATTTTGAATTTCCTGTTTAGGTGTTTGTTGTTGGAATTGCTAATATCATGTTAATTATATTTAAATTGCAAAATATATTAAAATAAATGTTCTCCTGTGGGATGTTTTAGGTAATAAGTAAGCATAATTTCTTCATCTTAAATTCCCAACTTAATGCTTTGATTTATTTTCCTCTGTGTAGAAACATGAGTTATATGTACATGTCTTTTCTTTAAAACCCTTTAATTTCCTCTAAAAGACACTTCAGAGGATTGTGCTGTGGAACTGCTAAGTCTTTATGAGGGTGCTTATGTGTAAGATCCCTTACTTATGTGTAAAGTTCTGTTTTACCTTTTCCTCTGTTCATATTCTCTGCAAAGCTGCTCTGAGTCACTTTTGTGTTGCATTATCATTCATATAGAATTTATACTCCACTTCTTTTTACAAGGTCTTTATTTTATAATTTCATTATTGTTCCCATGTTTGTGAAGTAGTTAATGAAAATACATAGATTTTAAAAATATTTGCTCTTACCTAATCTTAAAAAAGAAGTAATACTGTGAAGTACTATGAAGTAATGCTATGAAGCATTTGGATAAATTGAAGAATTTATGGGGACCTGAAGGTTGTGTGAATCCACTTTTTTAGGTGGACAAATTGTCCCTGACTTTCCATGCAAAATAAAGAGCACAAAAACCTGTTTGTGGGGGTTTTTTTGTTTGTTTCTTTGTTTTTTGTTGTTTGGTTGGTTTGTGGGTTTTGTTTTTTTTTCATCTACAGCTTGGGATGAAGGTGCATGCTTTGCTTTCTGCTGGGGGGATACCTATGTTTGTCAATATAACAAGCTGAGTTGAAATTAGTCCATGAAGAGCTTCTAAAACTTACAAAGACTTAACCTCTATCCATTTGTCTCAAGGGCGTGCATCATCCTTAACTACTCTCTAGTGCAGGGTGCTCTTACTGCCCTGCTTCCATTTTTATAGGTGACTGCAAGTGATGTTCAGTGACAATCCACAAAACCGTGATAATCCCAGTTTGATACAATGTGTTTTTACAATTCAAAAAGCAACTGATCCCATTAACTTCCATGTAGGGCACCTTTGGTATGCATGTCACTTCTAAGAGCATCTGTGTTACTTTTTTACAGCAGTTTGGTGAGGATTAAAGATAGTGGATTTAGGGAATGTTTATCTGGGGCCCTGTTTTAGGAATGCTTTGTCTGGAAAAATTAACTACACCAAAACTGGCTAGCTTAACACTAAAACAATGCATTCCTCCTTCTCCTCCTCCTCCTCCTCCCCTTCCTCCTCCTCCTCCTCCCCTTCCTCCTCCTCCTCCTCCTCCTCCTCCTCCTCCACCTCCTCC